>OX940802.1:10939628-11451760 GCA_954870605.1 Acer campestre
AATAAAACCAATATCAAAAGAATGCAACACAAACAAGCAGGCACACGACATGGTGTAATCCATGTACATCTGACCGTCAAATGCAAATGCAAAAATTTAAATTATTAAATTGCACTTTCACAAACAGTTCAGATAAAAACATACCAATCAAAGATTTAATTTCTCATCATCTAAAATAAAATGATTTACTTTTAGATAATAATAAATAAATAAAACAAACATTCTTCCAGATTTTAGATTTTAGACCTATTCAGATTTCAATACATTCCAGACCTGTTTAGATTTAAGACAAAAAAAATATAAAAAAAAAAATCAAACACCGCCTAAAACAGTCTAACACAAGCCAGTACTAGCAACCATTAGCAAGGGGCACTATGTCAAAATCCACTAAACATTTATTCTTTTTGGTGCTACAAAATACATTATAAGATTGTTTTCACTAACTACACCCTCTCTAGCTCGGTATTGTGTTTATCCAATTGGTCTTTCAGCTCCTTTTTCCAACCCTGGATCAGTCTCTCATGTTTCTCAATGAGCTCATTTTTAGTCTTCAATTCTTCTTCCATCATAGCAATCTCCTGACAAAACATGAAAGATACTTTGTCAAGCCCCTGAACGATCCTCTAGTATGGATGACATCAATTTTCAAATGAACCTCCAGTGTAGATGATTACCTTTCTAAGTAATTCAGATTTAGTTGGCTTGTCTTCACGTTGCAGACTATTGAAGTACAGTTGAAGCTTCTTGGCAGCCTCCATAAAATCTCTAGCATGCCTCTCCACATCAACTGAAACAATTTAAAAGAAGAAATTTTTTTTCAGCTTCAGCTTATGTGAATACACATTGTACACTTCATTTAGTATACAATTAAGCCACTAGTCAGGTTCATTACTTATTTATTAAGCACACACAAGACTGCAGTTCCACAAAAGACTTAAAATTTCAATGAACGGTGGTTAAATCCTAATTGAGAAGGTCAAGTAAGTAGGCAACACACAAGTAAAAGTGTAAACATCCGTGTAGAGAGGTGTGCGTTTTGGGTGGTGACAGAATTCAGCCTGGGCTGAATAAGTAGACTATTGAACTTGTTTACTTTTTATTTCTTATTTCCTTCACAAAAATACAAGTGCACGTGCACGAGTTACTATCATCTACCACATATTAAATGAGCAAGAAACACCACACCACTAAGCATTAATGTTGATAACAGAGAGGTTTTTATGTAGTATTTCCTTAAAAAACAGTAATAGTGATACACATATATATAAGGCTGAATCCCTTAGTCAAGAAAAGAAACACAACTCAGCACCTACAAGTTCTCTATCTTTAATTTTCTACAAAAATTACAAAACACGATATTTTCATTTTTAACAAATGTTAGGGGCATCATTTTTAACAAATGTAATTAGGTGCTTAAGTGCGCGCCTAATAACTGTGGATACATCCAAGTATTAACTGAAAAACAAATTTCCTTAAATACACAGAATATCTCCAAAAGCTCCATTCAATCGCATATGCTCCATCATACATGCATCAGCCTCATCCTCGACTACAAAATTGCAGAATACCTCTAAAAACAGAAAGATCTGACATCATTAGTTAACTTGGAGAAGATACAATCTAACGAAGGCGTTAATGTGAT
Source organism: Acer campestre (assembly GCA_954870605.1). NCBI lineage: Eukaryota > Viridiplantae > Streptophyta > Magnoliopsida > Sapindales > Sapindaceae > Acer > Acer campestre. The sequence continues at coordinate 10,941,271 of OX940802.1, forward strand.
GCCTGCCATCTAACTAAGAGCATCAGTCACATAAGTGTGTGAAAGAATTTCCTGTGCATTGAGTGGCCCATTCATTCGTTCATGCAATTGATCCCATGATTTGCAATTCTATACAGTGTAAAAGCTAATTTTCAGGACTGAACTAAGAAGAATACCCGTCAAGATTAGCATGTACCCTTAAGTACAACCTGCGATATACCTGACTTTGAAATCCTTGTGAGCTACCAAGAGTTGAGTTCAATTATCCTGTTTTCCATTGTCATTTTCAAAAATTTAGAAACAAACGGAAATGTGTTTTGCAAGTTATCCTATTTGCCTTTTATGGGAAAAGGGTAATAAAATTTCCTAAAGAAAATGGGAACAAGACAACCGAAGATAAATGAAAACGATAGGATGCATAGACATTGGCAAGTTGCTCTGAATACAAAATTTGAGTCCCCGCAAGCTCACATGACCATACCTTGCAATCTTTTAAAGCTTCATCATCAAACAAGCTCTTTGTATTTACAATTGAGGTTTGAGGAGCAAAAGCAGATATGGTCACTTTGTGAGGATCCTAATTCCTATGACCTCTCCTTTGTATCTTCTTCACTTGTCAGTTCAACACTCTCATATCCCTAGTTTTCTTGATGGTCAAATGCTTCCTTCATCTTTGTTTCTTACCATATCCGTCCAAATTCATGGTAATTTTCATTCTCGCTATGATGTCTCACACTCCGGCTCCTAAATCTACTCGGCAAGTTTCCTTAAGCTGATCATTCAAATTGAGCACATGAAGCTTGATTTGAAAAATAATGTACTAGACATTCACATTATTATTTTGAACTATAAGCAGATTGCCTATGACCTTGTGACTAAAACAACTTGCAACAATCACACCCATTGAATTAAATTACGTTAATTCTACCAACAAACATCCTGGAGAAACAAACAGTATAAAAAAGAGAAAGAACACTATATTTCTCATTTTGAAACAACACCAAAAAAGGTAAATCGATGCATGCACTATATAAGAAAAATATTAACGCAAGCACGCGCGCGCGCACACACACACACACACACATATATGTATGTATAGATATCAGGATCGGTTTACTGACTCTGATGGGAGGGATGCGGAGAGCGGTCAATAGCTTGGAGCTCTCTGGCGGGCAAGCAAGGAAGCAAAGCGGCCTCTAAAGCTGTCACACACGAGACCATGTCTTCTATTGGAGGCTGCGCCGATTGATCAAGCTGTTGATCCAACGGTGGTTGTTGTTGAGCCATAATATTTGTATCTCTGTTTACAATTGGAAATTTCATGGCAATCAATCAATCAAATATACATGTCAGAGAGACAGTTAATAAAATGAAATTAACGATAAATGTCCATTGTTCTTTATTAAAACCCTAAGATATAAGAAACAGCTGAAATGCACAAAAAAGCAGTGTAGTGATTACTGATTAGTGTCACTTGTCATGTAACCCCAAATAAATGAAGTTTCAAGCTTCCGTTTAGAACCACCCGAAACACTACTTGGTTCAACATCTCCTATTTTATTGTTCCCACTACCCGTTGAAGTATTTATCCTACTTCCTTCTTCAAAACTTGTCATAATGTTTGACTACCTAATTTGTTTAAACAATTCAATCAAAAACCAAACCCAACACATATTTGAATATATCTAATAACACAATCATTCCATTTGTAAAGCAATAAACTGATGGAGGGGGACTGCTTGATATTTGAATAACCTGCTGATATGCTTGCTAAAAAAGGGTCTATAGTCTACAACTACACAAAAGGATGTTTAATTTATAACACAATCTATCAACCTAAGCTAATAAAAATATATCAAATACTTTAGAAAATGTATTCTCATCAGAACCGAGTTAGACATTATACACAAATTCCAAACAAGTGCCAATTCAATATTTGCAATATAAATTGCATTTGTTTAAACTATGATCAAGTTCTTTTCTCAATCCAGATCACAACATCATATGAACTAGCATTAAATATATCGATCATTACATATGATTCTCAACAAAAAGAACCCTAATTCTCAGAAATCTCAACCCATTAAAGGAACCCCATTAGCAGATATACCAAGTTTAATAACTTAAAAGATAAATCTTGGTCTAAAAAACATAATCCAGAGTACCCATTTAGATTTTTTTTTTTGCCAGTAATTGAAAACAAATCAGAATTTCGATAATGGCACTTAATTGAAGATCTAAGCAACCGAATTACAAAGCAAAATCCGAAAATTATTATAAAAGAAGCACCCCCACAAAATCAACACATATTTAAATAAAATTAGTACCTTACAAATGGGGCAGCTAAGGAGATTTCGATAGCTGATGCTTTTCTTCTGTTTTGTCGAATTTTCTGGCTTGTTTTTCTCTGGTCTCTTCTGTCGGATGTGGATGATTTCGAGAAGCTTCGTCGGAAGCGACTGGTGGCTACCGGAAGATCGTTTAAAGGCACCCGATTTTATTTAAAGGGAAAAGATCGTTTCCCTCCCCTAACATTTGCCCTATTATAAAGTTGAGGACAGGGTTTCCTCATATTGGTCGATCTCCCCCCTGAAATGAAAATAATGTTCAAAGACCCCTTTTGTCACATTTTCCATCCATATAAACGTTGACCATGGTCAGATGACCGTTATATCCTTCAATTTTCTATACAAATGACCATTCAATCCTCTAGGATATTCATTAAATAAATAAATAAAAATTTAAAAAAAAAGAGATAGATTTCCACCATTCAAAGATGAACGGTGGAGATATTTATAATTTTATTTATTATTTAAATTTAAATAATTAGAAAAAAAAAATTATATAAAAAAAACATAATTAAAAAAAAAAGATGGATCTCCACCGTCCATCTTTAAGATAGACGGTGGAGATTTTTTTATTTATTTAATTTTAAAAACCTAAATTAAAATAATTTAAAAAGAATTTAAAAACATTAAAAAAAAAAAAAGATTTGGTGGAAGTCCATATTGGATCTCCACCATCCATCTCATGAGATGGACGGTGGAGATCCAACCTGGATTTCCACCAAATCCATCTCTTCAAACAAAATCAAATATTCAAATCCATCTTCTAGAGGACCAGATCTATTCAAACAAAGTAAATTAAAATAAACTTTCAGTATTAATTAAGACAACACAATATAATAAACTGATAAAATAAAATTTCATCAAAACATCAAACATATCCAGAATAACAACACTAATAAATAAGACGCAATCTAGGCACTCAAGAAATAATGAATAAAAATATCCAGAACAACAAAACACTCAAGAAATTTGATGACCATTCTTTTTGTCTGTGCTCAGATTGCTAGGTATATGCAAAATACTCATGCAAAAACACATTCAAGTTATGCTGTTGATATTGTTCAAATATTCATGGTTGAAAGAGACGGTGAAGTTGAATGCTTCAAAAAAACTGATACCAATGAAGTATCAAAACACAAAAAAATTATTTTATTTGTGGAAATTTACCAACTATACAATTGTTGCAGATGGTTTTGTTAAACGGTACAACCATGGTTTAATTTTCTGCCTTTTACTCTTCTGAACAGTTCTCCAATTCAAAGAATAGAATGCTTTTATGGCATGGTTCTCGGCTCACAAACTGGACTGGAATTTTATCGCAAGGTCATTCATATGTTGACTTATTTCTCTCATATGTTTACAAGTGCATGCCTGTGTGCCAGTTCCATGATAACTGCAAATTATCTGAGTGCACCTTGTATGTACCATGTCAAACCACCAGGTTTGCGTATTGCTCCGCCTGAAGCACCTGTAACAGGCTATATGTTTGGCAAGGGGCTTTACTTTACTGATATGTTCTCCAAAAGTGCAAATTACTGTCATGCTACCAGATCGGTTACAGCTGGGGTGCTACTTTTATGTGACGTTTGTTTCTTTCCTGTACAATGTTGAAAACCATTTTTTTTTTTCGAGGATGGAACATAGGCAGAGAGGAATATACAATTAAATATTACATTTCCCTCATGGCCAGGTAACAGATAACAGAAACTGAAAATTCTCGTCACCCAACAACTTTAACGTTTTAGACATTGATTATGATTTGCTTCAATGCCTGAAAATAAATTTCAGAGGAAATTGTCACTTCTAGTCGTGACAAATTAACAAAGACTCAAACAGTAGATAATTAATGAACCCAAGAAATTTACGTGCTTCGGTCTTGAGACCTACATACACAGACGAAGACGAGAGAATAAAAACTCTCTCAATAAACCCAAAGCCCCAATACACCCAATACTCTTAGAGAGTTTCCACTCAAAAGTTTGAAAACTTTTGTTTCATTAGTAATATTTATTCAATTTTCTTCGTTTGTGGATGTAGGTCTCACGATCGAAGCATGTAAATTTCTTGTGTTCATTATTTCTCTACCGTTTGAGTCTCTGTTAATTTGTCCTGACTAGACATGATTCCGCGCAACATTGTCTTCATGCATTTCTTTCTTATAGCTGAATATTCTCATAAAATTTTAAACTGTGTACTTTCCAGGTTGCACTTGGTGAAATGGCTGAGCTTCTACATGCTAAATATGATGCTGATAAGTTGCCAGAGGGAAAGCTAAGGTGCATTTCCCTATTTTACTGATTAAATATTGGCATCAAGCTTATTTGACTTACTCTGACTAAGTGGAAAATTTCCGCAGCCAAGTGAATTTTTTAATCTGGACTTTCTTTGGAATTATTTGGAACAGGCTGGAGTGATTATTTCTAGTCTCTTATAGCAATCAATAAACCATTTACTTTTAAAATGCCAAGAGCAAAATATTTATATGGATTGATCAAGTTAGTATGATTTAAACGTAATGTGCAGCACAAAAGGGGTTGGACAAACCGCCCCAGATCTGTTTGAAGCTCAGACACTTGAGGATGGTACCCTTGTGCCACTAGGAAAAGCAAAAGAGAAACAACTGAGCTCCAAGGTGCGATAGATATTTCACCATTTGCAATCCAGATATTTCCGGGCATTTAATTATAATTTTTCTTTGCATAACAGATGTAGGTGCACTTAATATATATAATCCTTCTTGCAGGGTGATTTGTTGTACAATGAATACATAGTCTACAATGTGGATCAGATTAGGATGCGCTATGTGGTTCAAGTGAATTTCAAATATTTATAGCACAGCTAGGTGATTTTCCAGTTGCGGATTTGCTATCTCAGTAGGTTGATGTTTTATAAAGAAGATATTATGATTTCAACAAATTAGAATATAAAATGAGCAGTGTATATGGTTCAACTACCCACTCAATGTATTATTGTATGAATAATAATTGAAAATTAATTAGTTTTGGCTATATTTGTCAGTAATACTTATTTTGCCTGACAACATTACATTGATCTTTAAATTTTCCAGCAGTGATTTCCAGTAAGAGCTTATTTAGCATTGAAGAAAGATATCAATAAAGACTGAAATCTAATCTAGGTATGGCAGGATCCTATTCTGAGCTCTAAAGAAGCCATTTTGAAACTTGTATTTCTCAGAAGCAAATTGGGTTTGCTTTGAATTTGAAATTGGGCCTTGTATTAAAGAAATAAATCAGTCCTAGGCTGCCTGTATATATGTATATATGTATATATATATTTTAATGCGTGAGAGAGTGTTTTTGTTCTGTTGCTGTTCCTCTTTGGGTGAGGCAAAGTCAACAATATGCATCGATGAGAGTGGAATTTAAGCTTGGTGAAAGTATGATTGCAATTGAATAGATATGAGTGTGTAACCAAATAAAGCATTTACTACAAGACACGAGTGCAAGGTGCACACGCTAGCATTTATATCCCTAGATTTGATGATAACTTCATGCCAGAATCTATGTTCTTTTTCTACAAGACAAAAATTGTGCAGAAAATCAAACTTTTTGTAGACTGAAGATGAGAAATTCTAGCAGCTCTAAGACCATGCGACGTAATATCATATGCTTTCTACAGAGTATACAATAAGCATGGCATATACACTAGGGGTGCTTGTTAATTTTTTTTTATAAATCTTTAAGGGTCTGAAATGGCCATTAAATATTTGGTTCGTTTTTTTAAGACTCTGAAGTCATCAGTTTTTCTCTGGTAGACACACAACTTACAGCATACTTATAGCGCAAGTGCCACATCATCACTTTTGCCTTGTGCATACAACCGGTTGTGTTTGATAATTGGTTGATAGTTTAAAAAGTGGATGATGTGACACTTATGCTATAAGTATTCAATAAGTTGTGTGCTCACTAGAGAAAATTTGCTGAAATCATTTTGGTCTGAAATTATTTTGAAATTTTATACCCAAAATACCCTCTCACAAATCACATCATTCCAATAATACCACCACATATATAAACCTTCATTACGCATTTTGCTTCTATCCTATTCACTCACTCATCATTACGCATCCAACAGGAAGATAAAACCAATATTTTACCAAATAATCATTTAAGATAAAACAGAATTAACCATAAAATCATTTAACTGCACATTCAAAAATCATCAACGATTCAATGGAACTCATATAAAATCATATGCATATTATTTACATGCATAGAAACAGCAACATCGACCGCTATGTCAATACCAAATTTCTAGAGTAGATTTTCTTAATAATAACCTTAATGCAATGATCACCAATAAAACCAATATCAAAAGAATGCAACACAAACAAGCAGGCACACGACATGGTGTAATCCATGTACATCTGACCGTCAAATGCAAATGCAAAAGTTTAAATTATTAAATTGCACTTTCACAAACAGTCCAGATAAAAACATACCAATCAAAGATTTAATTTCTCATCATCTAAAATAAAATGATTTACTTTTAGATAATAATAATTAAAAAAAAATTAAAAAAAAAAAAACATTTTTCCGGACTTTAGATTTCAGACCTATTAAAGATTTCGGTATATTCCAGACCTGCTTAGATTTAAGGCAAAAAATAAATAAATAAAAAAATCAAACGCCGCCTAAAACAGTCTAACACAAACCAGTACTAGCAACCATTAGCAAGGGGCACTATGTCAAAATCCACTAAACATTTATTCATACATTATAAGATTGTTTTCACTAACTACACCCTCTCTAGCTCGGTATTGTGTTTATCCAATTGGTCTTTCAGCTCCTTTTTCCAACCCTGGATCAGTCTCTCATGTTTCTCAATGAGCTCATTTTTTTTCTTCAATTCTTCTTCCATCATAGAAATCTCCTGACAAAACATGAAAGATACTTTGTCAAGCCCCTGAACGATCCTCTAGTATGGATGACATCAATTTTCAAATGAACCTCCAGTATAGATGATTACCTTTCTAAGTAATTCAGATTTAGTTGGCTTGTCCTCACGTTGCAGACTATTGAAGTACAGTTGAAGCTTCTTGGCAGCCTCCATAAAATCTCTAGCATGCCTCTCCACATCAACTGAAACAATTTAAAAGAAGACATTTTTTTTCAGCTTCAGCTTATGTGAATACACATTGTACACTTCAGTTAGTATAAAATTAAGCCACTAGTCAGCTTCATTACTTATTTATTAAGCACACACAAGACTGCAGTTCCACAAAAGACTTAAAAATTCAATGAGCGGTGGTTAAATCCTAATTGAGAAGGTCAAGTAAGTAGGCAACACACAAGTAAAAGTGTAATACATCCGTGTAGAGAGGTGTGCGTATTGGGTGGTGACAGAATTCAGCCTGGGCTGTATAAGTAGACTATTGAACTTGTTTACTTTTTATTTCTTATTTCCTTTGGGTCCACAAATTTACAAGTGCACGTGCACGAGTTACTATCATCTACCACATATTAAATGAGCAAGAAACACCACACCACTAAGCATTAATGTTGATAACAGAGAGGTTTTTATATATATATAAGGCTGAATCCCTTAGTCAAGAAAAGAAACACAACTTGGCACCTACAAGTTCTCTATTTTTAATTTTCTACCAAAAATTACAAAACACGATATTTTCATTTTTAACATATGTAATCAGGCACCTAGGCGCGTGCCTAATAACTGTGGATACATCCAAGTATTAACTGAAAAACAAATTTCCTTAAATACAAAAAATATCTCCAAAAGCTCCATTCAATCCCACATGCTCAATCATACATGCATCAGTCTCGTCCTCAACTACTAAATTGCAGAATAACTCTAAAAACAAAAAGACCTGACATCATTAGTTAACTAGGAGAAGATACAATCTAACAAAGGCCTTAATTTGATGCCTGCCATCTAACTAAGAGCATCAATCATATGAGTGTGTGAAAGAATTTCCTGTGCATTGAGTGAACCATTCATTCGTTCATGCAATTGATCCCATGATTTGCAATTCTATACAGTGTAAAAGCTAATTTTCAGGACTGAACTCAGAAGAATACCCGTCAAGATTAGCATGTACCCTTCTAAGTACAGCCTGTGATATACCTGACTTTGAAATCCTTGAGAGCTACCAAGAGTTGAGTTCAATTATCCTGTTTTCCATTGTCATTTTCAAAAATTTAGAAACAAAGGGAAATGTGTTTGTAAGTTTTCCTATTTGCCTTTTATGGGAAAAGGGTAATAAAATTTCCTAAGAAAATGGGAACAAGACAACCGAAGATAAATGAAAACGATAGGATGCATAGACATTGGCAAGTTGCTCTGAATACAAAATTTGAGTCCACACAAGCTCACGTGACCATATCTTCCAATCTTTTAAAGCTTCATCATCAAACAAGCTCTTTGTATTTACAATTGAGGTTTGGGGAGCAAAAGCAGATATGGTCACTTTGTGAGGATCCTAATTCCTATGACCTCTCCTTTGTATCTTCTTCATTTGTCAGTTCAACACTCTCATATCCCTAGTTTTCTTGATGGTCAAATGCTTCCTTCATCTATGTTTCTTACCATATCCATCCAAATTCATGGTAATTTTCATTCTCGCTATGTTGTCTCACATTCTGGCTCCTAAATCTACTCGGCAAGCTTCCTTAAGCTGATCATTCAAATTGAGCACATGAAGCTTGATTTGAAAAATAATGTACTAGACATTCACATTATTATTTTGAACAATAAGCAGATTGCCTATGACCTTGTGACTAAAACAACTGGCAACAATCACACCCATTGAATTAAATTACGTTAATTCTACCAACAAACATCCCGAAAGAAAGAAACGGTATAAAAAAGAGAAAGAACACTATATTTCTCATTTTGAAACAACACCAGAAAAGGTAAATCGATGCATGCACTATATAAGAAAAATATTAACACACACACACACACACATAATATATATATATATATATGTATGTATAGATATCAGGATTGGTTTACTGACTCTGATGGGAGGGATGCGGAGAGCGGTCAATAGCTTGGAGCTCTCTGGCGGGCAAGCAAGGAAGCAAAGCGGCCTCTAACGCTGTCACACACGAGACCATGTCCTCTATTGGAGGCTGCGCCGATTGATCAAGCTGTTGATCCAACGGTGGTTGTTGTTGAGCCATAATATTTGTATCTCTGTTTACAATCGGAAATTTCATAGCAATCAATCAAATATACATGTCAGAGAGACAGTTAATAAAATGAAATGTCATGCCCTAGGCATTTTAATTGGATTTTCTAATAGGTTTTGGGTTGATTTTGCAGATATGTGGTATTTCTGGAAATAGAATGAAGAACAGAATGTAGAAGATTGAAGAAAGAGAAGGTTTGAAGAGATATCAGAGAGATTGGATCGAGAATGTTGAGAGAGAGAAATTAGTTAGGAAAATATTGTTGTATACTTGTATTCCTTGATCTGAAAATGGTTGCGAACAACCTTACATAGCCATTCGGCTAACAGAATGTAAATGGGAAATGATTCCCTACAATTGACTCTACAATTGACTCATACTAGCTATCATAGACTCTCAAGGAGATGATTCCCTACAACATACTTATACTACTATTATGGACTCTCAATGAAAGATTCCCTACAGTTGACACATGCTATTTATTATGACATTCACTGAATCCCTAATATTTATCCCTAATTTCCCCAATCTTGACATGAAATTAACGATAAATGTCCATTGTTCTTTATTAAAACCCTAAGATATAAGAAACAGCTGAAATGCACAAAAAAGCAATGTAGTGATTATTGATTAGTGAAGAGCTTTCCTGTAGATTTTCTTCAACTGGGTGTATTGAACTATTGATGTCGTTTGTAAGAAAAACGTACTTGTGGGGCCATTGCATATATAGCCTTTCCCAACATTCACTTTCTAGGAAATAGCCCATTGGAAAAGAATTGATATCCTTGCCTAATGTTCATTCTTTAGAAAATAGCCTATGTTAGACAATAATGCCTTCCACAATTAAATACTACAAAATGACTAAATTACCCTCTAGCAATGTGGAAGGACGAAACTGCCCTTCTCTTCTTCTCCTTCTCCTTCAGTTTACTGAAGAAAACCAAAACATTCAGAGTCATCTTCTCCATCATTCTCCTGCAATGAACAAATCCATCGAAGGGTCACTCATTCGTGGCCAAGGCTATTGCAAATCCCATCGTCCTCACTGTCAACCGGAATCAACTGTTGTTCAAATCCATCGTCCTCTCCGCTGGAATCTTGCTCCCGACCGTCATCTTGCCGGCGACTAGAATCTTGACAGTGCTGCCACCTCCTTCAATCGAGCTTCACTGTCAAGTTTGAAATCGAGCATACACAGTTAATGTAAGTCCCGAAATGACACTAAAGTTTGAAATGTCATCGTCTCCTCTCGTTCTTTTATTGTTATTTAAGTTTGAAACGTTTTGGATATAATGAGGGATTGAGGGTTTTGGATTTGCTGACCATGAATTGGGATTTGTGTATGTAGTACTGTTGGGTGTAGTTAATGTGTTTGATGAAATGTCACATCAAGCTTTTAAGAGGCAGTATTGTTGTAGTTAAGGTGTATGTAGTATTGTTGGGTGTAAACACATCATCCTCACTATCACATGAATAACTGGAAATGCAACTAAAGCCATTCTACAACACTGTTGGTTTGTTTGCACATTTATGGAGATATACAGTTTGGTGAGGAAAAGGTTTAGGGATTTGTATGTGTTTTGGGAAGGGTTTATGGTGTATGTATATTAGTTTGTGTTAAACACGGCTGAACCAACCTTAACAGGTTTATGTATCCATCATTAGTGTTCGTTGCAAATTTTATTTTGTATGTTTTTTTGTGATGGGTTATGGTGTATGTATATTTGTTTGTGTTGATCGCTGCTAAACCAAAACAAGTTTAGGTAGTTAAGGTGTTGGTTGTGTTGGTTGGTTGAACCAAAACTAGATTTTGTTAGTTATTGACTATTGTTATTGATTTTGAAAACAGAAGATAAGCTAAGCCCGGGAGAAATGTTGAAGGCCTGGGAACCATACCTAGGCATAAATGAATTGTTCATAGGCACTCACCTAAACTGAATTACAGTATTGCTATTATTGAATGAAATATATATTTTTTTTCAGGGTCTTTGGATACCATGTCTTGGGTGTTAGTTCAATGCGGTGAGCATTGGAAAGGTAACCGATTAACCGGGCCTATTTCTTTTTCAATACATCTAACAAAAAAAGACAATGGAGCGTACGAAGAATTAGTGGAAACGATATACCTTCGGACAGGGGTTAGTAGAGACAAAGTTGATTTGAAGCTAACTTTGCATGTGAAAACGGAGGTTGATACAATTACATTGTTTGTTATGAGTGACGACGATGTAGAGTTTATGATTATTCATAAGGAAAAAGGTTTGGGCAAAAATTGATGTTGAATTTGTCAACAAACAAGAATTTCAACCTCCAACAAATCTAATCCAATCAACATGTACGGTATCTTCTATTAAACCCACCGATAATCCATGGTCTCCGGCGAGTACTCCAAACATTAAATCAGTTAGCGGCAGCAATAATCTGATTACATCTTATGCTTCACACGGATTTACATCAGTAGGCAATGACTAGGTGACGCTAGCATCTACTACCAACGATGCAGTTATGGATAGTTCCGATAACATTGATACTTCTGGAAGGTCTGATAGTTCTAAAACTAGCGATACAGAAGATGAAAGTGGTGGTGATGATGATAGTGGGGTAGCGGGAACAGTTTTTGGAAACGAAGAAGGAGGGGTGAGTGGAACACCTAACAGTTCTTCACCTTCTATGAACACACGGTGGCCAGTATCAGGGTCAGAGCTTTACTCAATTAAAGCCGTTCGATCAATGGATGTGTTTGACAATTCAACTGACCAAGGTCCATTATATAAAAGACAGATGTTCAAGGACAAGCCTACATTGAAGCAAGTTGTAGGGTCGTATGCATTTTCAGAGAGGTTTGAGCATAAGATTTCACGATCTTCTAATACACGATTCACTGCCGAATGTACACAGAAAAGTTGTGGATGGGTTCTTTAGGCATGGAAGTCGAATATGGGGACTTATTGGCATGTGAAGCCTTTCGTTAATGAGCACACATGTGAGAGAAATGACAACTACAACGTTGAATTTAAACGTGTAAGTGCCACCTTAAAAGGGGATTTGTTTGCAAGAAAATATCGCGATCCCGGGCGCATTATCCGTTCTAAAGATATAGTTTCTAAGATGAGCGAGCAGCATGGCATACACCTCTCGTACAACAAAACCTACAGGTTGAAGAAGCACGCTTTGAGTCAAGTATTCGACAATCAATAGGAATCCTTTCAGAGGTTGCTGTCTTATTTTTATATTTTGGAACAAGCGAACCTCGGGACTGTGACAAAGATCAAAACCGACTCGAAAAACCGGTTTAAATATGGATTCATGGCAATTGGAGTCTCTATTGAGGGGTTCAATTCTGTTATTAGGCCGGTTATCTGCATCGATGCTACCCACTTGAAAGTTAGGACTATGGGTGTTTTGTTAGTTATGGTGTGCAAAGATGGAAACGAGATGATATACCCTTTGATATTTAGGTTTGCAAACTCTGAATGTACAAAGTCGTGGACTTGATTTTCGAAGAAACTCTGTAAAATGATCCAAAATCCGGACTGTGTGATGTTAGTTTCAAATCGGCATAATGGTATATTTAATGCAATGGAAGCTATATTCCCAAATGTAACATATGGCGTTTGTGCATACCACTTAGCACAAAATCTTAAAAGATTTTGCAAGTAGAGGGATGATGTGATTTAGCTTTACTACCGTGCTACGTATGCATACCGTATCGAGAAGTTTGACCGTCTAATGGCTGAATTGAAAGAAACCTACCATAAGGTTTACGATGAGCTCTTGGGCGTTGGGGTAGAGAAGTTTTAACGTGAACATAGCCTTAAAAAGAGGTACTTTTTGATGACCACCAACATTGTTGAGTCAATGAATTCTTGTTTACTTATGGTCCGAAAATGCAGTAATGGCGGAATGTATAAGAGATTTGTTGCAAATGTGGTTCTACGATCGTCAGACAAATGCACCTGAAATGTCTACATACTTGACAACGTTTGCAGACGAACATATCAAAGATAGGACAGAAATAGTTAATCGGTCTAAGATTCACCTCATTCACTTCAATACATTTAAAGTAGATGACAAGTGAATTGATAACTCTTATTTTTACACGTTGTGTAACCCCTTATTTTTATCTTTTATGCTTGTTTCCCGGGTAAAACCGGGTATTTAACGACTTAAATAAGTGTTTCAGGATTTCTTCCAGGTGAGGGGCGTTTTTGCAAAAATATGGACATTTTGGGGCAAAAGTGTAATTTTTAAAAGTTAGATTATGCACCCTTGTTTTGCGTTTAGGGGCTGCAAAAAAGGGCATTGATTCTTGGCAGAGGATCACTTTTCTTAATTCTGCGCCCTAGGGCGCATAATAGGGCGCATAATTGCAAAATTTGGGTTTGGCGAAAGCTTCCTGCAGAAGGCTCAACTTGCGAGGGCCATATCTCTTTCCACAGAACGAACTAGGTTTCTTGCTATATATGGTTGGAAATTTTCAGAAGTCTTCTTTTCAACGGTTCTTTAAGAATGCGATTCCGATGTTTGTGGAAGAATTTATGCCCGTTTCCGTAACGGTGCGCGCTGCTGGAAACCCACCAGCGAGATGCCCAATTTTCAGCCACTTTTGCAAGGGCATTCTCATCCTTTCACCTTATTTCTGCCCTAAGACCCCTCCCCACTATATATATCCCCCTTTTCTCTCAGTTTTCCAGAATCCCCAACTTCTCCTCTCTCTCTCTTCCGCCCCACTCTCTCTCTCTTCCATCTTCTTCATCTTCTTCACTTTCATCACCAAATAAGGAGAGTATCCAAGCTCCCATGGAGGTTCTTCCTCCATGGGAGCTCACCATACACCTCCACCACCATTTTCACACCTTATCCATCCATCTTAGGGCAGTTTGCAAGGAAATTGGAGTGGTTTTCGAACCAAATTCGAGCTTGGAAGGTTTGGAGCATCTTTGGAGGACTTGTTTTCAAGGGTTTGCTCTTATTTACTCATTTCTATGTATTTCTTGCTTCTTTGATGTTTAACCCTGATTTGGGGAATATTGTAAACCCTACACTTGTGTTATATATGTTGTTTGTTCTTAAATTCATGTGGGTTTTGTTTTACTCTTTGCTAATTACATGTTTCAAGCTTTAATTGCAATATCCATGTGTGTAGAGGTCCGAAATCGATATGTGTCCATGATTGGGATTAGGAGTAGAGTAATTTAATGTAGGAGTAGTGTAATTTAGCATCCCATGATTGTTGATTGATTGATTGATGACCAAAATGCCATGTTTAGAGTAATTGGAGTGTTAGAGATTTAGCTCCAAATAGTGGAAAAGGTTTCAGTTCAGGCATTTAGTTGCTAAATTGGCCTTGGTTCAAATTCTTATGCTTAATGGGTCTTTTTTTAGACACAATTATCCATCATTGACCGGATTGGGTAGTAAATTGATTTAGGGATAATTCCCAAATCAAGAGGATGAACCCTTAACCTATATTGAATGTTCTTAATGTATAACAACCAACTTAATTGCACATTGTTGTTTGGTAAACTTGTTTCCCATGTCTAGCCATCCTAGGGAGATTGATAAAACCGAATCCGTATCTAGAGTAGAGACAAACTTAATTCCTCTTATGCTCGTGTAATTATAGGGGTATTTCATTGCTTAATGCTTTCACTCGGTTGGCCACCTTGTGGATGATATTTAGGCTGTGTGTTATATATTGCGTGGTTCACATTAACATGTCCAGCGTGATATCCTCTACATTTGACCAGTAAGTTGAGAGATCACTAGGCTGGCGTGTAGAGCTCGTGTGTGTGTCCCACAGTCCTTAATGAATCCAAGTATTTATGCATGGATGTAATCTCTAAAACATCGAGAGAGATTAGAGATTAATTAAGGGGACACGAGCATATAACATACGTGTTGTATGGGTATCTCGTATTCTTAATGCTTTCACTTGGTTGCCATCCCGTATTTGGTTAGCCATTGTGAATGAATTATTGGCTGTAGTATGGCCCACGCGGTTGCGCATTACATGCCCAACGAAATAACCACTGTATATGACCAGACAGTTGAGAGATCACTAGGCTGGCATACATTGCTCGTGTGTGTGTCCCAAAGTACTTAATGAATCCATGCATTGTGTGGATGTGATTTCTAAGACTCGAGAGAGATTAGAGATCAATTAAGGGGATGCAAGCCTATGATATACTTGCACATTGAGGGACTAAGTGAGTCTAGAGCTTAATTAGGAGGATTGTCACGGTTGAATCATTTCCCTAGCGTAACCACATTTCATGCCATCTCTCCATTCCATCCTATCCTTGTATATATTATGGTAGTTAGTTTATTTATTTATATTATTACTTACTTTTCCGCAAATGCAACACACGAGTTCTCTCGGAGTGTTGTAATAATAGCTAGAACCGGTGACGGTCGGCGAATCCCACCTCCCTGCGGAACGATACCCTCACTTGCCGCTGTGCTAGTCTCTGTGACTTGCGCGCTAGCGAGGTCGAACTTAAATGTTCATCTTTTGACCAACATTGCAACGACGTGTCGTCATGAATTCCTATAACCTTCGACCTTGATGAACGTTCTTGCTCATGCTGTTAATGAGATTTAGATGACCTGCCATGTTCTCATGCAATGGCGGTTGTTAGGTATGCTTTCCGGTCTTTTAACTCTGTACATTTATCTGTTGTGGTTTATTTTACAAACTTTAATTTGTGTTTGTGTGTTATGGCCTAGGTTTAAAGGTATGTCAATCAACGCAATGGCTTTTGACCTATACACAACAAGATTTCTTAAACATGCTTATGAAATGGGTGTCAACCCTGTTCCGGATCCCGAATCTTGGGACATTCCTGATACAATCCGGTATCGTATTGTATTGCCATAGAAAAAAAAAAAAAAAGAATCTGCCAGGAAGATCAAAAAAGTTGAGGATACCGTTTGCTAGGGAGAAAAGAAAGTTACATTCTTATTCAAAGTGTAGGAAAAAAGAACACAATAAAACAACTTGCCCGAAACCATCATCTAGCACATGCAAACCAGCCAAAAAAACTCTATCATGTAGCATTCGTAAGAAAGCAGGACATAACAGACTGAAGTGCCCAGACAAGCCACATGAACCAATCTTGATTAACATTGCCAAAGAGAATGCCGCTGGAAAACCTTTGGATCTATGACTTGGAGCTGTGGGCCTGAAGTCATCTAAGTGTTTTGGCTATGACTTAGAGCTGTGAATATTAGATCTTGTTTTAGGGAATGTGTAAACATATTTTTGTGAAGGTTTATGGTGTATGTATATTTCTTTGTGTTAAACACTGTTGAACCAACCTTAACAGGTTTATGTATCATTTGTGTTTATTGGAAATGTTATCAAATGAAAATGTTATTTTGTATGTCTTTTTGTGATGGTTTATGGTGTATGTATGTATATATATATATATATATTTTATGGCTGTTGAACCAAAACATGTTTAGGATTACCGTGTTGCTGATATTTATTTTGTTATTAGTTGGGGCTGTCATTATTGATCTTGAAAACAGAAGATGAGTGAAAGTCCGGGAGAAATGTTATAGGCCTAGGAACTATACCTAGGCCCAAAATAATTATTCCTAGGCCTGTAAAATCTGTCCTAGGCTCAGGTGTTTTACCTCGCCATGTCATCAGTATTGGGGCTGATAAGAATGAACTAAACCCAAGATGTTATAGGCCTAGGAATCGAAACTTTAAGCCTAGGAATAACTCATAGGTCTATGGTAGATTTAATTTCGAATTAATTATATTTTTTACATAGTATATATATATATATATTTTTTCCGATTGCACGAGACGTTTTAAAAAAGGGGTGTGCACCCATCAGACTCGATTTTTTTATTTTAAAATTTAATAAAATTAGTATCTCTGAATGTGTTCAGTTGAAAAAATATTACTACATTAACAACAAAACTTTTCGTTGCTCTCCGTCTCCCTAGAAATACAATTTGAAGTTTGAACAGAGGGGTTTTTTTTTAAGGGTTTTACATCAAAAGTAACAGAAAATGTAAATATATTTCATCAAACAATCAATTGAGGCAAAACATTGGTGGCGTGTAACATTTCAATAAGACTTATTTCTAGTGATCACAAAAGCCATTATAGGGATTGACTGAATGTGCGACTTCAAGCATCTTTGCGATCCTCAATGGTTTAACATACTTGTTCCTAGCAGACAGGTTGATCTTCTCCTCCTATGGGGTCAAATTGATATATAGGTCTTTGCGCACCTTTGCCCACCCATTTCACTTATTTCTTCACCCAACTTGAGCTTGTCCAAAATTGAGGTTATCTAAAAAATATAGAACGCAATATGTGGCCTGCAGTTGCAGAATCCACCATCTCTCTCCATATAAATGATTTTTTAAATTGATGTTCAAAAGTTTGACATAAACCGCAGCATATTTCTCTTCAAATCTAGTTGTCAGTTTCTCGTCAACATAGGTGTATATTACATTTGACGGCATTGAATTGGCAAATTCTTTGCTCATTTTAGCACTTTTCGGGTATTTATTTGGGTTGTTTTTGCCGATGATAACCTTATGTATGTCATTATCAGCTAGAATGCGATTAAATTCTTCTAAAACTATATTGATGTCTTTGATTTTTGCTTTAGATGCATATCCAAGGATCCAAGGATCGCCTCCTTCAAATCTTCTACACTTTCAACCCTGTCAACTTGTTTACGATATAAAAACCGATGGAACTCGAACCCTGACAAATCTACTTTACTAATAGCCAAGCCGCAGCTGTTGGGCGCAAGATCAACACTTAATAGCTTGAGAGGGATAAGAGGCTTCAGCTTCTTCTTGTTATGAAATATGCGAGCAAATTCCCGTAAATTTGTTGTCTTCATCAAGACACCAAGTCGAGTGACTAAAGCAAGGGATATTTATGGGCGGCAATTCCTGTTTTAAAGGCACTAAAACGGTTCTTTCCACTAAGGGCCTGAATGCCTGATGGAGTCATGCAATTTAACTTAGTTTTTTACTCGGTCCGGTGATCGATTTTCACCGGTTCGGTTCATTGGTGTGGTGTTGGATTATTGGAGACTTTGAGTTTACATACTATATGATTTCATAAGTATAAATTTAATACGAGAGATCGGTTCAAGCAACGAGAGCAACTTACAAGTTTGTGAAAGAACTTTTAGACACTTAGGGGTTTATATTTGAAATGGTTGTTTACTATATCTAGTGTAATGGGTAGCGACGTACTTGTTCCACCGTTCAATGATCTCGAAACTTTATGTACAGATTTCCATTGATACCCCTTCATCGTTGGACGGTGCCGATGGCTGAGATTATTGCAGGTCCCCACAATCTCGTCTACGGAGGAACTATACCTATGCCCAAAATAATTGTTCCTAGGCCTGTAAAATCTTTCCTATGCTCAGGTGTTTTTCCTCGCCACGTCATCAATATTGGGGCTGATAAGAATGAACTAAGCCTAGGAATCGATACCTTAAGCCTAGGAATAACTCATAGGCCCATAGTGAATTTAATTTCGAATTAATTATATTTTTTACATATTTTTTTTTTCCGATTGCACGGGACTTTTTAAAAAAAAGGGTGTGCACCCATCAAACTCGATTTCATAAGTGTAAATATAATACGGGAAATCAATTCAAGCAACGATAACAACTTACAAGTTTCTGAAAAAACTCTTAGGCACTTAGGGGTTCATATTTGAAAGGGTTGTTTACTATATCTAGTGTAATGGGTAGCGACGTACTTGTTCCACCGTTCGATGACCTCGAAACTTCTCGTACAGATTTCCATTGATACCCCTTCATCATTGGATGGTGCCGATGGTTGAGATTATTGCGGGCCCCTATAATCTCGTCTACAAAGGAAATCTGTAAGGCCTAGGAACTATACCTAGGCCCAAAATAATTGTTCTTAGGCCTGTACAATCTTTCCTAGGCTCAGGGAACCATACATATTTGCTCGCCATGTCATCAATTGACAGTAGGTTACAGATGGATCTCACTAAATCTTCTTCTTCTCATTACAGCCTGTTTCCCACTAGGTAGAATTCCTTCATCTTCTTCCTTAGTCAAACACACAAACTCATATATATATAACATCTCCTCCTTCTCCCATATCCGTCCTTCATCTTTTTCTAACATCTAACATCTCCTTCTCCCATCTTCGTCCTTCATCTTCTTCTAAGATCTAACATCTCCTTCTCCCATAATCTGAAAAAACCTTTTTTTTATTGATTTTTTCGATTTACAAATATTTGTAAAGTGTGAGAACACCAATGAAGAAGAATTTTGTTTATGTGGTTTTCAAAGGAAGGAAAATCGGTGTATTTAGTTCTTAGCCTGAATGTCATGAACATGTGGATGGTTTTCCAAGAGCATCTTACAAGAAGTTTAACTCAACCGACAAGGCACATAAAGCGATAAGAAGCCATTCCGTACATTCAAGCCATTCTTGGCTTGAATCTTTTGTCAATGTTGCAGAGAAGGTATTTAAGAAGAGTGAAAGCATTGGTGTCATGTTCTTCTTTTTATTTGTACTCGTGTTTATTTTGGGAGTTATAATAGGTAAAATTGTTTGAAAGATCTGTTGTTTATGTTTATTTAAAAAATCTATTCACGTCTAGTCATGGTTGTATGTGGATTTTGTTCTGTTCTGCTAATATTTAAGAGTAATGAAAGAAAAGATAGAAACAACATGTGAACTATGTAATGTATACATCATATGAAAACAAAACCAAGTACTTCCATTAACTTGTTAGACGGTACATGTGAAAAGAAAGAAAGAAAGAAAGAAAGAAAAACAAAACAAAACATAATATTGAAATGTGTTTTTTCTACAAAATGGCAGATTTTGTGTGTTTTTGTTCAGGCTGATGGTGGAATGTTGAAGTCCATCAACTTCTTTTGCATTTGTTCAACAAGTTGGTAGAGTCCATTGAGTTCGTTGTCCCTTACTTCAATCTGAACATTTAAATTGATAATTTTAGCTTCCAGATTCTAAAATTTTCCAATCAAAACACTATAATCAACAGTGGGCCGTTTTGCATTTTCATGCTCCTTGATGACGGTCTCCTCAAAAATAGCAATCCATTCATTCATACACTAAAAAAATGACATTTATCCTGCTACTACTCCTACTGTTTCCTTCCATTCCCACTTGTAAAAATGAAGTGATGAAACAAACAACAACTAAGGAAGATTGAATACTTTTGTGAGGAAAATATGTAACTGAGATTGAATTTTTATAGTGGAACAAGATGACCCATATCAATTAAAACTGAAAAGTCACCTTAATGATTGAAGAATGAACCATTGTAACCTTAGCCTAGCAAATGAACCATTGTACCTTAAATGATCATTTATTTTGTTATTGTAAACTGAACGGTGGATACACTAACCGGCATATCCTTTACATTTCAAGGACTAGGAGATTTGTTCCAAGGCCCAAGAGAGTTGTTACAAGGACTATGAGATTTGTTCCCAGACTTAGGAGAATTGTTCCAAAGCCCAAGAGAGTTGTTCTCAGGCCTAAGAGAATTTGTCACAGTTTTTTTGGTATATGCTATGTTCTGGGTCTTGATATTTGTATATATGCATCTAATGTGAATTAGTCTCTCATTACATTCAAAATCACTTTCAATATTGCTTATTGAGAGTTATTGGATATATATATCAAGTAACAAAGATGGTGATTAGGACCATTGTTGATGAATACAAGTCTTCTAGAATAAAATACATCATAAACATTCTTAGCAAATGAATACATGTGCACAAAACATTCTTAGCCTAAAAACATGATTCCCAAGTTGTACACATTCCCAGCCACAAACTATTGAAACCTAAAACTGAATTTTCTACTCTAACAGCAGCAAATTATATTTCTACGGAGAATTACGGAGTTGACCGTTGATGTAAATGTCAAATGTAATGGCCTTATGAATGTTTTTGACATCCTTTTGTCCAAAAACTGATTTCCATGAAGTTGGTATTCCAGTAAGAATCAACTCAGCATACTTCATTAAGAAGACACCACAACTGTTTCTATAAAATGGTAGGATATGTCAAACATAAGTATCTTTAGGAAAGTACGTAAAGTAAATAAAGTAAATAAATATGTCAAACATACCCATCATCTTGTTGTGGAATAAAATCATTGTGCATGCTTTCAACTATGAATAGGGTGGCATGAGGATCCATCTCGTTTCTTCATAGTAACCGGCATACTTCAATATAGATGGCAACAGGTAAAGCAGTGCACGAATGTCCTTCAGTCGATTACTAAGTCCGCTCCTCCGTTCATTCAATGAGTCAAATAAAAATACTTTTCTTTACTTCAAAAGTACATGACATAAAACCCAATGGTTGGGAAGGTGACACAGAATGAGCACCTGTATATACAGTAAATAAAAATTATTTAAGGAAATAGATAATGACAACGCAACGTCATTTCCAACAACTTACTGAATCCATTTGCCACCAAGGTTAGGGGTATAGAAGGTCATGCCCGGTAACATGTCTGAGGACGTCTGGACTTGGCTAGTAATCTAAGGGTGCGTTTGGTATACGGGACAGGACAGGACAACGTGGGACAACTTGTTCTTGTCCCACGTTTGGCGCGTCCTTAGCATGGGACAGAACGGGACAAGGTGGGACAAAAATCACAAAAAATTGTCCCACCCATGACCCTAGGACAACTTGTCCCATGACATGGGACAAGTGTCAAAAAGACCAATTTACCCTTTAAAGTTTCAAACAATTACATTCATGTCTAATATATTATATTATATTATATATATATTATAATTACATATATAATATTATATAATAATATTTAATAATATTTAATAATATATATATATCCTATATATAATAATAATATTCAATATATCATATATATATATTATAATCTTTAACATATTATATTAAATATAATAATCTATATATATCCTATATATAATAATATTCAATATATCATATATATATATATATTATAATATATATATGATATACTAAACATTATATATATTTATTAACACATAATATATATGATATATATATATATATTAATATGTATTATTAATATATATGTATATTATAATAATATGTATATATTATAATATATATATATGATATATATATAAATATGTATTATTAATATATATATTATTATAATATGTATATATTATAATATATATATATATATATTAACACATAATATATATGATATATATTATAATAATATGTATATAATATAATATATATATTATATATATTATATATTTGTAATATAAATATAAAATATATATATTATATTTTATTATTATATTATATATAATAATATATAATATATATATATTTTATATTTATTACCTATACAATAATATATATATTATTGGTCATGTAATAATATTTAATATTATATATATATATATATATCTTATATATATAATATTATTATTTATAAATAGGATAAATATATATAAATAATATAATACATATTATTAATATATAATAATAATAATAATAATAATAATATATTGTAACATATATATATATTATATACATTATATAATATATATTATTATATATATTATATTTTCTATATGTACTAATATTATAATATATAATAATATAATATATCATACTGTTATATATAATACAGTAATATTCTATATTAATATATAATAATATCAAATAATAATAATATATATAATATAATAATATGTTATATATTATTATATATTATATATTTTATTATTTAATATTATTATATATTATATATATATTTTATTATTTGATATTATTATATATTAATATATAATATTATAATATATGTTGTTATATATATAAGATGGGTACTCTGGTCATTTGAACCTCTTGTCCTGTTCTGTCCTGTCCTAGCTATACCAAACGCATAATAGTACAGTCCATAGTTCTGTCCCAGGCATTCCAAACACAATACAGAACAACTTGTCCTGTCCCGTCCCATCCTGTCCCGTCCCACCTTGTCCTGTCCCATGTCCGTGCCAAACGCACCCTAAAGGAACGAATTCTGGTAGTCTTCCCAGACATTGATAGCTTTAGGAGAAGCTCGTTGATCTTTTTTCCCTTTTTTTGTGATCTTTTTTCTGTTGAAGAGAAGGAGGAGAACTGGTTTCTTTCGGCTAACATCTTTCCTCCTCATCCTTCTCAAATTTTGCTATTTTCCTCAAGCACTCTAGCAATTTCATTTCAGTTGTCCACTTAATGTTTATGTTAGTATGTTATCAAAAAATACATGCATTAATTCTCAGCAGTTGATTCCTAGGCTCATGACATCCAGTCCTCGGCTTAAATCAATCAATTATAGAACCAAAAATACATGTAGCCTTTCCCAGCAGATGATTCCTAGGCTCATGACATCCAGTCCTAGACTTATATCAATTAATCATATAACCAAAAATACATGCAGCCTTTCCTAACAGATGATTCCTAGGCTCATGGCATCCAGTCCTAGACTTATATCAATCATAGAACTAAAAATACATGCAGCAGATGATTCCTAGGCTCATGACATCCAGTCATAGGCTTATATCAATCAATCATAGAACCAAAAATACATGCAGCAAATTATTCCTATGACATCCAGTCCTAGGCTTATATCAATCAATTATAGAACCAAAAATACATGCAGCTTTTCCCAGCAGATGATTTCTAGGCTCATGTCATTCTTATATCAATTAATCATAGAACCAAAAATTTATGCAGCCTTTCCCAGCAGATGATTCCTAGGCTCATGGCATCCAGTCCTAGACTTATATCAATCATAGAACCAAAAATACATGCAGATGATTCATAGGCTCGTGACATCCAATTTTAGGCTTATATCAATCAATCATAGAACCAAAAATACATGCAGCAGATTATTCCTAGGCTTATGACATCCAGTCCTAGGCTTATATCAATCAATCATAAAACCAAAAATACTTGCAGCCTTTCCCAGTAGATGATTCCTAGGCTCATGGCATCCAGTCTTAAGCTTGTATCAATCATAGAACCAAAAATACATGTAGCAGATGATTCCTAGGCTCATGGCTTCCAGTCCTAGGCTTATATCAATCAATCATAGAACCAAAAATACATGCAGCAGATGATTCCTAGGCTCATGGCATCCAGTCATAGGCTTATATCAATCAATCATAGAACCAAAAACATACAGCCTTTCCCGGCAGATGATTCCTAAGCTAAGATCAATCAATCATATGCTCAAAAGAATAAATGCATTATAACACATTTTCATATACCAATTCAAATGACTAGGGAGATACTTACGAAGAAAGAAGTGTTAATCAATCCAATATTTTGCATGTAGTTAAGCTCACTGCTCGATCGCCTTCTCCATAGGATATCAAAGTAACTATGAATGTGCTGTGTAAATGCAGTGATGTACATTAGTCAATAAGTAACATAAAACCTTAATAACCAGCGAGAAATGCATAGTTAATTATGTTACCATATATGATATCCACTTTTCGACGTTGACCAGGTTTACAAAATCTTGACACGTCATGGGATTAATTTGACTGGTATAAAAACTATTCAAAAATGAATACATTACATATGTTATATTCATCAAAAATGAATACATTAAAAATCATGGCAATATAACAGATTATAGGAATGAAATTTTACCTAACTTGGTAATCGCTCTTCAGGAAAGATGTGAACTCAATTGTTTATATTTCTTCCTCGTTTGACTTTCTTTTCTTTGTCTTCTTAGGCATCGGATCTGTCCAAGGGCTTTCGAGCCACCTTGACCGCTTTCAACCCCTCTGTTTGTCGATGTCTCTACATTCAAGATTATGGTCGGCCCTCTCAAGCGCTACCACACTACTAGGGAAGTTCTGGGCAATAAAGCAAATAGACGAGAATGGATATTCTACCAAGTCAATGATAGATTTATCACCAACATCAGCCTCTTCCTCACCAACCTGACCAACAGCAACCTTATCACAAACATCTTCCTCACCAACCTTACCAACAGCAGCCTTGTCACCAACATCCTCCTCAACATCATCTTCAGCAACATCCACATAGTGTTGCTTGTCACCCTGTTTTTCAACATCATCCTCCACAGCAACCTTATCACCAACATCCTCCTCAACCACAATAGTCTTATCACCAGCAGTTATATCACCAACATCCTCACCAACAACAGCCTTATCACCAACAACCTCATTATCTTGCTCAACACCCTTCTAAACATCAACATCAATAAATTAGTAGAAATTATTAAGGACTAAACTATTATATATAAATAATAATGTAATTTTTAACAACTTTATATCTACCTTCATCTCTTTTCTAATCTTTGCAAATTCATTTCTACAGAAGACAATGATACGTTTCTCGCTATCAAGCATAATAACATATAGTTCTGGGATTGTGGAAGGCACTTGAATTTTGTAATAATTAATACAATGCATACAAGAGTAGCATACTAAAAGTGTAAAACCAAATAGTGTAGATGCAATCATACCTTAAAATTTCCATCGGAGAATAGACGCTTCTTAGAAGAGGGGAATATTAACCCGAAAATGTGCTTCTAGTTCTCCCCAAAGAACCTTCTATCTCCTTTTGAACAGAAGCGTCAAACCCATCACTGTCATTGCCTGTCTAATAATGATTACCTTCATCATCATAACCAACATCTTTTTCCTCTTGACTTGGATGTAGAGACAGAACCAACTTCTCCCTCTTCTTTTCAATTAGTGGCTCACACACATATTTTAGGTTCAAGGACTTGAAGTAATCTGTACCATTTTCAAAAGTTTCAACTTCCCAAGGAAATAAAGTCATCTGCATGTCCGGAACAAACAACTGTTAGCGAATTTCTACAAATAATTAACTAAAAAGAAAGGGTCATTAAGTATACACCGATGAATTGAATCTTGATTCAATATTTCTAATCCTTGCACTAAATTCTCATCTAGTGAACCGTGGATACCCCGTACCAAGTCTTTTTCCGAAATTATTTTCAAAACGAATTATCCTCTCTATGGCCCATACCTATACAATTTAAATTAACTAATATCAATCAATGTTATAGAGGGAACCCGGAGCAGGTACAGAGAAAAACTGCATATCAGAAAAAAAAACTAATACAGAAAACTGGAGTAGGTACAGAAAAACTGCATATTAGAAAATGGATGAATTTTTTTAAAACTTACTTGAAGTGCTAGAGGGAACCCAGATAAGTTGTAAGTATAATACTTTGATTTCTTTTCCTTATTCTCTTCCTCACCCTTCAGCTTTGCTTTCCCTTTACCTTTCAGTTCTTCTTCTTCTACTAACTTCTTCCTTTGCTTGTTCTTTTCTTCTTCTTCTAAGTCTTCTTCTTCTTCTTCTACTGTATTCTTATTCTTCTTCGCCTTCCCCTTCATATTCTTTTTCTTCTTATCTTCATCTTCTTCTTCTTCTTCTACTGTATTCCTATTCTTCTTCACCTTCCCCTTCTTATCTTCCTTCTCTACTTCACCTTTCAGTTTGGGAAGGCGACTGGTAAGTACATCCTTCAGAAAAAAGAAAGTAAAACTAAAGATGTAAGAACCCTATGGAAATTTTTTGAATTCTTTTTCCTTTTCAACCAATGAAAACAGCCACCCCGAGATAGCTGTTGTCTGTCCGTCAGTCATCCATGCCAAAGAATTGGCTGACCATATATATATTATGTATTCAACATTTTGTATGAATCTTCACTTCGTTCAGGCGACATTTTCCTCAAAGTGGCGTACAAAACCTCTGCAGTAGGCCTTTTTCCTTTGAAAATTATTCTAAGCATTGAATCTTCTCCTACTTCATTGTTGTTAGCAAAATCGTCAGGCATCTGTCCCATATTCAACCCGCTGCATACACAAAATTCTTCTTGGTCGAAACGGGTTTTCGACTTCCCTAACCCAAACAACATCTCATCTTCTCTTTGTTCTTTAGGGTGAATGATCTTTCTTTTCAAAATATTATGAATAAGCTGCCCGTATAATGTCAACGGTTCTTTCAAATCCAAATATTTACTGAAAGGGTCATGTTTGTATTTTTCCTCCAACTCAAATTTCTGTAGGATGGACTTCAAGTCTGTAATCATAAACTTTTGACTTCCATTGTTTACTCTCACGGAAATCCAATTCTCGTGGTCTCGGAACCGCCACAAGTTTTCGTTCGAATTTTTCGACATCTAAACAATGAAAAAAAAAGGAAAAGCATCAGTCTCAGGCTTATGAAAATAAGTCATAAGCTCAAAATTATGCATGTATCATCAGTCCCAGACTCAACATCAGTACTAAGTTTATGGAAATCATTCAACATCAACATCAACATCAATCTAAAAATACATATTCAACATCAGTGTAGTTCATAGCCTCATAGGCTAAAAATACACATTCAACATTAGTCTTAGACTCAAAATAATACATGCATCATCCATCCATCAACCCTAGGCTTATGACAATCATTCATAGGCTCAACATATACATCGGCTCTACATGCAAAATAAGTCATCCTTTAGTCTGCAAATGTTTTTTTCTCTCTCCCAAAAACATTGATTTCCAGTGTAGTTCAAACAATCAATCAATAAAGGCTTGCCCTTCAAACATAACACACACCCTCCAAATACACATACAAACACGTCAAAAACAAAAACACAAGAACAATCTACCACCCAAAACACAAACAAGAACAAACTCAAATAAAAAACACAAATTTGAACAAAATAATGTAGTTTGAACAAATTAGTACCTTGAAATTGTCTCACTCTCTTTGCGTTTCGTCTAGGGTTTGTGTGCTTCATTCAATGACAACGGCGACGGTGATGAGGACAACTACGACCTTGCTTCTCCTTTCTCTCTCTGCGTCACTGTATTTCTGGGTTTACAATTTGCACACATAGCAGAGCAACAACAACTGACTTCTTTTTTTGGCGATTTCCACACAGAGTGGAGCAGCAATGACTCTCTTTCTCTATTTCTGGGTTTGAGTTTGCGATTTGCACACAGACAAAGCAAGAACAACTCCTCCTTTTCTTAATCTGATTTTGAATCGTGTTGTAACTGTGGGTTTTGTGGGAAATTAGATTGGGGAGGGTAGTTTAGTAAACATGCATAAGTTTTATTGAATAAAATATTTAACAAGGGTATTCAGGGAAATTCCAGGTGATGAGTCCTGAAGGGCAATGTTGTAAATGGGATTGGCAAAGCGGCTATATATGCAAATTTTTTCCCAATGGGCTATTTCCTAGAAAGTGAATGTTGGGAAAGACTATTTTCTTCAATTTTCACTTGTAAGAATACTTGTAAGAAAGCAGTGTATTGATATCGTATACTACATTGTCTTTTTGTAAGAATACTTGTTTCCGAGTTGAATCTGGCGGTCTCGAAACAACCACAGCCCACAGGCACCCGATTTTATTTAAAGGGAAAAGATCGTTCCCACCACCCCAACATTTGCCCTATTATAAAGTTGAGGACAAGGTTTCCTCATATTGGCCGATCTCCCCCTAAAATGAAAATAATGTTCAAAGACCCCCTTCTCTTACATTTTCCATCCAAATAAACGTTAACCATGGTCAAATGACCGTTATATCCTTCAATTTTCTATACAAATGACCATTCAACCCTCTAAGATATTCATTAAATAAAAATTAAATAAAAAAATTAAAAACAAAAAAAAAAGATAGATCTCTAGAGATATTTCTAATTTTATTTATTATTTAAATTTAAATATTTATTAAATAAAATATATATTAACAAAATAGAAAAAGATTAAAAAAAACATAATTAAAAAATAAAGATGGATCTCCACTGTCCATCTTTAAGATAGACGGTGGAGATTTTATTTATTTATTTATTTTTAAAAACTTAAATTAAAATAATTTAAAAAGAATTTTAAAACATTAAAAAAAAATGGATTTGGTGGAACCAAATCCATCTCTTCAAACAAAATCAAATATTCAAATCCATCTTCCAGAGGACTAGATATATTCAAACAAATTAAATTAAAATTAAAATTAAAATTAACTTTTGGTATTAATTAAGACAACACAATATAATAAACCGAAACAATAAATTGATAAAATAAAATTTCGTCAAAACATCAAACATATCCAGAATAACAACACTAATAACAACACTAATAAATAAGATGCAATCTAGGCACTCAAGAAATCTGGAAAACCCAAATCTGGGTTCACCAGTGCCACCACACAAACATCATATTAATACTAATAAAACAAAACAAAAAATCAGATTAATAATCTGGATCTCAACTCTCAAAACAAAAATTAACCAACTATATGTATCGCTGCTTCGATTCTTGTCTCTACAACCTAATTTCTTTGCTGAATTTCTTGATGAACGCTTCCACTCGCCGGTTCAACTCCTCCTGACTCATCGACTTCTCCCCAAAATCTTTCAAATTTGTTTCGCTTGATCGAGTTTGTTGAGAAGGTGTGATCATATTTAATTTTTAATTTTTAATTTTTAATATTTAATGATTTTGTTTTTTATTGAAGAGGGTGACGTGGCCTTATATTATTAATTTTAAATATAAAATGACTTCTATAACCTTCAGTCCAAATCAGATTCCTGTTCCCATGGTGAGTTTACGCATTTGCCCCTCAACAGTAACGGTCAACGTCCAATTTGGACAGTTTTACTAATATAAGGGGGTCTTTGATGAATAAGTCAGTTTTGGGGGGGGGGGGGGGGGGGGGGGTTAACGGCCAATAATGAGAAACTTTGTCCTCAGCTTTCTAATATAGCAAATCTCGGGGGGAAAATGATTAAATCCCTTATTTAAATCCAGCATTCAAAAACGACGACGTACGTCAACGCAGTGGATTCCAAATCTATTATTAAAAATGCGCCAAATCCAAGAACGTGCGTGCTTTGGAAAATTGGAAGCTTTGTGAACAAGCTCCTTCCTCAAGAAGTCAGAACGCAGTCATCTCGTCTCTCACTCACCACAAAATATAAATACTCCTACAATCTCCCTCCCTCATCATTCTTCAAATACCACTTTCTTCTCTCCAAAAGCTTCTCAAAATTCCCTCTGAAAATTTTGTTTATATAAAATATGGCAAGTAACCTTAAATTGGACCAGCTCAGAGCCAAATTAGCCGAACGTGGACTCAAAACCACCGGAACAAAGGCCGTCTTGGTCCGGTTTTTTTTTTTTTTTTTTCTTTCTATTGTGTTGATTAATTTTATTTGACAAGAATTTTGATAGATTGTTTTTGGTTCGTTACAGGTACAGAGACTGGAAGAGGCTATGGACCAAGAAAACAAACGGTCAGTGGTTGGCAAGAAGAGACCAAGAGAGTCTGAACAGATTGATGATTCGGGTGGGTCGGAGAAAATGAAGGTCACTGAGGACTTTCGACAAATGGGTGTCAAGCAATTACGCGAGCAAGCTGATCTTCGTGGGTTATCGAAAACCGGGACGAAGAAAGAGCTTCTTGAGAGACTTTGTAAAGACACGGAAGAGAATGAGTCAAAGGACACTCTCCCTGAAGGTCTTTATTTGAATTTAACTTAATTCAACTTGTTATAGTACTTATTTTTTGGAATTTTAAATATGGTGTTGTTTTTGGTAGTGGATGTCGACAAAGAGGAGAAAATTGTAAAGGTGACTAAGAAGGGAGCTGCAGTATTGGATCAGTGGCTTCCAGATCACATAAAGACTAATTATCATGTTTTTCAGCAGGCAAGTTTTGTATTTATGAAGCATTTTTTATAGTTGAAATTGCATTTGTCTCTAGTGAGCCAAATACATATTAATTTAATTGCATTTGTTCGGCTGCATGTTATGGTCAGTGTTTTTTGAGTTTAGTTTGAACTGATTTGTTGTGATGCAGGGTGACGATATCTTTGATGCAATGTTAAATCAGACAAATGTTGGCAATAACAATAACAAGTTCTATGTGATACAACTGCTAGGTTAGCACTCAACGCTGCTTTTATGTTATCATCTTGTCCTGTTTAATGTATGCAAGAAACATCATATAATTTTGAAGCATATGGTTTGTCCATTTAGGCTATGGAATATATAGAATGCAGTTCCATTTTTGAAATCTATTGTATTAACTATGAAGTTCTTTTGAAAAAAATGATGATTGCAATTTGAATTCAATCACATAACTTTAGGGTTTCACATGCAAGATATTCTAGATACTATGATTAGGTGTGGATGTCAACCTCCACATTTTCTCAGAAAAACAAAATAGCTCCTTCCTCGACAACAGTTAGGTTGTGATTTGATAATGAGATGGAAAAAAAGATGCAAACATTCACACCAAGTTAGTATAATTAATATAAATAATTAATTATGGTAATGTTTTTATTTTCTTAACATTTTTATATGAATTAGGTTACGTATCTATAGCACTTAAATGCAAAAGCACTTTATATTAAGTCATGTACAAAGATTCTGCACTTCATATGGTATGGTATGTTTAATGGCATTTTGCTGGTTATCCTAAAATCAAACTGCTTTTATTACAAATGTCTGTGCAGAATCTGATATTGGTGGAGGGTACATGGTTTATAGCAGGTGGGGTAGAGTTGGTGTAAAAGGTCAAGATAAAATATTTGGCCCTTTCCAATCGCTGGACGATGCAATTCAAGAGTTTGAGCAGAAATTTGCTGCCAAGACCCGGAACTTGTGGTCTAATCGAAAAGAGTTTATATCTTACCCAAAGTATTACACGTTATTAGAAATGGACTACAGTGAAAAAGAAAAAGAATTAGATGTGAGTTATCTCAGCACCCAACACTTTTTTTTTTCATTAACATTGTTAAATTCTCAAGATGTTTTCTCATGGTGATGCTACTTTTAGAAAATGGCTTTTATGCAAATATTTTAGAAAATGTTTTTTATGCAAATATTTTAGAAAATGGTTATGAAACCCCAAAAGAAAGCAAAAATTACTTTATTAATTATTATAACACAAAGACATGGTTTCTCAATTTTGTTCTCTTTTATTCCATGAAGTTCAATCTCAGTTTGCCAATACCTTGATAAACATGGGTTGTGGAGGTAAAATTCTGCCTGAAGGTTTGAACTTTGAACCATTGTCTAGTCACTGATTTCTGAGTTTCTAAATATGACCGTAGATTGACAAAAAGGCTGATTTTGCTAAAAATATTCAACCTCGGGAAACAAAACTCGAGCCACGTGTAGCAAAATTTATCTCTCTTATTTGCAATGTCAGCATGATGATGCAGCAGATGATGGAAGTAGGTTAGTATGTCAATCATTTATTTTTTCCAGAGGATACAGATCATATAATCTAAAAGCTTGGCAGTTGGTTCATGCAAAATATATAAATGATGTTACATGACGTTTTACCCAATCTGTAACCTCTTTCATATAGTTTTATATTTTTGATCCCTTCTCTACCTTTATCTAGAGTTAATTTGAATATGTTGGATTGTAGGATACAATGCTAATAAGTTGCCACTTGGCAAGCTAAGCAAATCAACAATTCTGAAGGTAAGCGTCCGAGTATTGTTTTCCTCACATTTTCTGTTTTGTGATGAACTTTTAACAAAATATACTAGTTATTATGTGCTTAAAGTCTATTACTTATCTCAGTAGATGTTTACTTACGAAACTTACAAGATAGTATTTATACCTAGAAAGATGTATCGGAGAACATAACATATAATTTAACTAACTTGCAACAACCTTGGAAGAATCTGACCTCATAGTTAAATCAATAATCCATC
Source organism: Acer campestre (assembly GCA_954870605.1). Lineage (NCBI taxonomy): Eukaryota > Viridiplantae > Streptophyta > Magnoliopsida > Sapindales > Sapindaceae > Acer > Acer campestre. Next base: position 10,974,543 of record OX940802.1, read on the forward strand.
TACAGCGTAAATCTTGCTTTTGATGTCACATAATCTTTTACACTGATTTTAAAGATCTACTAACTAAAGACTTAGCTTATGGCATGAAGGAAAAGACATGGAATCTAGCAAAATATTATGTCTTTTTCAGAGTCAGAATGTTGGATAAGTAGCATTATTCAAACTAATAAATTATTTCAACGGTAATCTTGTTTCAAAAATATTGTAATTATAGGTTTCTATCATATGGATCAAGCTCATATAGGATGCACTTATTGTAATAACTTCAGTCTTTCATCATGACCATCATTATGCTGTTGGAATCATGACTAGCATTTTTTTAGTTGGAATTAAAATTTTAGCATGAAGTGTTGCATTTACGCTACATAATCTTCAAACTGTATACTACAATTTACTTTATTTGTGATTTTGACAATCTATGTGATTATCTGCTCATTCTTATTGAGTTATTTTGGGGAAAAAACACTGAAGGTCATCAAATTAATCATTTAGTATTACATGTGACTTTGAAGATATCCTTTTATAACTTCATTGCATTTACGCTACATAATCTTCATACCATATACTACAATTTACTTTATTTATGATTTTGACAATCTATGTGATTATCTGCTCATTCTTGTAGAGTTATTTTGGGGAAAAACACTGAGGGTCATCAAATTAATCATTTAGTATTACATGTGACTTTGAAGATATCCTTTTATAACTTCATTGCAATATCCATGAGTTCCCTCATTATGTTGAGAATTTTACCAAAAACAGATAGTCGCAATTTAATTACTTGTTACCATTCCTTCCTGCGTCGTAGTTTTAAGCTGCAAAATTATGGCGTCTTTTCTCTTTCAGTTCTGTTTCATTAAATATCTAAAAAATGCTTTTTCTCTGTATATATGTAGGGCTATGATGTCTTGAAGAGGATAGCTGATGTGATTCAACAACCAGATAGGAGGAAGCTGGAGCAATTAAGTGGGTAAGAATTTTTGGTTAAATAGAGATAATTGGTGGTTCATTAAAGTCTCTTTACTTTAAAAAAGAATGCAGATGAGGGATGCCATCATGTTGGTTATGCTTTCTTTTCTTCCCTTTTTAGTTGAATATGATTAACTTTAGCTTCAACAAGCGTCAAACGCTGGAATCTCTTTTAATCAGCATCTTTGTTGCAGAGAATTCTACACTGTTATACCTCATGACTTCGGATTTAAGAAAATGCGTTAGTCCTCTCGCTCTCTCTCTGAATTTTCTGGCATGCTTGTTGAATCATACCTTAAAAACCCAGCATATGGATGCTGCATTGTTTACCCATTTTTCCTCTGAAAACTGTCACATCGATAATTTGGAAATATTGATTGTGGCAGATGAATTTGTCATTGACACTCCTCAGAAGTTGAAACTGAAATTGGAAATGGTGATTACTATTCTTTTTACACACATTTGGGTTTCAATTATTCTCTTTACAACTTCAGTACCCTATCTTCAAAATTGTAGTATTGCTATGTATTTTCTGCTCTGGTATATTTTTGATATGTGGAGATCATTTGGGTTGCTTTAATTTCAAATAGCCATTTCTCAGCTCCTTGTATGTAATTGAAGGTTGAAGCTCTGGGGGAAATTGAAATTGCAACAAAGTTGTTGGAGGATGATACAGGGATGCAGGTATTGTTTTTCTGATCTTCTATGTTAGCACTTATTACCCATCAGCATATGAATTCTGAAATGCATGGAATGATGGAAGTTTAACACGCCGAGTTTCAAAGAGTTGTGGTTCTACTCCTTGTAATATGCAATTTTGAAACTGTAGTATTTTATGATATCTAGGATTCATGATTCAAGATGTGCTGTGGAAATCTACTCTCTCTCTCTCTCTCTCTCTCTTATTGTATACTATTTGGTGTGTAAATAGCACTTTATTGACAAAAAAAAAAAAAAAAACATTTTTTTATTGTTATATGATCACCTGGTTCCATTCATAGGACTGATGTCCTTGAGATTCATTCATCCACTATTAATTATTTATACTCCAACCATTTCCATATATATTCCTATTTTCTAATTTTCTATCTGTCTTTTCTGGCAATTGAGGAAGAAAAGGTCATGCCTGTTTGAAGACTTGTACTTCACTGGGTTGTGTAATCAGTTTTTAGTTAGCTTAGGTTATAAAATTGGTCAATATGGCATCCAATACAAGCGATTCTCTACTTGGGTCAAATGTTTCTTTTCTTTCTTTTTCCTTTTTCAAAATTATGTTGTTGCTTGCATATTCTAATGCATCACTTATTTGAGTTGAAGTATCTGCAATTTCAGGAAGATCCCGTGTATTCTCACTACCAACGCCTTCATTGTCATCTGACACCACTTGAAGTTGATTCCAAGGAATTCTCTATGGTAAACATAATATTTTCTGCTTAAGTTTGAATAGTAAAATTTAAGCTTTGCTTTGTCAGGGTGTGGCATTACTTTGCTGTTACTTATATATATACATGCTCTGGACTACTGGACGTTAATTTGATGACCATTCTTTTTGTCTGTGTGCAGATTGCTAAGTATATGCAAAATACTCATGCAAAAACACATTCAAGTTATGCTGTTGATATTGTTCAAATATTCAGGGTTGAAAGAGACGGTGAAGTTGAATGCTTCAAAAAGGTGATACGAATGAAGTATCAAAACACAAAAAAAATTATTTTATTTGTGGAAACTTATCAACTATACAATTTTTGCAGATGGTTTTGTTAAACGGTATAAGCATGGTTTAATTTTTCTGCCTTTTACTCTTGTGAGCAGTTCTCCAATTCAAAGAATAGAATGCTTTTATGGCATGGTTCTCGGCTCACAAACTGGACTGGAATTTTATCCCAAGGTCATTCATATGTTGACTTATTTCTCTCATATGCTTACAAGTGCATGTCTGTGTGCCTGTTCCATGATAACTGCAAATTATCTGAGTGCACCTTGTATGTACCATGTCAAACCACCAGGTTTGCGTATTGCTCCGCCTGAAGCACCTGTAACAGGCTATATGTTTGGCAAGGGGGTTTACTTTGCCGATATGTTCTCCAAAAGTGCAAATTACTGTTATGCTACCCGTGCGGTTACAGCTGGGGTGCTACTTTTATGTGAGGTTTGTTTCTGTCCTGTACAATGTTGAAAACTTTTTTTTTTTTTCCGAGGATGGAACATAGGCAGAGAGGAATATACAATTAAATATTACATTTCCCTCATGGCCAGATAACAGATAACAGAAACTGAAAATTCTCATCACCCAACAACTTTAACGTTGTAGACATTGATTATGATTTGCTTCAATGCCTGCAAATAAATTTAAGAGGAAATTGTCACTTCTAGTCAGGACAAATTAACAAAGACTCAAAACAGTAGATAATTAATGAACACAAGAAATTTACGTGCTTCGGCCTTGAGACCTACATACACAGACGAAGACGAGAGAATAAAAACTCTCTCAATAAACCCAAAGCCCCAATACACCCAATACTCTTAGAGAGTTTCCACTCAAAAGTTTGAAAACTTTTGTTTCATTAGTAATATTTATTCAATTTTCTTCGTTTGTGGATGTAGGTCTCACGATCGAAGCATGTAAATTTCTTGTGTTCATTATTTCTCTACCGTTTGTGTCTCTGTTAATTTGTCCCGACTAGACATGATTCTGCGCAACATTGTCTTCATGCATTTCTTTCTTATAGCTGAATATTCTCATAAAATTTTAAACTGTGTACTTTCCAGGTTGCACTTGGTGAAATGGCTGAGCTTCTACATGCTAAATATGATGCTGATAAGTTGCCAGAGGGAAAGCTAAGGTGCATTTCCCTATTTTACTGATTAAATATTGGCATCAAGCTTATTTGACTTACTCTGACTAAGTGGAAAATTTCCTTAGCCAAGTGAATTTTGAATCTGGACTTTCTTTGGAATCATTTGGAACAGGCTGGACTTGTCGTGATTATTTCTAGTCTCTTATAGCAATCAATAAACCATTTACTTTTAAAATGCCAAGAGCAAAATATTTATATGGATTGATCAAGTTAGTATGATTTAAACGTAATGTGCAGCACAAAAGGGGTTGGACAAACCGCCCCAGATCTGTTGGAAGCTCAGACACTTGAGGATGGTACCCTTGTGCCACTAGGAAAAGCAAAAGAGAAACAACTGAGCTCCAAGGTGCGATAGATATTTCACCATTTGCAATCCAGATATTTCCGGGCACTTAATTATAATTTTTCTTTGCATAACAGATGTAGGTGCACTTAATATATATAATCCTTCTTGCAGGGTCATTTGTTGTACAATGAATACATAGTCTACAATGTGGATCAGATTAGGATGCGCTATGTGGTTCAAGTGAATTTCAAATATTTATAGCACAGCTAGGTGATTTTCCAGTTGCGGATTTGCTATCTCAGTAGGTTGATGTTTTATAAAGAAGATATTATGATTTCAACAAATTAGAATATAAAATGAGCAGTGTATATGGTTCAACTACCCACTCAATGTATTATTGTATGAATAGTAATTGAAAATTAATTAGTTTTGGCTATATCTGTCAGTAATACTTATTTTGCCTGACAACATTACATTGATCTTTAAATTTTCCAGTAGTGATTTCCAGTAAGAGCTTATTTATCATTGAAGAAAGATATCAATAAAGACTGAAATCTAATCTAGGTATGGCAGGATCCTATTCTGAGCTCTAAAGAAGCCATTTTGAAACTTGTATTTCTCAGAAGCAAATTGGGTTTGCTTTGAATTTGAAATTGGGCCTTGTATTAAAGAAATAAATCAGTCCTAGGCTGCCTGTATATATGTATATATATATATATATTTTTTAATGCGTGAGAGAGTGTTTTTGTTTTGTTGCTGTTCCTCTCTGGGTGAGGCAAAGTCAACAATATGCATCGAGGAGAGTGGAATTTTAGCTTGGTGAAAGTATGATTGCAATTGAATAGATATGAGTGTGTGACCAAATAAAGCATTTACTACAAGACACAAGTGCAAGGTGCACACGCTAGCATTTATATCCCTAGATTTGATGATGACTTCATGCCAGAATTTATGTTCTTCTTCTACAAGACAAAAATTGTGCAGAAAATCAAACTTTTTGTAGACTGAAGATGAGAAATTCTAGCAGCTCTAAGACCATGCGACGTTATATCATATGCTTTCTACAGAGTATACAATAAGCATGGCATATACACTAGGGGGTGCTTGTTATTTTTTTTTATTTATAAATCTTTAAGTGTCTGAAATGGCCATTAAACATTTGGTTCGTTTTTTTAAGACTCTGAAGTCATCAGTTTTTCTCTGGTAGGCACACAACTTACAGCATACTTATAGCGCAAGTGCCACATCATCACTTTTACCTTGTGCATACAACCGGTTGTGGTTGATAATTGGTTGATAATTTAAAAAGTGGATGATGTGGCACTTATGCTATAAGTATTCAATAAGTTGTGTGCTCACTAGAGAAAATTTGCTGAAATCATTTTGGTCTGAAATTATTTTAAAATTTTATACCCAAAATACCCTCTCACAAATCACATCATTCCAATAATACCACCACATATATAAACCTTCATTACGCATTTTGCTTCTATCCTATTCACTCACTCATCATTACGCATCCAACAGGAAGATAAAACCAATATTTTACCAAATAATCATTTAAGATAAAACAGAATTAACCATAAAATCATTTAACTGCACATTCAAAAATCATCAACGATTCAATGGAACTCATATAAAATCATATGCATATTATTTACATGCATAGAAACAGCAACATCGACCGCTATGTCAATACCAAATTTCTACAGTAGATTTTCTTAATAATAACCATAATGCAATGATCACCAATAAAACCAATATCAAAAGAATGCAACACAAACAAGCAGGCACACGACATGGTGTAATCCATGTACATCTGACCGTCAAATGCAAATGCAAAAATTTAAATTATTAAATTGCACTTTCACAAACAGTCCAGATAAAAACATACCAATCAAAGATTTAATTTCTCATCATCTAAAATAAAATGATTTACTTTTAGATAATAATAATTAAAAAAAAATTAAAAAAAAAAAAAAACATTTTTCCGGACTTTAGATTTCAGACCTATTAAAGATTTCGGTATATTCCAGACCTGCTTAGATTTAAGGCAAAAAAAAAAAAAAAAAATCAAACGCCGCCTAAAACAGTCTAACACAAACCAGTACTAGCAACCATTAGCAAGGGGCACTATGTCAAAATCCACTAAACATTTATTCATACATTATAAGATTGTTTTCACTAACTACACCCTCTCTAGCTCGGTATTGTGTTTATCCAATTGGTCTTTCAGCTCCTTTTTCCAACCCTGGATCAGTCTCTCATGTTTCTCAATGAGCTCATTTTTTTTCTTCAATTCTTCTTCCATCATAGAAATCTCCTGACAAAACATGAAAGATACTTTGTCAAGCCCCTGAACGATCCTCTAGTATGGATGACATCAATTTTCAAATGAACCTCCAGTATAGATGATTACCTTTCTAAGTAATTCAGATTTAGTTGGCTTGTCCTCACGTTGCAGACTATTGAAGTACAGTTGAAGCTTCTTGGCAGCCTCCATAAAATCTCTAGCATGCCTCTCCACATCAACTGAAACAATTTAAAAGAAGACATTTTTTTTCAGCTTCAGCTTATGTGAATACACATTGTACACTTCAGTTAGTATACAATTAAGCCACTAGTCAGCTTCATTACTTATTTATTAAGCACACACAAGACTGCAGTTCCACAAAAGACTTAAAAATTCAATGAGCAGTGGTTAAATCCTAATTGAGAAGGTCAAGTAAGTAGGCAACACACAAGTAAAAGTGTAATACATCCGTGTAGAGAGGTGTGCGTTTTGGGTGGTGACAGAATTCAGCCTGGGCTGTATAAGTAGACTATTGAACTTGTTTACTTTTTATTTCTTATTTCCTTTGGGTCCACAAATTTACAAGTGCACGTGCACGAGTTACTATCATCTACCACATATTAAATGAGCAAGAAACACCACACCACTAAGCATTAATGTTGATAACAGAGAGGTTTATATATATATATAAGGCTGAATCCCTTAGTCAAGAAAAGAAACACAACTCGGCACCTACAAGTTCTCTATTTTTAATTTTCTACCAAAAATTACAAAACACGATATTTTCATTTTTAACATATGTAATCAGGCACCTAGGCGCGCGCCTAATAACTGTGGATACATCCAAGTATTAACTGAAAAACAAATTTCCTTAAATACAAAAAATATCTCCAAAAGCTCCATTCAATCCCACATGCTCAATCATACATGCATCAGTCTTGTCCTCAACTACTAAATTGCAGAATAACTCTAAAAACAAAAAGACCTGACATCATTAGTTAACTAGGAGAAGATACAATCTAACAAAGGCCATAATTTGATGCCTGCCATCTAACTAAGAGCATCAATCATATGAGTGTGTGAAAGAATTTCCTGTGCATTGAGTGAACCATTCATTCGTTCATGCAATTGATCCCATGATTTGCAATTCTATACAGTGTAAAAGCTAATTTTCAGGACTGAACTCAGAAGAATACCCGTCAAGATTAGCTTGTACCCTTCTAAGTACAGCCTGCGATATACCTGACTTTGAAATCCTTGAGAGCTACCAAGAGTTGAGTTCAATTATCCTGTTTCCATTGTCATTTTCAAAAATTTAGAAACAAAGGGAAATGTGTTTTGTAAGTTTTCCTATTTGCCTTTTATGGGAAAAGGGTAATAAAATTTCCTAAGAAAATGGGAACAAGACAACCGAAGATAAATGAAAACGATAGGATGCATAGACATTGGCAAGTTGCTCTGAATACAAAATTTGAGTCCCCACAAGCTCACGTGACCATATCTTCCAATCTTTTAAAGCTTCATCACCAAACAAGCTCTTTGTATTTACAATTGAGGTTTGGGGAGCAAAAGCGGATATGGTCACTTTGTGAGGATCCTAATTCCTATGACCTCTCCTTTGTATCTTCTTCATTTGTCAGTTCAACACTCTCATATCCCTAGTTTTATTGATGGTCAAATGCTTCCTTCATCTATGTTTCTTACCATATCCATCCAAATTCATGGTAATTTTCATTCACGCTATGTTGTCTCACATTCCGGCTCCTAAATCTACTCGGCAAGCTTCCTTAAGCTGATCATTCAAATTGAGCATATAAGAGCTTGAATTGAAAAATAATGTACTAGACATTCACATTATTATTTTGAACTATAAGCAGATTGCCTATGACCTTGTGACTAAAACAACTGGCAACAATCACACCCATTGAATTAAATTACATTAATTCTACCAACAAACATCCCGAAAGAAACAAACAGTATAAAAAAGAGAAAGAACACTATATTTCTCATTTTGAAACAACACCAGAAAAGGTAAATCGATGCATGCACTATATAAGAAAAATATTAACACGCGCGCACACACACACACACACACACACACACATATATATATATATATATGTATGTATGTATAGATATCATGATCGGTTTACTGACTCTGATGGGAGGGATGCGGAGAGCGGTCAATAGCTTGGAGCTCTCTGGCGGGCAAGCAAGGAAGCAAAGCGGCCTCTAACGCTGTCACACACGAGACCATGTCTTCTATTGGAGGCTGCGCCGATTGATCAAGCCGTTGATCCAACGGTGGTTTTTGTTGAGCCATTATATTTGTATCTCTGTTTACAATCGGAAATTTCATAGCAATCAATCAAATATACATGTCAGAGAGACAGTTAATAAAATGAAATTAACGATAAATGTCCATTGTTCTTTATTAAAACCCTAAGATATAAGAAACAGCTGAAATGCACAAAAAAGCAGTGTAGTGATTACTGATTAGTGAAGAGCGTACCTGTAGATTTCTTCAACTGGGTGTACTGAACCATTGATATCGTTTGTAAGAAGAGCGTACTTGTGGAGCCATTGCATATATGGCCTTTTCCAACATTCACTTACTAGGAAATAGCCCATTGGGAAATAAAATTGCATATCTAGCCTTCCCTGATGTTCATTCTCTAGGAAATAGCCTATGTTAGACAATAATGCCCTACACTATTAAACATTGCAAAATGACTAAATTACCCTCTAGTAATGTGGAAGGACAAAACTGTCTTTCTCTTCTTCTCCTTCTCCTTCAATTTACTGAAGAAAACCAAAACATTCAGAGTCATCTTCTCCATCATTCTCCTGCAACGAATAAATCCATCGAAGGGTCACTCATTCGAGGCCAAGGCTATTGCAAATCCCATCGTCCTCACTATCAACTAGAATCCATTGCTGTTCAAATCCCATCGTCCTCTCCGCTGGAATCTTGCTCCCGACCGTCATCTTACCGGCGACCGGAATCTTGACAGTACCGCCACCTCCTTCAATCGAGCTTCATTGTCAAGTTTGAAATCGAGCATACACAATCAATGTAAGTCCCGAAATGACACTAAAGTTTGAAATGCCATCGTCTCCTCTCGTTCTTTTTTTGTTATTTAAGTTTGAAACATTTTTGATATAATGAGGGATTGAAGGTTTTGGATTTGTTGACCATGAATTGGGGTTTATGTATGTAGTATTGTTGGGTGTAGTTAATGTGTTTGATGAAATGTCACATCAAGCTTTTAAGAGGCAGTATTGTTGTAGTTAAGGTGTATGTAGTATTGTTGGGTGTAAACACATCGTCCTCACTATCACATGAATAATTGGAAATGCAACTAAAGCCATTCAACAACACTGTTGGTTTGTTTGCACATTTATGGTGTTGTACGGTTTGGTGAGGAAAAGGTTTAGGGATTTGTATGTGTTTTGGGAAGGGTTTATGGTGTATGTATATTAGTTTGTGTTAAACACTACTGAACCAGCCTTAACAGGTTTATGTATCCATCATTTGTGTTCATTGGAAATTTTATTTTGTATGTGTTTTTGTGATGGGTTATAGTGTATGTATATTTGTTTGTGTTGATCGCTGCTAAACCAAAACATGTTTAGGTAGTTAAGGTGTTGGTTGTGTTAGTTGGTTGAACCAAAACTAGATTTTGTTAGTTATTGGCTACTGTTTTATTGATTTTGAAAACAGAAGATGAGCTAAGCCCGGGAGGAATGTTATAGGCCTGGGAACCATACAGAGGCCTAAAAGAATTGTTCCTATGCACTCACCTAAACTGAATTACAGTATTGTTGTTATTGAATGAAATATATATATTTTTTTTTCAGGGTCTTTGGATACCATGTCTTGGGTGTTAGTTCAGTGCGGTGAGCATTGGAAGGGTAACCGATTAACCGAGCCTATTTCTTTTTCAATACATCTAACAAAAAAAGACAACATAGCGTACGGAGAATTAGTGGAAACGATATACCTTTGGACAGGGGTTAGTAGAGACAAAGGAGATTTGAAGTAACTTCACATGTGAAAACGGAGGTTGATACAATTACATTGTTTGTTATGAGTGACGATGTAGAGTTTGTGATTATTCATAAGGAAAAAGGTTAGGCGACAATTGATGTTGAATTTGTCAACAAACAAGAATTTCAACCTCCAGCAAATCCAATCCAATCAGCATGTACGGTATCTTCTATTAAACCCACCGATAATCCACGATCTCCGGCGAGTACTCCAAACATTAAATCAATTAGCGGCAGCAATAATCCACTTGCATCCCATGCTTCACTTAGATTTACATCAGCAGGCAATGACCAGGTGACGCCAGCATCTACTACCAACGATACAGTTATGGATAGTTCCGATAGCATCAACACTTCTGGAAGATCTGATAGTTCTAAAACCAGTTATACAAAAGATGAAAGTGGTGGCGGTGGTGATGATGATGGTGGGGTAGCGGGAACAGTTCTTGGAAGCGAAGAACGAGGGGTGAGTGAAACACCCAACAGTTCTTCACCTTCTATGAACACACAGTAGACAGTATTAGGGTCAGAGCTTTACTCAATTAAAGTCGTTCGATCAGTGGATGTGTTTGACAATTCAGCTGACCAAGGTCCATTATACAAAGGACAGATGTTCAAGGATAAGCCTACATTGAAGCAAGTTGTAGGGTCGTATGCATTTTCAGAGAGGTTTGAGCATAAGATTTGATGATCTTCTAATACATGATACACTGCCGAATGTACACAGAGAAGTTGTAGATGGGTTCTTTGGGCATGGAAGTCGAATAGGGGGACTTATTGGCATGTGAAGGCGTTCGTTAATGAGCACACATGTGAGAGAAATGACAACTACAACGTTGAATTTAAACGTGTAAGTGCCACCTTAAAAGGGGATTTATTTGCAAGAAAATATCGCGGTCCCGGGCGTATCATCCATCCTAAAGATATAGTTTATGAGATGAGGGAGCAGCATGGCATACACCTCTCATACAACAAAGCCTACAGGTCAAAGGAGCACGCTTTGAGTCAGGTATTAGGCAATCCGTGGGAATCCTTTCAGAGGTTGCCGTCTTTTTTTTTATGTTTTGGAACAAGCGAACCCCGAGACAGTGACAAAGATCAAAATCGACTCGAAAAACCAGTTTAAATATGAATTCATGGCAGTTGGAGCCTCTATTGAGGGGTTCAATTTTGTTATTAAGCCGGTTATCTGCATCGATGCTACCCACTTGAAGGCTAGGACTAGGGTGGTTTTGTTAGTTGCAGTGTGCAAAGACGGAAACGAGATGCTATACCCTTTGACATTTGGGTTTGCAAACTCTGAATGCACAAAGTCGTGTATTTGGTTTTTGAAGAAACTCCGTAAAATGATCCAAAATCCGAACCGTGTGATGTTAGTTTCAGATCGGCACAATGGTATATTTAATGCAATGGAAGCCATATTCCCAGATGCAGCACATGGCGTTTGTGCATAACACTTAGCACAAAATCTTAAAAGATTTTGCAAGCAGAGGGATAATGTGATTTGGCTTTACTATCGTGCTATGTATGCATACCATATCGAGGAGTTTGACTGTCTAATTGCTGAGTTTAAAGAAACCTACTGTAAGGTTTATAATGAGATCTTGGGTGTTGGGGTAGAGAAGTTTTCACGTGAACATACCCCTAAAAAGAGGTATTTTTTGATGACCACCAATATTGCTGAGTCAATGAATTTTTGTCTACTTACGGCCCGAAAATTGTCTATCATAGCAATGGCGGAATGTATAAGAGATTTGATGTAAATGTGGTTCTACGATCGTCGGACAAATACACGTGAAATGTCTACATACTTGACAACGTTTGCAGACGAACACATTAAAGATAAGACAGAAATAGTGAATCGGTCTGAGATTCACCTCATTCACTTCAATACATTTAAGGTAGACGACAAGTGAATTCCTAGAACCGTTGACCTTGATGAACGTTCTTGCTCATGCCGTCAATAGGATTTAGATGAGCTGTCGTGTTCTCATGCAATAACGGTTGCTAAGTATGCTTTTTGGTCTTTTAACTCTGTACATTTATTTGTTGTGATTATTTTACAAACTTTAATTTGTGTTTGTTGGTGTGTTATGACCTAGGTTCAAAGTTATATCAATCAACATAATGACTTCTGACCTATACATAACAAAATTTCTTAAACATGGTTATGAAATAGGTGTCAACCCTGTTCCAGATCCCGAATCTTGGGACATTCCTGTTGCAATCCGGTACAGTATTGTATTGCCATGGAAAAAAAAAAAGAATATGTCAGGAAGACCAAAGAAGTTGAGGATATCGTCTGCCGGGGAGAAAAGAAAGTTACATTCTTATTCAAAGTGTGGGAAAAAAGAACACAATAAAACAACTTGCCTGAATCCATCACCTAGCACATGCAAACCAGCCAAAAAAGCTCAATCATATAGTATTTGTAAGAAAGAAGGACACAATAGACTGAAGTGCTCAGACAAGCCACCTGAACCAATCTTGATTGACATGGCCGAAGAGAATGCCGCTGGAGAACCTTTGGATCTATGACTTAGAGTTGTGGCCCTGAAGTCATCTAAGTGTCTTGGCTATGACCTAGAGTTGTGGACATTGGATCTTGTTTTAGGGAATATGTAAACTTATTTTTGTGAAGGTTTATGGTGTATATTTATTTCTTTATGTTAAACACTGCTAAACCAACATTAACAACCTTAACAGGTTTATGTATCATTTGTGTTTATTGGAAATATTATCAAATGGAAATGTTATTTTGTATGTCTTTTTGTGATGGTTTATGGTGTATGTATATATATATATATATATTATGGTTGTTGAACCAAAACAGATTTAGGATTACCGTGTTGCTGATATTGATTTTGTTATTGGTTGGGGCTGTTGTTATTGATCTTAAAAACAGAAGATGAGTTAAAGCCTAGGAGGAATGTTGTAGTCCTAGGAACTATACCTAAGCCCAAAATAATTATTCTTAGGCCTGTAAAATTTGTCCTAGGCTTAAGTATTTTACCTCGCCATGACATCAGTATTGGGGCTGATAAAAATGAACTAAGCGCGGGATGTTATAGGCCTAGGAATCGGTATTTTTAACTCCTAGGCCCATAGTGGATTTAATTTCAAATTAATTATAATTTTTACATAGTATATATATATATATATATTTTTCCGATTGTACGGGACGTTTTAAAAAAGGGGTGTGCACCCATCAGACTCAATTTTTTTTTTTAAAATCTAATAAAATTAGTATCTCTGAATGTGTTCAGTTGAAAAGATATTACTACATTAACAACAAAACTTTTCGTTGCTCTCTGTCTCCCTAAAGATACAATTTGAAGTTTGAACAGAGGGGTTTTTAAAGGGTTTTACATCAAAAGTAACAGAAAATGTAAATGTATTTCATCAAACAACCAATTGAGGCAAAACATTAGTGGCGTGTAACATTTCAATAAGACTTATTTCCAGTGGTCACAAAAGCCATTCCAGGGATTGACTGAATGTGCGGCTTCAAGCGTTTTTGCGATCCTCAATGGTTTAATATACTTGTTCCTAGCAGACAAGTTGATCTTGTCCTATTGTGGGGTCAAATTGATATATGGGTCATCGCGCACGTTTGCCCACTCCATTTCACTTATTTCTTCACCCAACTTGGGCTTGTCCAAAATTGAGGTTATCTCAAAAATATAGAACGCCAATATGTGGCATGCAGCTGCAGAATCCACCATCTCTCTCCATATAAATGATCTTTTAAATACACTTTTCACATTGATGTTCAAAAGTTTGGCATAAACTATAGTATATTTCTCTCCAAATCTGGTTGTCAGTTTCTCGTCAACATAAGTGCATATTACATTTGACGGCATTGAATTGGCAAATTCTTCACTTATTTTAGCACTTTCCGGGTATTTATTTGGGTTGTTTTTGATGATGGTACCCCATGTATGTCATTATCAGCTATAATGCGATTAAATTCTTCCAAAACTATATTGATGTCTTTGATTTTTGCTTTAGATGCATATCCAAGGATTGCCTCTTTCAAATCTACTCCACTTTCAACCATGTCAACCTATTTACGATATAAAGACCGGTGGAACTCGAACCCACACAGATCTACTTTACTAACAGCCAAGCCGCAGCTGTTGGGCGCAGGGTCAACACTTAATAGTTTGAGAGGGATAAGAGGCTTCAGCTTCTTCTTGTTATGAAATATGTGAGCAAATTCCCGTAAATTCATTGTCTTCATCAGGACACCAAGTCGAGTGACTGATGCAAGGGATATTTCTGGATGACAATTTCGGTTTTAAAGGCACTAAAACGGTGTTTTCCATTAAAGGCCTAAATGCCTGATGGAGTCGTGCAATTTAACTTGGTTTTTTACTCGGACCGGTGATCGGTTTTCACCGATTCGGTTCATTGGTGTGGTGTTGGACTATTAGAGATGTGGAGTTTACATACTATACGATTTCATAAGTGTAAACCTAATACAGGAGATCGGTTCAAACAACGAGAACAACTTATAAGTTTGTGAAAGAACTCTTAGACACTTAAGGGTTCATATTTGAAAGGGTTGTTTACTATATCTAGTGTAATGGGTAGAAATGTACTTGTTCCACCGTTCAATGATCTTGAAACTTCACGTACAGATTTCCATTAGTATCCCTTCATCATTGGACTGTGCCGATGGTTGAGATTATTGCGGGCCCCTACAATCTCGTCTATGGAGGAAATCTATAAAGCCTAGGAACTATATCTAGGCCCAAAATAATTGTTCCTAGGCCTGTAAAATCTTTCCTAGGCTCAAGTGTTTTTCTTCGCCACTTCATCAGTATTGAGACTGATAAGAATGAACTAAGCCTATGAATCGATACTTTAAGCCTATGAATAACTCCTAGGCCCATGGTGGATTTAATTTCGAATTAATTATATTTTTTGCATTTTTTTTTTCGATTGCACGGGACGTTTTAAAAAAAGGGTGTGCACCCATCAGACTTGATTTCATAAGTGTAAATATAATACGAGAGATCGGTTCAAACAATGAGAACAACTTACAAGTTTTTGAAAGAACTCTTAGGCACTTAGGGGTTCATATTTGAAAGGGTTGTTTACTATGTCTATTGTAATAGGTAGCGACGTACTTGTTCCACCATTTGATGATCTCGAAACTTCACGTATAGATTTCCATTGATACCCCCTTCATCGTTGGATGGTGCCGATGGTTGATATTTTTACGGGCCCTCATAATCTAGTTTACGGAGGAAATCTGTAAGGCCTAGGAACTATACCTAGGCCCAAAATAATTTTCTTAGGCCTGTAAAATCTTTCCTAGGCTCAGGGCACCATACATATTTGCTCGCCATGTCATCAATTGGTAGTGGGTTACAGATAGATCCCACTAAATCTTCTTCTTCTCATTACAGTCTGTTTCCCACTAGGTAGAATTCCTTCATCTTCTTCCTTAGTCAAACATGCAAACTCAAATATATAACATCTCCTTCTTCTCCCATATTCGTCCTTCATCTTCTTTTAACATCTAACATCTCCTTTTCCCATCTTCGTCCTTCGTCCTTCATCTTATTCTGAGATCTAACATCTCCTTCTCCCATAATCTGAAAAAACTTTTTTTTTTTTTTTCGATTTACAGATATCTGTAAAGTGTGAGAACACCAATGGAGAAGAATTCTGTTTATGTGGTTTTCAAAGGAAGGAAAACCGGTGTGTTTAGTTCTTGGCCTAAATGTCATGAACATGTAGATGGTTTTCCAGGAGCATCTTACAAGAAGTTTAACTCAATTGACGAGGCACATAAAACGATAAGTAGACGTTGACCAGGTCTACAAAATCTTGACACGTCATGGGAAGGATTTGACTGGTATAAAAACTATTAAAAAATGAATACATTACATATGTAACAGTCATAAAAAATGAATATATTAAAAATCATGGCAATATAACAGATTATAGGAATGAAATTTTACCTAACTTGGTCATCATTCTTCAGGAAAGAAGTGAACTCAACTGTTTCTATTTCTTCCTCGTTTGACTTTCTTTTCTTTGTCTTCTTGGGCATCGGATCTGTCCAAGGGCTTTCGAGCCACCTCGACCGCTTTGTTTGTTGATGTCTTTGTATTCAAGATTATGGTCAGCCCCCTCAAGCACTACCACACTACTAGGGAAGTTCTGGGCAATAAAGCAAACATACGGGGATGGATATTCTTCCAAGTCAAGGATAGATTTTTCACCAACACCAACATCTTCCTCACCAGCCTGACCAACATCTTCCTCACCAGCCTTACCAACAACAGCCTTATCACCAACATCCTCATCAACATCATCTTCAGCAACATCGCAACATCCAAATAGTGTTGCTGGTCACCCTGTTTTTCAGCATCATCCTCAACAGCAACCTTATCATAAACATCCTCCTTAACCATAACAGCTTTATCACCAACATCCTCCTCAACCACAATAGTCTTATCACCAGCAGTCGTATCACCAACATCCTCATCAATAGCAACAGCCTCATTATCTTGCTTAGCACCCTTTTAAATATCAACATCAATAAATTAGTAGAAATTATTAAGGACTAAACTATTATATATAAATAATAATGTAATTTTCAACAATTTTATATCTAACCTTCATTTCCTTTCTAATCTTTGCAAATTCATTTCTACAGAAGGCAATGATACATTTCTCGCTATCAAGCATAGTAGCATGTAGTTCTAGGATTATGGAAGACACTTGAATTTTGCAATAATTAATACAATACATACAAGAATAGCATACTAAAAGTGTAAAACAAAATAATGTAGATACAATCATTCATTAAAATTTCCATCGGAGAATAGACGTCTTTTATAAGGGGGGAAGTATTAGCTCGAAAATGTGCTTCTAGTTCTCCCCAAAGAACCTCCTATTTCCTTTTGAACAGAAGCGTTAAACCCATCACTATCATTGCCTGTCTAATAATGATCACCTTCATCGTCATAACCAACATTTTCTTCCTCTTGACTTGGATGTAGAGCCAGAACCAACTTCTCCCTCTTCTTTTCAATTAGTGGCTCACACACATATTTTAGGTTCAAGAACTTGAAGTAATCTGTACCATTTTCAAAAGTTTCAACTTCCCAAGGAAATAAAGCCATCTGTATGTCGGGAACAAACAACTGTTGGCGAATTTCTACAAATAATTAACTAAAAAGAAAGGGTCATTAAGTACACACTGATGAATTGAATCTTGATTCAATATTTGTAATCCTTGCACTAAATTCTCATCTAGTGAATCGTGGATACCCTGTACCAAATCTTTTTCCGACGTTATTTTCAAAACGAATTATCCTCTCCATAACCCATACCTATACAATTTAAATTAACTAATATTAATCAATGTTCTAGAGGGAACCCAGAGTAGGTACAGAGAAAAACTGCATATTAAGAAAAAACTAATACAAAAAAACTGGAGCAGGTACAAAAAAACTGCATATCAAAAAATGGATGAATTTTTTTAAAACCTTATTTGAAGTGCTAGAGGGAACCCAGATAAGTTATAGGTATAATACTTTGATTTCTTTTCCTTTTTCTCTTCCTCACCCTTCAGCTTTGCTTTCCCTTTACCTTTCAATTCTTCTTCTTCTACTAACTTCTTCCTTTTCTTGTTCTTTTTCTTCTTCTACTACTACTGTATTCTTATTCTTCTTCGCCTTCCCCTTCTTATTCTTTTTCTTCTTATCTTCTTCTTCTTCTTCTACTGTATTCTTATTCTTATTCACCTTTCCCTTCTTATCTTTCTTCTTTGTTTCACCTCTCAGTTTGGGGAGGCGTCTGGTAAGTACATCCTTCAGAAAAAAGAAAGTAAAACTGAAGATGTAAGAACCCCATGAAAATTTTTTGAATTTTTTTTCCTTTTCAACCAATGAAAACAGCTACCCCAAGATGGCTGTCGTCCGTCCGTCATCTATGCCAAAGAATTGGCTGACCATATATATATTCAACATTTTGTACGCATCTTCACTTCGTTCAGACAACATTTTTCTCAAAGTGACTTACAATACCTCTGCAATATGCCTTTTTCCTTTGAAAATTCTTCTAAGCATTGAATCTTCTCCTACTTCATTGTTGTTAGCAAAACCGTCAGACATCTGTCTCATATTCAACCCGCTGCATACACAAAATTCTTCTAGGCCGAAACGGGCTTTCGACTTCCCCAACCCAAACCACATCTCATCTTCTCTTTGTCCTTTGGGGTGAATGATCTCTCTTTTCAAAATATTATGAATAAGCTACCCGTATAATGTCAACGGTTCTTTCAAATCCAAATATTTACCGAAAGGGTCCTGTTTGAATTTTTCCTCCAACCCAAATTTCTGTAGGATGGACTTTAAGTCAGTAATCATAAACTTTTGACTTCCACTATTTACTCTTACGAGAATCCAATTCTCGTGGTCTGGGAACCGCCACAAGTTTTCATTCGAATTTTTTGGCATCTAAACAATGAAAACAAAAAGAAAAGCATAAGTCCCAGGCTTATGAAAATAAGTCTTAGGCTCAAAATTATGCATATATCATCAATCTCAGGCTCAACATCAGTACTAGGCTTATGGAAATCATTCAATATCAATGTCAGTCTAAAAATACACATTCAACATCAATGTAGTTCATAGCCTCATAGGCTAAAAATACACATTCAACATCAGTCTTAGACTCAAAATAATACATGCATCATCCATCCATCGACCCTAGGCTTATCGCTCAACATATACATAGGCTTTACATGCAAAATAAGTCATCTTTTAGTCTACAAATGCTTTCTTCTCTCCCAAAAAACATTGATTTCCAGTGTAGTTCACAACAATCAATCAATAAAGGCTTGCCCTTCAAACATAACACACACCCTCCAAATACACATACAAACACGTCAAAAACACAAACACAAGAACAATCTACCATCCCAAAACACAAACAAGAACAAACTCAAATAAAAAACACAAATTTGAACAAAATAAAGTAGTTTGAACAAATTAGTACCTTGAAATTGTCTCACTCTCTTTGCGTTTCGTCTAGGGTTTGGGTGCTTCGTTCAATGACAACGGCGACAGCGACAGCGACGAGGACAAGGATGAAGATGACAGCGACGAGGACAATGACGACCTTGCTTCTCCTTCCTCTTTCTGCGTCACTGCATTTCTGGGTTTGCAATTTGCACACAGAGCAGAGCAACAACGACAGACTTCCTTTTTTGGCGATTTCCACACAGAGCAGAGTAGCAACGACTCCCTCTCTATATTTCTGGGTTTGGGTTTACGATTTGCACACAGACAGAGCAAGAATGACTCCTCCTTTTCTTAATCTGATTTTGAATCGTCTTGTAACTATGGGATTTGTGGGATATTAGACTGGGGAGGGTAGTTTAGTAAACATGCATAAGTTTTATTGAATAAAATATTTAACAAGGGTATTTAGGGAAATTCCAAGTGATGGGTCTTGAAGGGCAATGTTGTAAATGGGATTGGCAAAGCGGCTATATATGCAATTTTTTTCCCAATGGGCTATTTCCTAAAAAGTGAATGTTGGGAAAGGCTTTTTCCTTCAATTTCCACTTGTAAGAATACTTGTAAGAAAGCAGTGTATTGATATCATTTACTACATTGTCTTTTTGTAAGAATACTTGTTTCCGGGTCGGATCTGGCGGTCTCGAAACAACCACATCCCATAGGCACCCGATTTTATTTAAAGGGAAAAGATCGTTTTCCCCCTTGACATTTGCCCTATTATAAAGTTGAGGACAAGGTTTCCTCATATTGGTCAGTCTCCCCCCTGAAATGAAAATAATGTTTAAAGACCCCCTTCTGTCACATTTTCCATCCAAATAAACGTTGACCATGGTCAAATGACTGTTATATCCTTCCATTTTCTATACAAATGACCATTCAACCCTCAAAGATATTCATTAAATAAAATTTTTTTTAAAAAAAGATAGATCTCCACCGTTCATCTCAAAGATGAACGGTGGAGATATTTCTAATTTTATTTATTATTTAAATTTAAATATATATATTAACAAATTAGAAAAAATATATATATAAAAAAAAAACATAATTAAAAAAGAAAGATGGATCTCCATCGTCCATCTTTAAGATAGACGGTGAAGATTTTTTATTTATTTATTTAATTTTAAAAACCTAAATTAAAATAATTTAAAAACATTAAAAAACATTAAAAAAAAAAAAAAAAAAAGGATTTGGTGGAAGTCCAGATTGGATCTCCACCGTCCATGAGATAGACGGTGGAGATCCAATCTGGACTTCCACCAAATCCATCTCTTCAAATAAAATCAAATATTCAAACCCATCTCTTGAAACAAAATCAAATATTCAAATCCATCTTCCAGAGGGCTAGATATATTCAAACAAAGTAAATTAAAATTAACTTTCGGTATTAATTAAGACAACACAATACAATAAACTGAAACAATAAATTGATAACATAAAATTTCATCAAAAAATCAAACATATCCAAAATAACAACACTAATAACAACACTAATAAATAAGACGCAATCTGGGCACTCAAGAAATAATGAATAAACATATCCAGAACAACAACACTAATAACAACAACATATCCAAATCTAGGCACTCAAGAAATCAAGAAAACCCAAAATCTGGGTTCACCCGTGCCACCACACAAACATCATATTAATACTAATAAAACAAAACAAAAAATCAGATTATTAATCTAGATCTCAACTCTCAAAACAAAAATTAACCAACTATATGTATCGCTGCTCCAATTCTTGTCTCTACAACCTAATTTCTTTGCTGAATTTCTTGATGAACGCTTCCACTCGCCGGTTCAACTCCTCCTGACTCATCGGCTTCTCCCTGAAATCTTTCAAATTTGTTTCGCTTTATCGAGTTTGTTGAGAAGGTGTGATCATATTTAATTTTTAATTTTTAATATTTAATGATTTTGTTTTTTATTGAAGAGGGTGACGTGGCCTCATATCCTTCACTCATTTCTTTTATTTTTAATATATCATTAATTTTAAATATAAAATGACTTCTATAACCTTCAGTCCAAATCACATTTCTTGTTCACATGGCGAGTTTATGCATTTGCCCCTCAACAATAACGGTCAATGTCCAATTTGGACAGTTTTACTAATAGAAGGGGGTCTTTGATGAATAAGTCAGTTTTGGGGGGGGGGGGGGGGGGGGGGGGGGGGGTTAACGGCCAATAATGAGAAAATTTGTCTTTAGCTTTCTAATATAACAAACCTCAGGGGGTAAAATGATTAAATCCCTTATTTAAATCCAGCATTCCAAAACGACGACGTATGTCAACGTAGTGGATTCCAAATCTATTATTAAAAATGCGCCAAATCCAAGAACGTGCGTGCTTTGGAAAATTGGAAGCTTTGTGAACAAGCTCCTTCCTTAGAAGTTAGAACGCAGTCATCTCGTCTCTCACTAACCACAAAATATAAATACTCCTACAATCTCTCTCCTAGGGATGGCAATGGGGCAGGTCGGGGCGGGTCAAGGCCGCCCCAAACCCGAAACCCGGTTTTCAACGGTTGCCCCAAACTAGACCCGTGACCCGAATGGGTTTTCAATTTCCGCCCCAAACCCGATCCATTTGGGTCAATGGTGCCCCAAACCCGACCCGAATGATCCGATTAATTTACGTAAATTTAAATTTAATATAGCACGATAACTAAGTTTAATGAACATTAAATTCATCCATAAAATACAAAATACAAATCCTAAAATGACTTGAACAAAAATACAAAAAACATACAACATTTTCGGTATCAATAAAATCCATTCAACATCTTCACCAAAATAGTTTAAACTTAAAAAATTTCAATAACAACATCCATCCAACATCTTCACCATCACTTTGTCTTCTTAAAAACAAGCATATATTTAAAATATATATATCTCGAGTTTATATCTAAATATATATATATATATATATTGTCTTCTTGGGTTTAAACTTGATATATATATATATATGTATGTATATATATCACTTTGTTTCTTTCAAATTGTTTTCTTTTCGGTTAACGTAGAGTTTCCTTCGTTTCAAAAAAAAAAAAAAAAAAAACATAGAGTTTCCTTCTTTCTTTTCCTTTTATATTTAAAATATGTATATTAAATATATATATATATATATTCCGGGTCAAACGGGGCGGGTTGGGTCGGGTCGGGTCGGGTCAAAAGGGACCTCCCCATACCCTACCTGGTAACCCTGCTGGGTCAAAAAATGTGTCCCAAACCCACCCCGTTACCCGTTTTTTCCGCCCCAAACGGACTGGGGCCCCGCGGGTTTTGGGGCGGGTCGGGGATTTTTGCCGTCCCTACTCCCTCCCTCTTCATTTTTCAAATACCACTTTCTTCTCTCCAAAAGCTTCTCAAAATTCCCTCTGAAAATCGTGTTTATATAAAACATGGCAAGAAACCTTAAACTGGACCAGCTCAGAGCCAAATTAGCCGAACGTGGACTCAAAACCACCGGAACAAAGGCCGTCTTGGTCCCTTTTTTTTTTTTTTTTTCCTATTGTGTTGATTAATTTTATTTGACACGAATTTTGATAGATTGTTTTTGGTTTGTTACAGGTACAGAGACTGGAAGAGGCTATGGACCAAGAAAACAAACGGTCAGTGGTTGGCAAGAAGAGACCAAGAGAGTCTGAACAGATTGATGATTCGGGTGGGTCGGAGAAAATGAAGGTCACTGAGGACTTTCGACAAATGGGTGTCAAGCAATTACGCGAGCAAGCTGATCTTCGTGGGTTATCGAAAACCGGAACGAAGAAAGAGCTTCTTGAGAGACTTTGTAAAGACACGGAAGAGAATGAGTCAAAGGACACTCTCCCTGAAGGTCTTTATTTGAATTTAACTTAATTCAACTTGTTATAGTACTTCTTTTTTGGAATTTTAATTATGGTGTTGTTTTTGGTAGTGGATGTCAACAAAGAGGAGAAAATTGTAAAGGTGACTAAGAAGGGAGCTGCAGTATTGGATCAGTGGCTTCCAGATCACATAAAGACTAATTATCATGTTTTTCAGCAGGCAAGTTTTGTATTTATGAAGCATTTTTTATAGTTGAAATTGCATTTGTCTCTAGTGAGCCAAATACATATTAATTTAATTGCATTTGTTCGGCTGCATGTTATGGTCAGTGTTTTTTGAGTTTAGTTTGAACTGATTTGTTGTGATGCAGGGTGATGATATCTTTGATGCAATGTTAAATCAGACAAATGTTGGCAATAACAATAACAAGTTCTATGTGATACAACTGCTAGGTTAGCACTCAACACTGCTTTTATGTTATCATCTTGTCCTGTTTAATGTATGCAACAAACATCATATAATTTTGAAGCATATGGTTTGTCCATTAAGGCTATGGAATATATAGAATGAAGTTCCATTTTTGAAATCTATTGTATTAACTATGAAGTTCTTTTGAAAAAAATGATGATTGCAATTTGAATTCAATCACATAACTTTAGGGTTTCACATGCAAGATATTCTAGATTCTATGATTAGGTGTGGATGTCAACCTCCACATTTTCTCAGAAAAACAAAATAGCTCCTTCCTCGACAACAGTTAGGTTGTGATTTGATAATGAGATGGAAAAAAAAGATGCAAACATTCACACCAAGTTAGTATAATTAATATAAATAATTAATTATGGTAATGTTTATTTTCTTAACATTTTTATATGAATTAGGTTACGTATCTATAGCACTTAAATGCAAAAGCTCTTTATATTAAGTCATGCACAAAGATTCTGCACTTCATATGGTATGGTATGTTTAATGGCATTTTGCTGGTTATCCTAAAATCAAACTGCTTTTATTACAAATGTCTGTGCAGAATCTGATATTGGTGGAGGGTACATGGTTTATAGCAGGTGGGGTAGAGTTGGTGTAAAGGGTCAAGATAAAATATTTGGCCCTTTCCAATCGCTGGACGATGCAATTCAAGAGTTTGAGCAGAAATTTGCTGCCAAGACCCGGAACTTGTGGTCTAATCGAAAAGAGTTTACATCTTACCCAAAGTATTACACGTTGTTAGAAATGGACTACAGTGAAAAAGAAAAAGAATTAGATGTGAGTTATCTCAGCACCCAACACTTTTTTTTTCATCAACATTGTTAAATTCTCAAGATGTTTTCTCATGGTGATGCTACTTTTAGAAAATGGCTTTTATGCAAATATTTTAGAAAATGTTTTTTATGAAAATATTTTAGAAAATGGTTATGAAACCCCCAAAGAAAGCAAAAATTACTTTATTAATTATTATAACACAAAGACATGGTTTCTCAATTTTGTTCTCTTTTATTCCATGAAGTTCAATCTCAGTTTGCCAATAACTTGATAAACATGGGTTGTGGAGGTAAAATTCTGCCTGAAGGTTTGAACTTTGAACCATTGTCTAGTCACTGATTTCTGAGTTTCTAAATATGATCTTAGATTGACAAAAAGGCTGATTTTGCTAAAAATATTCAACCTCGGGAAACAAAACTCGAGCCACGTGTAGCAAAATTTATCTCTCTTATTTGCAATGTCAGCATGATGATGCAGCAGATGATGGAAGTAGGTTAGTATGTCAATCATTTATTTTTTCCAGAGGATACAGATCATATAATCTAAAAGCTTGGCAGTTGGTTCATGCAAAATATATAAATGATGTTACATGACGTTTTACCCAATCTGTAACCTCTTTCATATAGTTTTATATTTTTGATCCCTTCTCTACCTTTATCTAGAGTTAATTTGAATATGTTGGATTGTAGGATACAATGCTAATAAGTTGCCTCTTGGCAAGCTAAGCAAATCAACAATTCTGAAGGTAAGCGTCCGAGTATTGTTTTCCTCACATTTTCTGTTTTGTGATGAAGTTTTAACAAAAATATACTAGTTATTATGTGCTTAAAGTCTTTTACTTATCTCAGTAGATGTTTACTTACAAAACTTACAAGATAGTATTTATACCTAGAAAGATGTATTGGAGAACATAACATATAATTTAACTAACTTGCAATAACCTTGGAAGAATCTGACCTCATAGTTAAATCAATAATTCATCTACAGCGTAAATCTTGCTTTTGATGTCAGATATTCTTTTACTCTGATTTTAAAGATCTACTAACTAAAGACTTAGCTTATGGCATGAAAGAAAAGACATGGAATCTAGCAAAATATTATGTCTTTCTAGAGTCAGAATGTTGGATAAGTAGCATTATTCAAACTAATAAATTATTTCAACGGTAATCTTGTTTCAAAAGTATTGTAATTATAGGTTTCTATCATATGGATCAAGCTCATATAGGATGCACTTATTGTAATAACTTCAGTCTTTCATCATGACCATCATTATGCTGTTGGAATCATTGACTAGCATTTTTTTAGTTGGAATTAAAATTTTAGCATGAAGTGTTGCATTTACGCTACATAAACTTCATACTGTATACTACTATTTACTTTATTTATGATTTTGACAATCTATGTGATTATCTGCTCATTCTTGTTGAGTTATTTTGGGGAAAAAACACTGAAGGTCATCAAATTAATCATTTAGTATTACATGTGACTTTGAAGATATCCTTTTATAACTTGCATTTACGCTACATAATCTTCATACCGTATACTACAATTTACTTTATTTATGATTTTGACTATCTATGTGATTATCCGCTCATTCTTGTAGAGTTATTTTGTGGAAAAACACTTAAGGTCATCAAATTCACCATTTAGTATTGCATGTGACTTTGAAGATATCCTTTTATAACTTCATTGCAATATCCATGAGTTCCCTTTATGTTGAGAATTTTACCAAAAACAGATAGTTGCAATTTAATTACTTGTTACTGTTCCTTCCTGCGTCGTAGTTTTAACCTGCAAAATTATAGCGTCTTTTCTCTTTCAGTTCTGTTTCATTAAATATCTAAAAAATGCTTTTTCTCTGTATATATGTAGGGCTATGATGTCTTGAAGAGGATAGCTTATGTGATTCAACAACCAGATAGGAAGAAGCTGGAGCAATTAAGTGGGTAAGAATTTTTGGTTAAATAGAGATAATTGGTGGTTCATTAAAGTCTCTTTACTTTCAAAACGAATGCAGATGCGGGATGCCATCATGTTGGTTATGCTTTCTTTTCTTCCATTTTTAGTTGAATATGATTAACTTAAGCTTCAACAAGCGTGGAATGCTGGAATCTCTTTTAATCAGCATCATTATTGCAGAGAATTCTACACTGTTATACCTCATGACTTCGGATTTAAGAAAATGCGTTAGTCCTCTTGCTCTCTCTCTGAATTTTCTGGCATGCTTGTTGAATCATACCTTAAAAAACCAGCATATGGATGCTGCATTGTTTACCCTTTTTTCCTCTGAAAAGTGGCACATCGATAATTTGGAAATATTGATTGTGGCAGGTGAATTTGTCATTGACACTCCTCGGAAGTTGAAACTGAAATTGGAAATGGTGATTACTATTCTTCTTACACACATTTGGGTTTCAATTATTCTCTTTACAACTTCAGTACCCTATCTTCAAAATTGTAGTATTGCTATGTATTTTCTGCTCTGGTATATTTTTGATATGTGGAGATCATTTGGGTTGCTTTAATTTCAAATATCCATTTCTCAGCTCCTTGTATGTAATTGAAGGTTGAAGCTCTGGGGGAAATTGAAATTGCAACAAAGTTGTTGGAGGATGATACAGGGATGGAGGTATTGTTTTTCTGATCTTCTATGTTACCACTTAGCAACCATCAGCATATGAATTCTGAAATGCATGGAATGATGGAAGTTTAACATGCCGAGTTTCAAAGAGTTGTGGTCCTACTCCTTGTAATATGCAATTCTGAAACTGTAGTATTTTATGATATCTAGGATTCATGATTCAAGATGTGCTGTGGAAATCTACTCTCTCTCTCTCTCTCTCTCTCTCTCTCTCTCTCTCTCTCTCTCTTATTGTATACTATTTGGTGTGTAAATAGCACTTTATTGACAAAAAAAAAAAAAAAAAAAAAAAAAAAAAACAATTTTTTTATTGTTATATGATCACCTGGTTCCATTCATAGGACTGATGTCCTTGAGTTTCATTCATCCACTATTAATTATTTATACTCCAACCATTTCCATATATATTCCTATTTTCTAATTTTCTATCTGTCTTTTCTGGCAATTGAGGAAGAAAAGGTCATGCCTGTTTGAAGACTTGTACTTCACTGGGTTGTGTAGTCAGGTTTTAGTTAGCTTAGGTTATAAAATTGGTCAATATGGCATCCAATACAAGCGATTCTCTACTTGGGTCAAATGTTTCTTTTCTTTCTTTTTCCTTATTCAAAATTATGTTGTTGCTTGCATATTCTAATGCACCACTTATTTGAGTTGAAGTATCTGCAATTTCAGGAAGATCCCGTGTATTCTCACTACCAACGCCTTCATTGTCATCTGACACCACTTGAAGTTGATTCCAAGGAATTCTCTATGGTAAACATAATATTTGCTGCTTAAGTTTGAATAGTAAAATTTAAGCTTTGTTTTGTTAGGGGTGGGGGTGAGAGCTGGGTTGTTCAAGTTTTGAATAGTAAAATTTAAGCTTTGTTTTGTCAGGGTGTGGCATTACTTTGCTGTTATATATACATGCTCTGGACTACTGGACATTAATTTGATGACCATTCTTTTTGTCTGTGCGCAGATAGCTAAGTATATGCAAAATACTCATGCAAAAACACATTCAAGTTATGCTGTTGATATTGTTCAAATATTCAGGGTTGAAAGAGACGGTGAAGTTGAATGCTTCAAAAAGGTGATACCAATGAAGTATCAAAACACAAAAAAATTATTTTATTTGTGGAAACTTACCAACTATACAATTTTTGCAGATGGTTTTGTTAAACGGTATAAGCATGGTTTAATTTTTCTGCCTTTTACTCTTGTGAGCAGTTCTCCAATTCAAAGAATAGAATGCTTTTATGGCATGGTTCTCGGCTCACAAACTGGACTGGAATTTTATCCCAAGGTCATTCATATGTTGACTTATTTCTCTCATATGCTTACAAGTGCATGTCTGTGTGCCTGTTCCATGATAACTGTAAATTATCTGAGTGCACCTTGTATGTACCATGTCAAACCACCAGGTTTGCGTATTGCTCCACCTGAAGCACCTGTAACAGGCTATATGTTTGGCAAGGGGGTTTACTTTGCCGATATGTTCTCCAAAAGTGCAAATTACTGTTATGCTACCCGTGCGGTTACAGCTGGGGTGCTACTTTTATGTGAGGTTTGTTTCTTTCCTGTACAATGTTGAAAACTTTTTTTTTTTTTTTTTTTTTTTTTTTTTTTTTTCGAGGATGGAACATAGGCAGAGAGGAATATACAATTAAATATTACATTTCCCTCATGGCCAGATAACAGATAACAGAAACTGAAAATTCTCATCACCCAACAACTTTAACGTTGTAGACATTGATTATGATTTGCTTCAATGCCTGCAAATAAATTTTAGAGGAAATTGTCACTTCTAGTCAGGACAAATTAACAAAGACTCAAACAGTAGATAATTAATGAACACAAGAAATTTACGTGCTTCGGTCTTGAGACCTACATACACAGACAAAGACGAGAGAATAAAAACTCTCTCAATAAACCCAAAGCCCCAATGCACCCAATACTCTTAGAGAGTTTCCACTCAAAAGTTTGAAAACTTTTGTTTCATTAGTAATATTTATTCAATTTTCTTCGTTTGTGGATGTAGGTCTCACGATCGAAGCATGTAAATTTCTTGTGTTCATTATTTCTCTACCGTTTGTGTCTCTGTTAATTTGTCCCGACTAAACATGATTCTGCGCAACATTGTCTTCATGCATTTCTTTCTTATAGCTGAATATTCTCATAAAATTTTAAACTGTGTACTTTCCAGGTTGCACTTGGTGAAATGGCTGAGCTTCTACATGCTAAATATGATGCTGATAAGTTGCCAGAGGGAAAGCTAAGGTGCATTTCCCTATTTTACTGATTAAATATTGGCATCAAGCTTATTTGACTTACTCTGACTAAGTGGAAAATTTCCTTAGCCAAGTGAATTTTGAATCTGGACTTTCTTTGGAATCATTTGGAACAGGCTGGACTTGTCGTGATTATTTCTAGTCTCTTATAGCAATCAATAAACCATTTACTTTTAAAATGCCAAGAGCAAAATATTTATATGGATTGATCAAGTTAGTATGATTTAAACGTAATGTGCAGCACAAAAGGGGTTGGACAAACCGCCCCAGATCTGTCGGAAGCTCAGACACTTGAGGATGGTACCCTTGTGCCACTAGGAAAAGCAAAAGAGAAACAACTGAGCTCCAAGGTGCGATAGATATTTCACCATTTGCAATCCAGATATTTCCGGGCACTTAATTATAATTTTTCTTTGCATAACAGATGTAGGTGCACTTAATATATATAATCCTTCTTGCAGGGTGATTTGTCGTACAATGAATACATAGTCTACAATGTGGATCAGATTAGGATGCGCTATGTGGTTCAAGTGAATTTCAAATATTTATAGCACAGCTAGGTGATTTTCCAGTTGCGGATTTGCTATCTCAGTGGGTTGATGTTTTATAAAGAAGATATTATGATTTCAACAAATTAGAATATAAAATGAGCAGTGTATATGGTTCAACTACCCACTCAATGTATTATTGTATGAATAGTAATTGAAAATTAATTAGTTTTGGCTATATCTGTCAGTAATACTTATTTTGCCTGACAACATTACATTGATCTTTAAATTTTCCAGCAGTGATTTCCAGTAAGAGCTTATTTAGCATTGAAGAAAGATATCAATAAAGACTGAAATCTAAACTAGGTATGGCAGGATCCTATTCTGAGCTCTAAAGAAGCCATTTTGAAACTTGTATTTCTCAGAAGCAAATTGGGTTTGCTTTGAATTTGAAATTGGGCCTTGTATTAAAGAAATAAATCAGTCCTAGGCTGCCTGTATATATGTATATATATATATATATTTTAATGCGTGAGAGAGTGTTTTTGTTTTGTTGCTGTTCCTCTCTGGGTGAGGCAAAGTCAACAATATGCATCGAGGAGAGTGGAATTTTAGCTTGGTGAAAGTATGATTGCAATTGAATAGATATGAGTGTGTGACCAAATAAAGCATTTACTACAAGACACAAGTGCAAGGTGCACACGCTAGCATTTATATCCCTAGATTTGATGATGACTTCATGCCAGAATCTATGTTCTTCTTCTACAAGACAAAAATTGTGATTCAAGGGTGACACCCTTTTCACACTTTTCACCTCACCATGCCCATCACCGCCCTCTTTAATGTTCTCCTCCATCACACTTCGTCAAAGCCTTTTAGGCTACCTAGCTAGAAGATATTTGTATCTCTACATACTCATCATATTTTCTCCTCTCAATTTCAAAACAAACCCTCTTATAAAGGTTTCCGGTGAATTTCAAGTTTTCGAACCAATTTCAACAAGCAAACATGGGTGTTTGATGTTTCTAATGCCTCAACTTGGTTGGGGGTTTTCAAAGGCCAATGCTGGGACATTTAGTAGTGCTTTCGAGACATTAAGAGGTTATGATCGGGGTGTTTGAAATTCTTTGTAGTGTTGCAAATTGATGAAAGCGCCATAAATTTTGGAGGAAAAAAGCTTTTGCCCCCTATTCCATATAGGGAATCATATCCACCTAGGAAGCCTCCCCTCAAAGCTCCCACACAAACCATACTCAAAAGCTCGCCACCAACACGCAAAGCCTACGTGCACTCTTACATTATTCTCTCTTACCACCTTTTTTTTTTCCCCCTTCTCATGAGAAAATTTAAAGGTTGATGACCCCACAAAAGTAGTGGACCCAACATATGGCTGATCTAGGACTAGGAAGGTGTGGTGGTGATGGTGGGACCCTAAATCATGACACTAGATTCTTGCATCCAAAGGTCAGTAAAAACAGTGGTTTAATTAAGTCTGTTGTTGCCTTTGCTGTTCAAAAAGCTTCTTGTTCTGTCTCGGATCCGGTAAAAGGAACATAAGTATTGTGGGTGTCATTTAATCTCATAATAAATAAGTATTGCTATGTATGTGTAGTTAAGATGTGATTGGTTTCCACAATCACTTTATCAATAACCAATCACGTACTTTAAAAATATCGAGAAAATGATAAGGTAAGGAGAGGATCCAGGTCCTGTGAAATTAAGGCAGACAAGAGCCTGTTTGGTCTTCCTTAGATATCTCTACTTTGAAATTCTTTGCGTGCCACCATGATTGCATGGCATGGCTTTTGCCTTTGCCAGACGACTTTGGATTTTTACACTCATTGCTCTAGCTCTTCCTCCTTTGCCTTTAAAGAACCACACTCTACACTACACTTTGTGCCTATAAATACAGAGAGCTTCTTCATTTTCTTTTGAACCTCACAAGTATTCCAAGTTTATTAATGGTTTTAGTGGGTGAGTAGCTCCTTGTTGGAGAAGCAGGGCACGTGCAAACACTTGTGCCACTGCACTCTTTGCACGTGCTCCCCTTCTCCAACATGGGTTCCTCACCTTACCACTTTCTCTCCCTCTCTCCAGCTTCCTGAAGAATGTGCTTCTGGTATGTGCTTTAGCTTTATATATAAATCTCCCTCCTATTTCATTCACCGTTAATTTACTCTTATGCTTTTGTATTTCATGCCCCTTTTTCTGCAAGAGTTGTTGGGATGTTGTTGGAGCTCATGTGCCTTTTCTGTTTAAATGTCATGAAAATGTAAAAATCTTTTGCTGTGGCGGGTAATGTTGTCATTTTGGCCATCATGATATGCTAAACTGGTTTGAATATTTACTTTTTAATTAAATATAGAAAAAGTGAAAAACCCTTCTTTTTTTTTTTTTTTTTTGCCCTTTTCCTTTGCTCTTAAAAGATAGATCGTATACTAAAAGCACATATAATATATAACTAGTTATGTAATGTTACATAATAAATTAATAACAAAACATTATGTGATGATTTTCGTGTGTTAACACAATCCCAGTAGAATAATGGAAATCACAATGCTCGAATTGCAAAACATTACATGATTAGTCATACTATTTTGATTTTTACAGTTATCATTCCATGGTACATGTATATATACCTTTTCAAATTCCATGTATGATATATCGGAGAAAACCATAAACTAATTATTTTTCAAGGTCTATATGATTTTAGAGGACTGGCCTGTACGTTTATTAGTCAATCAGATAATAGATAGTAAATGGGTCGGTTTGAAAATAAATGAATTACTTGTCTTAGAATATTATTCTTGTCAGACTTAACCCTAACTAGAAAAACAAACCAATGGTTGGTATAATTTTTCCCTTTCACTTAAGTAAAGGAACACAAGGTAAGGAATGTGATCTGGAGTTTTTTATTTTTCTCCAATTCATTTATCATAGATCAGTAGGTAGGAATTGAGAATTTATTTCAAAGAAAGATATGAAGCATTGGTGAATTGGGTGAAGATACGAAAAGAGAGAATTTTGAATAATCTGTACCAAAAAAAAAAAAAAAACTTCGGTCTACTCTTACCTTATCTAAATTGTTTATTACATTCTAACCATCAATTTTATTTATTTATTTTTTTTTAATTTTTTTTTTTTTGTAACTCTTTCTGCTGGACATGAAAAATGAACCGTTAATATATTTTAATTACACTCATATTAATTAAATAGTCTTTCTATAAATAGTTTATTAATGAATTTTCGGTTATTAATAATATATAAATATATTGTGAAATATTATAATAAATTTAGAGCTCGAGAGGGGACATGACTCAATCCCACTATTAAAATTTAAATTCATATTTGATTAATTAAAAAGTTTCAATGGTTTTTTTTTTTTATTTTTTTTTTATTTTGGAAAAAAATGCAAATAGTTTATTAATGATATTAATAATAATTATATATATAATTTTTTAAAAAAATTTATAATAAATTCAGGGTTTGAGAGAGAGGGACATGAAATTACTTAGTGAAAAAACATAACAGAAAAGCAAGGACACTATCTATTAACAGTTTTTGAACATCCGATCCAGACTTGTGCAGAGCAGCGATCGTCTGCAGGTCAGGCTAGGAGAAACAAGCAATCGTCCTCCATTGATGCTGCTTTTTTAATCGGCAATGATAACGGTGATATTGTGCAACAATGAGACACTACTATTGCTTTTTACCTTTTTCATCAGTACATGTCACGATAGTCTTGTGATTTTTTTTTTTTTTTTTTGCAAGAACGATAGTGTTGTGATTACTCATGCTATTTTAATAGTAAATAATTTATACTACTAGGAAATGTGTACTTTTTTTTTTTTTTTTTGGTTTACACCATCTGGTTTTCAGGTGGGGCGGATCCACCATACGGTGTAATTAGCCTAGACCACACCCCGACTAATCCGGACTCGCATCGGGTCGACCCACTAAGGGGTAAAGTGCTCCCAATATGTGTAACTCCGTTCACAAGGAGAGTTGAACCCACGACCTTGCTTAAAGGATGAGAGAGCCAAACCACTCACACCTACAAATGATTGGTGGAAATGTTTACTTTTTCTCAAAGTCGATTGCATGATATATTGGAGAAAACCATAATCTAACTCTTTCCTTCGGCCATAAATAAAATGAGCTTATATGTAATTATAAGTTATAACAAGGAAGCATGTATATACTCCTTTTACCGGTGTCCATTTTCGGAGTTTTCGTAATTTGCAAGTCGTGGGTTTTTAATTTCTAATCAATTAACGTACAAATGTTACGAATGTTAGAGAGTTGATCTTGACATGATATATACTTTCATATTTGATTAATTAAGAAGTTTCAATAGTCTTTCAATGCTAATTATATAATAACGATTTTCCAAGTTTTTTAGAAATAATGCCAGTGATTTGGACAAAGTTTATTCAATAGTAATAAATAATTCTGGTGTGACAAAAGTTTAATCAAAATCAAAATATTATCATAGTTAAAAAGTTATGTTATAACTTTATTATGTTAAAAAGTAATCACATGTAACTAGCTTCTATTACCATCGTGGCCTTGCCATTAGTGTTGGATTATGTCATAAAAGTAAAAAAGACTTAAATACCTTATTACATTTAATATAATAAAATAGAAAATTAATTAAAAAAAATGAAAAAAAAAAACATCGATCTTCACCGTAAATCTCAGACTGTATGTAATTATGTATTATATGATAGTTTTATTTTTTATTTTTACTTGGGGAAGTGAACTTGAATCTCACCACAACATGATAGTTGAAAACTTGAAATAAGTAAAATATGATAGTTGAACTTGAAAGAAGTAAAAAAAATTAACAAGGTTTATTAAGTGGTAAACCATCACATTTGCATCAATGAGATGGTTAATTAGGATTTTAATTTCTTCAAAATCTAAATCCTAATAATTAAAAAAGGTTAAAAATTCTAAATTTAAAAACACTTGTGAATTATATAATTAGAAATCTATGCAATTTGTTGGATTTTTTTTTTTTTTTTTTTAAGAAAGTGAAATTATTGTAGTTGAAATGCCATCTAAATAAAGCCCAGATAACCGCCCGGGAAATTTGAGTTTGTATGAGACTTTGAGAGCTCTCTTTTATTAATTATAATTTCGCACTTTATAAAAAGTTTCAAATTTGGTCTGCTTATATCATTTCTGTATAGTAATTAGTAACTTTTACTAGTCGGAATCTCGATTTACAGATGATCGTCTGACATTAACAACAATTGCGTCGATCAGACAGAGCAAACAATGTTGCACGAACTCTTGTTGGCTCTCTTGGGTTATACTGGAGATCTCATTATCGACGAGCGAGAGCATCAAAAGTCTCTCGGCATTCACTTGTCTCCCGACGCTCCTGTCTCTGAAGAACGCACTTTCAAGCTCGCTCCTGATATCTCCTTCATTGAACCCAGTGAACGGTAACTTCACCAATACCCATCTCATCTTTTTAGGGTTTCTCACTTTCCTTAACTGTTTTACGTTTTAATTGTGTAAACTTGTTGACTGTTTTGTTTCTAGTGGAAATGTTGTTTCGATTTTGCTTTTTGTTTTGTTTTCACAAGTACTATTGTTGAAGTGCTAAAGAAATGTTGAGAGTAGAGAATCATATTGGAGAATTTGTGTCCCAATTTTGTTCTTTAATTGAACTTAACTGTAATCAAGAAACAATTTGGGACTCTATCTGAATGAAATTGTTGCACCTGCAGTGATCTTATTGAGAAAATCATCACGTTAGGATTTTACTATCGAGAGCTTGACCGCTTTGCCACTAAGTCTCGTAATTTAAGTTGGATAAGGTCTGCGAACGTGTCTCCTTTAGAACGGGCTGCTGAATTGTCGAAAGGGA
Source organism: Acer campestre (assembly GCA_954870605.1). NCBI lineage: Eukaryota > Viridiplantae > Streptophyta > Magnoliopsida > Sapindales > Sapindaceae > Acer > Acer campestre. The sequence goes on from OX940802.1 coordinate 11,010,395, forward strand.
AAACAGTAAAGCCAAGTGTGTATCGAAGGGCCATTGCTAATGGCATTGTTGAGATACTTTCAGTGTATAGGTCTGCTGTTCTCCACATTGAGCAGAAATTGTTGTCTGAAACCTTGCCCATCTTAGCAACAGTAACTCAAGGCCTAAATAAGGTTGGTTACTGAATGCACTATTATCATAAGTTTTGTTGTTATTTTTAATGTCTGAACTTGTAGTTGATTGGCAGTTTGATGACATTGATCACTAAGCATAAAATTTTATAGGTTTGTTTGTGTTCTAATTAGTGGATGGTTTTCTCAGTTTTTTGTGCTTTTGCCACCTCTGTATGAGCTTGTTCTAGAGTTTGAGCGTGATGATATTCGTGGAGGGCAACTTCTTAATCTTTTACACAAGCGGTGCCACTGTGGGGTGCCTGAACTGCAGGCATGCATTCAAAGGTATACCCTTCTTTTTTAATCCACATGACGAAGTGCTGTTTATTCCGTTCTAATCCCTAAGCAAGTGCTTTAAAATAACATTACTTACATGTTTAGATGTGTATGTGGGGAATTTTTTCTGAATATGCTAATTGTTTAATTTATGCTAGTATTGCTGTAACATGTCCCAGCTGTTCCATGCTTTAACATGCTGAGACAATCATTGGAACTTAGAGCTATCATTGTGGTTCAAGGCTATTGAGTGCTTACTTATCAGTGTCTCGATAAACTCTTTGGAGCTGCTGGGGCAATCTATAAGCATGATTTTTAGAAAACCATCTTTAAATGTTGCTTTGTACTGTTATTACTTATTAGATATCGATAACATGCTAGCGTACCAAATGAATTTCTGCTGATTATTTTCATCTTATTGATATATTTGTGCCCAAAGCATAGACTTCTTTGGCACGGGCATCAGGTCTTGTATAACCAACTTGCTTCATGGATGGTTAATGGGATTCTTCAGGATGAGCATGGAGAATTTTTCATTAGAAGGTAATGGCTAAATACATTCTATTGGACTTATCAACAGTGATTTATCAGTTGAGTGTAGCATGTAATTCCAATGGCTTCCATGTATATATAATGGCGAAAGGTGGAGAGGTCCTTTGTTGCAGTTAGAATGTTAGATGCTTATGGCGGAATTGCATTAGAAATCTGATCAAGATTTTGTCATAAGTTATCTTTGACTTTGACTATATTTCAGTAAATGTATCTCTGATGATGTTTTGTAAGCTTATTATTAGACCTTATTCCTTTGGTGTATCTTGTGCTCCAGACCTTGACAGAATTGTTATAGCTATTGCCAGCTTAATTCAACATTGAGATTTCACTAAGTTGATGAGGCTTGCAAAATGATTTTTAAGCTACTATTTTTATCAATTATATAGCCCTGACAATATGATTTCCCTTAGGATGAAATTAATATGGCTGGATGTAATTTATGTAAAAACTTTAATGTGATTGATGTTGGATTTCTTTTCTGTTAACTATAATGAGTTTTTGGGGCTTACATCCCTTCAATTCTAAATGTTTCCAATCTTGATAACATTAACTCTTAAATTATTTATAACTGAATTTTTTTCTCTGATTTTTATATCTTTTCAGGCAGGAAGACAGAGATGTAGAGCATGGTTCATCTCACTCAGATATGTCTGAAAAGTTGGCACGCTTGTCAACTGATGATACATCTTTAACAGATTGGCACTTGGGATTTCATATATCTTTGGTATCTCTGATCTTTCCTTTTGACCGTTTGTAAATTTATGATCACTACTTTGAATGCTTGTCAAAAGTCACCAATATATGTAGGCCCTTAAGTAGGCCGGTGCTATTGAACAAGTTGCGAATGCACTTCTTGATGAGATGCCTTAGGGCGCTATCACAGTCATGTTAGGAATGATTATTCTGAGGATATCAACCAACACACTGTCTCTACCTGCTGTGTGATGTTTCCATATACAATGACATTGTTGTGGCTAAGCTGATACTCACTTTTAACTTAAAATTGTCTGAGATATTGCAGACTGCATTTTTTGACTGTTGGGTATATTTATATCAGGCAGTTCCATATCTTCTTATTGATTAACAATTTATACCCATCATTTAGATCAAATAGGTATGTGAAAAAATTTGGACACATGCTTATCTTTAGATACTTTCTCATTTTCTTTCTTTTACCATTATTTTCTTTTTGGAGAAATCTGTTACAAGATATTTACATTTTTAATATAATTTTGCAGGATATGCTGCCTGAATATATCCATATGCGTGTTGCAGAATCGGTTCTTTTTGCTGGTAAAGCAATCAGGGTTCTCCGGAATCCTAGCCTTGCCTTCCGGTTTCAGGATCAACAGATCTCAAGAAGCACCCAGAAAATTCAGGGATTTATGGGACGCTTTGCTTATCAGAAGGAGCCTTTGCATGATATGAAACTGATTGGAGAAGAATTGCTTCCGCAGTCTGAGGCTGATAAGATTGAAGCTATGCTTCAAGACCTTAAGGTGTCTTCCCTTGTAATAATTGCTCGTAACATCTTGTTAAAGTCCTTTACTGATAGACACCAAAGATGATATTTGGACTTCTTATTTATTCACTGCATTTTCAAATATCTGTATTTAAACTTCATTCTTACACTAACTGGACAGACATCTTATAGGCATCATGGTTTCTTTTTTCCCCCTGATTTTTTAACCTTTGAATACCAAAATATGAGCTTTAAGGCTGAACCATGGATTCATTGTGTGCAGGAATCATCCGAGTTTCACAAAAGATTGTTTGAATGTGCTGTTGACTCTATACGTGCTATTGCAGCCAGTCATCTTTGGCAGGTGCTAAATGGGATAATTTCTTTGTATTATCATTTTGAGCTTCGGTTAACCATTGTTGTTCTTTTTTGCAGCTTGTGGTTGTACGTGCAGACTTGAATGGCCACCTAAAGGCCTTAAAAGACTATTTTCTTTTAGCAAAAGGAGATTTCTTCCAGGTAGGATGGAGAATATCTACTTATTTGTCCTTATGTCTTTCAGTAAAAGAAGACTCTTTGGTGTTGCCAGATCTTTTCTCAATCTCACATTCTCATGGCAGGGTTTGGTTTGTTCAATGTGATTGAGGCTCCTACGACTTTTTGTATGAGCAGCTTTAATTGATTTAATGTTGATATTTTGCATGCTTTAGTAAGATGTGATTTTTTTTCACGCCAGTGCTTCCTTGAGGAGAGTCGTCAGTTGATGCGTTTACCACCTCGTCAGTCAACTGCTGAAGCTGATCTTATGATCCCATTCCAGCTTGTATGTTATCATAAGATGATTTTCTAGTAAATGTCATTATACTCAATGTGATTGGTATATTGATTGTGCTAGCTTGGCAAACTTTTATATATCTTACAAGTTGATAACAAATTCATTCACACTTATTGTAATGCAGGCAGCAATAAAGACTAGTAGTGAAGAAGATAAATATTTTTCTAGAGTATCCTTGCGGTAAGACACCCTGCTGCTTTTCCTCGGTCTTTTAAATTTGACTCCTTATCCACTTTGCCATGAGTCATGTCATGTCTAAACTCTATTGAAAGAAGTGATAATAATTACCTTTCTACATGTATTAGGATGCCTTCGTTCGGAATTACAGTTAAATCCTCACAAGTAGATTTGCCAAAGGCAAAAGCTTATGCTGATGGAAACTCAGGTGCTGCACTATCTAATGCTTCTTCAGAAATTTCCCTGGATGGCTGGGATGGTATTGCTCTCGAATATTCTGTTGATTGGCCCTTACAGTTGTTCTTTACCCAAGAAGTGCTCTCCAAGTAAGATTTGACAGCTGTTGCTTACACATGTTCCGTTTTAAACCAATGACGTTGGAAGAAATCCACAAAAAATTTGCCTTGTCTTATGGAGGGGAAAAACTGAATTAACCTTTAGAGACAAAGAATTGCAGCTACAGAAATAATCAATCATCGCTGAACTAGTGGTTGCTTTTGTTATATAGATGTTAACAATGAGTGTGCTCCAGGTACTGTAGGGTCTTCCAGTATTTGCTGCGGCTCAAGCGAACCCAAATGGAATTGGAAAAATCCTGGGCCTCTGTTATGCATCAAGATCACACAGATTTTGCCAAACGTCGCAATGATCAAATAAACTGTTCAATATCTCAACAGCGACGGCAGCGCTGTAGACCAATGTGGCGTGTTAGAGAGCATATGGCATTCTTGATAAGAAATCTTCAATTCTATATTCAGGTAACAGATATCGTATGAATCTACTCTTGAATAGTTGAATGTAGCAGACATTTCTGATTAGAGACATAACTTTTGGTTTAACAAATTTCTTGATACAATGAAGATGACATTATCATGAAACCCATTGGCACATACCTGCTCTTTTTTTCTTTTTCTTTTTTTCATTTACGTGCCTCTGGTGTCAATAAGACATTTTGGAGTCCTTTGAAGTTTGATCCTGTTGGAAAGAATTGTATCAAGAATAACAATTATGACTTAAAGCATTAACTAAGCTCATACAGGGTAATGATTTGAGGTTTTCACTGATACTGAATACAATCCATTTTAATTGTCTGATATATGTTATCATTATTTTTTCAGCAAAGATCTTCAATTTCCATGTGTTTTTATAACTTAGTTGAAAGTATCATTGTTGATAAAATATTTTGTGTTGATCGTTTGGAATAAGATGGGTTTTTTAACCCCATTAATTGAGTCAACATTTGTTTCTTTTTGTCTTTAGTTCTTTCATGTGTTTTGTGAATGGTTGCACTTGCTGTTTTTGATTACTAATGGCTTTTGTTTCACATCAACTCTTCATCTCTCCTGATTTTAGGTTGATGTGATAGAATCTCAATGGAATGTCTTGCAAGCTCATATTCAAGATTCTCATGACTTTACTGAACTTGTTGGCTTCCATCAAGAGTAAGCAAAACAAATGTTTACTGATTTCTGCCTTTTATTGTCATATTGTAATGGTATATACAATTATAATACTGTTTTCCAATTATTTAATTGATATAGATGATAGATCAATAATAGCATTAAGATATTCTGCAAAACTGATTACTGCTTGTTTCAAATAAAGCAATTGACTACAACTCTTACGACGTAAAATCAATTAGCTAAATAAAGAAAGAAAAGTACAATATGATATATTTAGATAAAGCAAGTTTGTCCTTGCTGATTGCAAGTGTCTGGTGTCTTAAGTGCACCGTCTCAGAAACTGTTTATTATATATAATCTCTTATTTTTAACTATGAAATTAGTATTTATTTGAAAAGCCTAATTTTTTCCTAACTTTTAATACTTTTTCTAGTTCACCACACTTATAAAGAAGGTGATAGAGTGGTAGCTGATAAATTGGCAAATCATGGTATTTATCATCTCATGTACAGTGGTATTTCATTGTATGGAGTCCAAATTTCAAAATAATGATGAGAACATGTCTCTCAACATTTGTTCTCGATCGAGATGTTGAATTGAATACTTTCTGTTCTACAAGGTTGCTATTATGCTTTGATAATGCTAAGGTTATAGTCTGTTCAAAAGTTTATAACAGCGGATGCTTACATATTTTGAACCTTACCTACAGGTATTTATCAGCTTTAATTTCACAGTCTTTCTTGGACATTGGCTCAGTGTCAAGGATACTAGATGGCATTATGAAACTGTGCCTTCAATTCTGTTGGAACATTGAAAATCAAGAAAGCAGTGAAAATACATCCGAACTGGAACATATAACAGAGGTACATATATTTTGCAAATTCTGTATGACTGTACCATTAGTTGCTGGTATTGCTATGGTAAAGAAATACATACATTTTAATAAGTATGTATTTCTCTGAACTACATACATATTTAAATGTTTAGCATAAATCTATTTAATTTTGCTGTAGCTGGGAAACCATGTTGAATTGAATTTCTGGCTTTTTCCTTCAGAAGTTTCCTCTTTTGATGTATCGTGGGACTTGTTTAGATTTCTCTTGTAAAAAAATGCAATTATACCTGTCTATGCATATGACTGAAGCTTTCCTCTTCTAAGTTCTAATTTAAGAAAATGAACTCTGTGAAAAAACTGTAGTCACCATTAAAATGGAAAGCTGGATGACTGAAGCATTTGTAGGACAACTTTGTATTTTGGACATACCATTTAAGAAAGAAGGGGGCACTTTGCTTACGTATACTTATTACTCCAACTGTCCTGTGATAATAATTTTGTGTTGAAGCTGTGAGTTGGTTGTGCGTTATTGTTCTATTAAGTGATTAGAAATGCACCGAGTGTGGGACCATATTCTGATAATTGTTTTGTACAATATGTGGCCTTGGATGGTCTCCAGATATTTTGGGTGTTGTTCTCCTCCTTTAAGCTGGCTTTTTTTTTTTTTTTTTTTTTTTTTTTTTTGTTGATGCTAAATTTAAATTTACTTATATGTTATTTAGCAATCATGCTTCAATTATAATTTAATGGTTCTTGATTGAACTCTTCTAGGAATTTAACAAGAAATCAAACTCCTTATACACTATATTGCGAAGCAGCAGGCTTGCTGGAAGTCAGAGAGCCCCATTTTTGAGGCGATTTCTTTTGCGTCTAAACTATAATTCCTTCTTTGAGGTAAAACCACACATTAGTTCTTTAGATACTTCCTATGAATTAATCCCTCAATTTTCTGACAGATGGTTATTTTCCTCTATAAACAGGCAACTGCAAGAGGTGTGCTGAATGTTGTTAGACCACGCCCTACAATTCCCGCTTTAAATCAATAATAGTACTAAATCATTTATACTATTGGTGGAAGTGCGTGTATACAAGTCTTTATAGTGTTTTGCCATGTGAGTATTGCTGAATTAATTAATGTTTGTTTGCCGGAGTAGGAAGTAGAAATGTTAATAGATGCTAAGTTTGAAGATATTATTCTCAAGCAGCCATCTCTTATGACAGTTAGGTGTTAACTGCTATACTCAAGCAACCTGTCAAGATTTCAGCTTGAGAATACCCAGTGACCGTCCTGAAATGTTGGTTGCTAGTTAGCTGGCTTGAATTTATGGTTCCCTTGAAAGTCGGATAGTGAATAGTGAAATCAGGTAGCTGTTCGTTAAAGCTTTTTGACCCAGCAGTGAACCGTCCTCTGGTCTGATCTGGTGGTTGCCAATTGCTTTTCGTTGGCAACTTGAGCTTGTGAGTCTGCTTTGGATGTTCAACGGATTATGCTTTGGAATTAAGGTGGCGGTCTGGTAGCTGGCCCATTCACTATGTCTTGGCTAGAAAACTTTTGTTTGTAAAATGTAATTTGTATGTGTTTGTATAGTGAATTTTGGTGGTTGAAGAAAACAAAAGATTAGCCTTCTTTTGATGGTTTGTTATTAAAATTTTTAGTTTTTAATCAGTTTAAGTGTCTGTGCTTTGTTGTTCAATTTTCACATCTCTTGAACACACGACAGAAAGCTAATAAGAAAAAAAAGTCAGGATTCAAGAACCTTTCCCAACTAATTCCCACCTGACAATTTGAGAATCCTATTGAGAGTTACAGTGGACCGCTGCACTTGATTTTCACCCAAGTTGGCTGGCTGGCAGTTGTAACTTATATGTTGTCTCAACCTTGGAAACGATAATGAGTTGTTATCTAACGGTAATTCTTTTTGTTTTAATCTATATAGAAGGAAATGATATATTTTATGAAAAACTATATATTTATAAATATGGTTTTATTTCTAATGGTCCATATTTAATGCATTGATGAAGTTATATCAATACGCAATGACTTGAACATTTATATATATATATATATATAAATATAAATAGTTTTAATACTTAAAAAATTCTCAAATTTTATTTATATGTAGATTTTAATAAACTTATCATTTATAACAAAATTCAGATGAAAATTTATAAATATTGATGTGATTCATCAAGGTTCTTACCAAAATTAAAATAAAAGATTTCTTATGAGAGACTCAATATATATATATATTAATTTTGACGAAGCGAAAGCAATAGATTATTTGAATTCATACAACTGTTGAATCCACGACAAGAATTTTGTTCAAAAAGAATGATTTTTATTTAATATCAAGAGAACTGAATAATGATGATATTGATTTTTACTTAAATCGAAAAATAAACTTGATTCCACTAGGATTCAGGATCACTGATTTGACTAAAAAGAAAAAACCCAAACTAGAAATTTCCAAAACCTAAAAACTATTACTAAACAAACTCAAAGAAACAAACTTGATGGAAAAGGAAATAGAATAATTTTTTTTTTTAAAGGAAATTCTCAAGATGTCCTGCATCAATCACCTCATCTTAAAAAAAAAAAAAAAATGCCCTTGATTTTGGCATGTTTTGCTTGGTGGTTAACACTTGAGATATACTATCTTGTCAATTACATGTTTGAATGAACAACGTTTATATGTGCAATTGCGGAATTTTAAACAAGGGAATAGGAATTTAATCATGAATTTGCTCTTCATCTTCTCCCTGGTAGTAATTGCCGGTTTCCCATCAAGAACCTGCTTCTTCTTCCGGTACTTACAATATACTGCATCAGATTCATTTAATTTGTTTGTCACCACCTTCAACTTTCTGTCTTCCAAACAATTCATCACCGTAAAACCAGATTTAAAGTCATTGACCTAGGAAAAGAATTCCTCGATGTTCTGCGTTCCCTTGATTACTGTCATGTCTACAGTGATCTTGTAATCTCCGTCTCCTAGGGTCCTCCTCTAGGCCTTGTCATCTACCCCTACGACCGGTAAATGTTGTACATGAAGTATGGGGCAGATGACATGGCCCAAAAGAAGACCAAAGGAGACGGAGATTACAAGATCACTGTAGATATGCCAAGATTCAAGGGAACGTAGAACATCGAGGAATTCTTTTCCAGGGTCGATGACGTTGAATCTGGATTTACAGAGATGGATTATTCGGAAGACAAGAAGTTATAGGTGGTGACGAACAAGCTAAAGGGATCTATTGTAGTATACTGGAAGTATTTGGAAGTATCTGTAGAATAAGCAGGTTCTTGATGGGAAACCACCAATTACCACTGGGGAGAAGATGAAAAGAGCAAATTCATGACTAAATTCCTATTCCCTTGTTTACAATTCCGCAACTGCACATACAACTGTTGTTCATTCGAGCATAATCTGGCTCTGATACCACTTGATGAAGTGAAATCGATAGGTTAGTCGAATCCACGACAAGAATTTTGCTCACAAAGAATGATTTTTATTTAATATGAAGAAAATTAAATAACAATGATATTGACTCTTGCTTAAATAGAAAAATAAACATGTTTCTACCAGAATTTAGGACCGACTAAAAAGGAAAAACCCCAAACGAGTAATTTCCAAAACCCAAAAACTATTCCTAAACAAATTTGATGGAAAAGGAAATAGAATAAATTTTATTTTATTAAAAAAAAAAAAAAAGAAAAAAAAAAAAGGAAATTCTCAAGATGTCCTACATCAAATTTATAAAGGAAATCTTAAATTTTTCAATAATGCTATATTTTTACTCAAGTTAGTTGTTTATCAAACTTCTTGGTAGACGAAGTGTCCGTTTGAAAGAGTTTGTCTACGGGTAAAAAGAGCTTTTTTAATTAAAAAAACTCTTTTCAATTTATTTATTTTTTTGTATCGTTTGGTTGTCATCCAGTAGAGCTTTTAGATGATTAAAAAAGTTGTTTTACATCTACTTGGAGAAGCCCAGATTTTCCAAGTAGATCTTTTGGAGTTTTTTTAATAACATTAAAATCTCCAATATAACCCTATAATTTAATATTTGCTAAAGCATTTTGGTAATTTTATCATTAAAAAAACTCTTTTTTTAATTGACAACAAAACAACCAACACTTTTATTTAAAAGATCTACCTTTAAAAGATCTACTTGAGAAGCTCTCCCAAACGTAAATTCAACTTTCCACTTGACAAATTCTTGTTAAAGAATTCATTGTATATATATATATATATAAATTTTCAATTCAGTACTTATATAACTTCATGAAAATATTGAACGTAAATCACTAGTTTTACATACTTTGACTCAAGTATGTATACATTTGTCAAAACTTCTCTATAATGACTCACATTCTCACATTTAATATTCTCATGGTGCACACTGACCAGATCGGGGCTATATATATGTATATAGATATATATAGAAAAAGAGAGAGAGAGAGGGAGATTAAAATAGATTGAAACTGAGTCTAATGCTGAAGCTATCTGTCTGTAAAGAATAACAAAAGCAACCATAAAAAGATTGTGTTTGAATTTTATCACGTTCATATACAATGTGGACCATGTGGTCAACTAAACCACAGAAAAATAAATAAATAAATAATGTAACTGAAGACTCCAGCAAGAGAGATGCAAATCTCTATTTACATTTAGAGCTCCTCAAACCCTTCTTCATCCCCTGCTTCCTCTACCCTCTGAAATTCTCTCCTCCAAGTTTCCATCTGTCAACAACGCCACACGGAAACAACTCAAAACAACAAATAAAACGACATATCTTCTCAAGATGTATTATGTATATCGAAATAAACATATTTATTCATGCCCCATGGCATCAATACTGTTAAAAATGGAAAATAAAATAAAGTGCATATGCTGAAAGAAATATATATGCACTGATTCCGGAATTCCCACAAATTTGCATTACTCTTCAATAGTAGAAAAAATGTGGGAGGATGCTTCAAGAGAACGCTTATCATAAAGACAAATTATGATAGAATCAGGAATAAGTTGCACCTGATCATCAGAATACCGCAACTGCTCTGCAACAAATAGTATATTCTTGTAGGATCCTGGTGCTAATTTCTTGCCTAATTTGCTAGAAACTTCATTGTAGCTAACCATGTCCACTCGGAAACCGTTGCTCATAAACAGTTTATCCATCCATTTCTTTGTAGTAGACTGCATGAATGACCAGACAACAGACGAGATGTCTTTCACAGGCAAGAAAGCAGCTCAAGTCAGAATTGAGAAAACAAAGCAAACTAACCTTGTTCCCAATTTCAGTTTCTGTAAGCCATGCAGGCAATTCTCCCACAAAGAGACATCCATTCAGAGCCAAACTACTAATAATGAACAAAATCTCTTCGAAACTTGCTAAAGTCATCACAGGCAATCCCTGCAGGAACACAACAAAAAATAACCACCTCACCAAAGTCATCCTCTGAGTGACGGAAATTTTAACTGATTATAATAGCAGACATTAAAAGCCTCAATCACCTGGATGGCCCATATACTTGGCTGATTACCATTAAAACCTTTTGCACGCAGATTTTGCAGTATTTTGGAGGATTCTAATGGAACATGAAGGAATACACAGCTTCTTGGAATCTTAGACCCAACACCTAATATTTCAAGTACATACTTTCAGAATACTTTGATCTATAAGAGAGAGAGCACAAGAAAGAGATTTGAGTGGTCAAAGCACATGAAGATCCACTAAAGAAAGAAATATATTGATGGAAGATATCAAAAGCCAAATTTATCATCTCTAGCAATGACAATATCAAAAGCCAACAAAACATGATCAAACAATACAAACCTTCAAGCTTTTCTGCAGAATTTTTGAATACCCTTTCAGGAGAGATATCAAATATTATGGTAGAAGTAGGCCAGTTAAGCCTATAAGGCCTAGTGTCCATGCCATCTGTCAACAAAACAACCTGCTGGATATAAGTATAGAGAACTAATTATTCAACCTATACTAGGATTAGCAAAATACCTGCTTAAGTCCATCAATATGGTTCACCGTACGAAGCAACTTATCATCAATAAACTTCGTTGCCAGACAGTAATGGTGTGAGTGCTTCTTCAAATCCATTTGAATGTCAGGAGGAACAAAGCAACCAGCATAAGGATCAACAAATAGAGGCTCTGCATATGCATGCATTAATCACATATTTGCCTCGCTATAATACATGGAAGACAAGACTAAAATATGGTTAAACTATACTTAAAAAAATAAAAAAAAATGATTAGCCTCGAAAAGTGATGAAGATAATTGGTAATGAGGAGAATTGTTTTCATGGATATAACTTTGAAGAAAGAACAATGTTCTAACTAAAGGGAGGACCGAAGCAACAAAAACGAAAGAGAACTTGAGTCGAATTCAACACCCATTAAATATTAGAAAGAGAGAATGATGACTAAAATAACTTTGGTCACATCGAAAAGCACTTGGATCCTGAAGATAGATATAATAACCATTGATTTAATAAAAGATAATAGTCTACATAAAATAGAAAGAATCACATATAACAATACTTGTATCGCCCTAAAATAATTGATGCTTCATTGGCAAATTCATAATAGGTAGTTCCTTATAAAATGACTTGGTGCGCGTAAAACACTAGTTCCTTTCACGTTTCAAAAGAATTCTTTCATTGATGAATGCAGACACTTTCCTTCAAGCCTTAATTTTTATTTTTATTTTTGGTTTTTATATTAGAACCGATGCGAGAAAGCTAATAGGGGCTGTTCCTGGTCTCAAAACAAAATATATAGGCATAAACATTTCTTTAATGTATAAAACATTAAACCTAGAAACCATATACCAACGCTCTATCATAGAAATTCAATGAGATTTTCTAAACCATACCCAATTCTATTATCAAACGTTTCCTCGGTTACAGTTCGACAAAATGCCTGAAAGAAAAATCGAATCGAATAGAAACATATTTACAAGGCATAGGCTTACCTGGTCGATGGGTCTCCTGAAAACGAAGCGAAGCTGCATTAATGGCGGCTTGGAGTAATGGGTCACAGTCATCGTTTACTTTGGCTTTCAACCACAAACCGTTTCTCTGTGTCTTTGTAGTCTTGAATTTGAAGCGTACGTTAGAGACGGTAGCGATGGCCGGTGCATTTCCAAATCTTGATAAGCATTCCATCGATCTTCACGATCATCAAAGTTTTTCATCGTCCGTCCATTTCTCGCTTGTATTAGACTGGCTCTTGCAGTGATGATGTTAGCATGAATGATTTCATTTTTCTCTCTTTCTTTTTCTGATGACGTGTATTCGCTCCCGAACACACACGTGGCACCAGGCGGTTAATATGTAATCCAAGCTTAACGTACATTGCGCTGACTGGAACCAGTAAATAATGTGCGAATTCTCAACTGAACTTGGTCTAGTGACTAGTAAGTAGTAACTCGGGAGTCGGGAACGACAACAGGTCGGTTTTTGCCAACCCAAACCCACGATATGCTTTCCAATCTGAATCCGACTATGAACCTTAATAATTTCATGAGTTCGGGTTTTGATGAAATCAGAACTTGTAAAATTATTTAGGTTTGGGTTTCGACCTACGAATCCAAAACAATATCGTTTTGAGTTGATTTTTAATTTGCTCAAAACGATGCTGTTTTGATTTTAAATTTGAGTTTTTATCAAAAAAATATATTTGGGTTTACAGGTTTTTTTTTTTCAAACTCGAATCCAAACCCGTTTCAGGCTCCCTTATTACACCTAAAACCCTTTGAATTCTCGTTTTTTAACAAACACTTAGGTTTTTTTTTATCCTTTATGAGGAGGTATTTTCAGTCAGTTTTTACTAATTTAAAAGAGTTCAGGTGGTTAAATGGCGTAAAAAAAAGTATGAGGGCTACTATGCAAATTCGGACATAGTTAAGAGGGCATCAATGCCACTTAGACCTTTTTTTTTTTTTTTTTTCCAAGATCTTGTTAGTGGTACTCAATTCTTGAATCAAATAAAACATTTCAATTATAAGATAATAATTCAAGGGACTGCCATAGGGTATTGACGAAAAGCATGATTAATCAAAGAGCAAAGTTGTTGGAACTTGAGGCTTCAATAGGAGTGAAAACCTGTTAGACATCTCAACAACTCAACTGTGGATGAATTGACCGGCTATCCCAACATTATCTCATGGTGTTTGACTGTATGGAATGATCAGTTTTTTATTATTTTTTTTTATTTACAACAATTGTCAGGATCCGGTAAAATTATACTTTACAAGCACAGCTCGAAATACTACTCCCACTATCGGAAAGAGGGTACAAATGGATTACAACTCTCACAACGGAGAGAAGGTTGCTCCCAATAGAACCGGGAGAGAGCACCCACACTTGGGATTTCATAGCCAAGGTGGGACAAATTATATACATATTAAAGCAAGGCTTGAACCTTGGTGGTGGAGCATCCCTTGGGAGACTCCAACCACCAAGGCATGGGGCCATTGATTAGGAATGATCGGTTTTTGTTAAATTGGATTTGGATCTTAATTAGATAATAGAATTCAGTCTAATTTTACTAATCCATAATGATAGAACAACATAGTAAAGGGTCATTTTAGTATGGATTCAAAAGTTAATTAAAATACTTTCTATTTATTTATTTTGTAAAAGTATTACAATTAATTTTTACACCGAAATCTATTGCTTTAGTAATTGGTAGGATTCAAAGTACTAACTTGAGAGTCATTTATCTAAACCTTAGCTCGTCCATCTACCTGCTGAGCCATGCCTTTTGGGACAGCTCTTTATTAGAATTTTAAGCTTAGCCTTTTTTGACTTAGTTTGGAAAAGAATCAAAAGTATTGCATTTTTTTTTTCAAATATAAATATTGCATATTACAAGTCCATGTTCCACCAAACAAAAGGAATATAATCTCGAAAATACCCTTTTAATTGAGCCGAAAATCAGACCGAAAGGGTATGCAAAATTGAAAGTTAGTAGAAAATGTTAGGTGTGGTCGTTGAGAAGAAGGGCAGAATTGCAAATATGCAACAATCCAAACTGCTCCTTTAAAATGAGCTCACACCAAACACACAAACACAGCTTATTCAAAACTGAGAAAAGAGAGAAGGCTATCCATCCAACAACAGCTTATCTCCAATTCATCGTGAAAATGGATCCCAATCTTCAAAATTTTGAGAACCCAGATTCCAAATCCATTGAAGAACAAGACTCACTTGCTATTATTCCTTCTCAATCTCCATTTGCCACTCTTTCGCTCTCTTTTTCTCTCCCCAAAATCCTCCCAAACAACACTTTTTTCCTCCAACCCAAAATTTCTACCTTATTTTCTCAGCATCCAAGCAAGGTCAAAGTCCCCACACAAGCCTCTTCACTTACCCTCTCTCTGTCCTCCTCCACCGCTGCTCCTTCCAAAATCTCATTCAAATCCACCATCTCAGCCAACCCTCTCCAGAATCCTCTCTCTTTAGGACCACACCGCCCTCTAGACCCCAACAATGGGGCCGGAATTCGTCGAGCTTCCATTGTATGGTTTCGCAACGATTTACGTGTTCACGACAATGAATGTCTCAATTCTGCCAACAATGAAAGCATGTCTGTGTTGCCCGTCTATTGTTTTGACCCTAGAGATTACGGGAAATCGTCTTCTGGGTTCGACAAAACCGGGCCTTATCGGGCCTCGTTTTTGATCGAGTCAGTGTCTGACCTCCGCAAGAATCTACAGGCACGTGGGTCTGATCTTGTGGTGAGAGTTGGGAAGCCAGAGAATGTTCTGGTTGAGTTAGCGAAAGCTATTGGAGCTGATGGAGTGTTCGCGCACAAAGAGGTGTCGCATGATGAGGTGAAATCGGAGGAGAAGATTGAGGCTGCGATGAAGGAGGAGGGAATTGAAGTTAAGTACTTCTGGGGAAGCACTTTGTACCATGTCGATGATTTGCCGTTTAAGTTGGAGGAAATGCCGACTAATTATGGTGGGTTTAAAGAGAAAGTTCAGGGCTTGGAAGTTAGGAAGACCACTGCGGTCTTGGATCAGTTGAAGGGAATGCCATCTCGCGGAGACGTGGAGCCTGGCGATATTCCTTCTTTGTTGGATTTGGGGCTCAATCCCAGTTCATCAATGTCTCAGGTATGGCCTGTCAGTTATAATTTTTTGATTTAGTGGTGGTTTGTAGTGATGGTGTTGTCAATTATGTTGAATTCATGCTTTTGTTTTGTGAATTGAATGGAAAATAAGAAGAATTACATAAAAAGATAGATTAACTAGATGCTAACATAGGACTTCTGAGCACACTGTGAAAACCAAAGTTCATGTTGTTTGTCTAGCTCGATAGCGGTTTTCATCTTTAAGAGATAGTGGAAAACCTATAGAACAATACTTTTACATTTCAAAGGATTCATAAAATCATATTGCTGAGAAAAATCGTTAGTCAGTGTAGTTGGTTACCACTAAGTATTCCTAGTAACAGTAGTAGTCGCATACTATCTCCCTTGTTTTTTTTCATAATCTAAGAAATGATTCTATTTATTAGGTCTCAAATTGTTAGTATGCAAGCTTTTCCCAACAAAGAATATAAGAAAAAGTACAAAGGTAAATTAAGTCTGGATTAACCAAAATGTTGAATATAGAGCACTGTCTGGCCAAACATGGGCTGTATTATATTTCTAGGTCTGGTTTATAGGACGACGACGCTTTTGCATAATTCTTCCACCCTCATTCTTTACCTTCTATGTTGATGTGTCAAGTTGCTCTGACTTCTGTGTTGCAATTAACCTATTTTACATTACTTGGATGCTATCACAGTTGATTTGAACAGTATCATATGTATAATTGTATTCCTGTAAGCATTCATTTGGATTATTTTATAGTTCAAAAAAAAATCCATGGATCTCTTTCCTATGCTTTCAATGCAGTAACAACGTAATCTTAATTGTCGTATAGGATGGAAAGTCTGGCGCCAGTTCTATGGTGGGAGGGGAGACTGAAGCACTACAGAGGCTGAAGAAATTCGCAGCGGAATGCCAATCACAGCCACCCAAGGGGACCAAAGAAGGAAGCCAAGATAGCATCTATGGTGCAAACTTCTCTTGCAAAATTTCTCCATGGCTAGCCATGGGTTGCATTTCTCCCCGGTCCATGTTTGATGAGATAAAGAAAACTGCTACCAAGTATGCTTCGAACTACAAATTGTTTTTATAAAAGATTTTATCTTAAATAAGGTTTTATTTTTCCATATTTTCTATACAAGTTACTAATTTTAATGGAATTTTGTGATTGTTAGAACTGTTTTCGCATCCTCAAACCGTAATGATGGTGGTAGTGGCTCTTCTGATACCGGAATGAACTGGTTGATGTTTGAATTGTTGTGGAGGGATTTCTTCAGGTAACTTGACAAACCATATTCACTGAGCTTACTGGCATTTCATTTTTGCTTTATCTTTGATTGATTGATAATCAGCTGCTTTGACTCTCCTCATAATTCCATACCTGATGCTTTTTAGTAAATGCTATTAAAATGAATAAAATTAATATCAATTTCACCTAATCTCGTGTGCTGATATCCCATTAAACTGTTGTTTGCAGATTCATTACCAAGAAATACAGTTCTGCAAAGAAAATGGTTGAAGCTGCACCAGCCACAGCTTGCACGGGTGCCCTTGCTTAAAAAAAACTTGGTACTATGAAGCATAAAGAAATTGTTGTTGGTCACTTTCATGTTTGTTAATGAGAATCCAAGATGTTAGCTGTTCATTGTTGGAGTAGGGTTGTTTAAAATGTGTTTTTCCATGTCGAACTTTTGTTTCGCAGACAAATAATATATCATTCTAAATTGAAATTCTGCCATGTAGAGGTGGTTAGTGCCTTCAATTCAAGTGCCATTTTGTAATAGATCCCTGTTATATACTTATATTCCTTCCTATTCATTTGGAAATTGGAATGCATAAAACAATGTTTTATTTTCCAAATCATATGGAGCATATCTAGGTTACAATTTACAAACTAAAAGTGCGTTTTTTTTTTCTTTTTTACTGCGAGCATGGATTTAATTAGCCGAACAGGCTACCAATTTAAGCAATAGACAGTCATGATTATATGTTTATGTCATCATTAAGCTTATCGAGCTCAACGGATTCTCCGTTTTTATTGCCGCAGAGGGTGTGTTTGGGATAACTTTTCAAGCATAGTTTTTGGAGTAAGATCTTTTGCTAGTAGAGTTTTTATTGAATATATAGCTTTTAATAAATAAAAAATCATTTTGTTTAGTATTCAATTAAAAAGTGTTTTTAAATTAGTAGATTGTTTGAGAATACATTTCAAAAGAGCTTTCAATTGTGATAAATTATTAAAAATAAAAAATGTATTGACAATAAATTTGGAATGAAAGGGGTATATGGTGGAATATTTTAAATTCATTGAGGATAGTTATGACAATTTAAATGAAAGAGACTTTTTCTTTATATTTCAATGTTATCTCTCAACATTCTTTTTCTAAATACACTTTAATCTAAAAGGTTAAATTTAAAAGATTTTTAAAAATACTCCATTTTATTCTAAAATTATCCTTTTCATTAAGTGAAATTAATTCGGCAATAGTAGTTTAATTTCCAAAAATACCTTTTTGAACTTGAAGGTTTTTTGTATCTTCACTTTGTAGGTTGTAAATAGGCTGCTTTTTTACACATGAATATTTTGCTATATTCTGCCCTGCTGCAACCAGATGTGTTCCACACTTGCAGCGAAGGAAGAAGCAGAAAAGGCTAACATCTATAAAAGACCCGAAACTATCATAAACCTGTAATCTACAACCTACATTATTAATGAATGGATGATACAAGGAGAGTTCTAATAAAACCCTTTGATTTGAAAGGGATTACAAGTAGAAGAAAAATATATATATATACAATTATCGTTTGAGGTAAAAAAGGAGAATCAAAATTCGACAACAGGAGAAATAATTACAAAAAGAGAATAGTTTCTCATATGATTCCAGAAACTCTGAGGGAAGAGAGCACAACGAAGATAACCCAAAGCAACATGAAGTACACACAGGTCACCCAGGCCCAAAACCTTGGCCCTCCAAGTTCTGCACCCAATGTTAGACGCCTAAACACCAGGACGACAATACAACCAACAGAAGTAGAGAAGAATACAAGTAAGGAGAAGCTGAGTCCCTCAGCATTCTGGATCCGTAATGGTTCTCTGTACACTATAAAATTGTATGCAGTGTTTATCAGCCATGGAACACCAATGCCCACATATATGTTCACGGAATTGCTGCAAAAGTGAATGAGAAATTTTTAAATTATAATTTCACACAATTTATTCTGCCTCTGCATGACGATAATGTTAAGCTAACAAAATGCAAACAATCAGTCTCTGAGTTAGGTCTTAAAATCCCTTCTTGTTTGACTTGAAAATATGAAATCCAACAGATATGAATCCCATTTAACAGCTTTACAGAAAATTTGGACAAGTACGCATAGCAGCATGGTTATATTACTATCAGAATTTCTTATAGAAACCTTCTTTAGAAAAAAATGTCTCCAGACCATTATCTAACATTAATATGCAGCAGTCTCCAAAAATAAGATTGTAGAGTGAAACCTGCAAGTGATATTTGCAATAGCAGAGTCCGCTGTTGTTTGCCGTTCAACAGCAATTTTACTAGCCACTAGATCTGGCCATGAAGTTCCAGCTGCTAACGCTGTAAATGCTATGACATAAGCATTTATTCCTGCGAGATAATGAAGTATGCAAAAAAAGGAGAAACATTGTTATAAGAAGAATTTTGACCATTATTCACCACAGAAGAGAGGGCAGTGAGAACAGATACCTGTGACACAGCTTATAATATCTGTCAGCTTTGTTACAACATAAGCTATCCCACTGATGAAAATTAGAGAGGAAATGAAGGCTACCCATCCATGAGCAATACAATAAGGGGGCACAAAAGCAAATAGAAGTCTCCACGGTACAAGAAGAGATTGCCAAAATATTCTTGCTAGCCGTAGATAGACATTGTTCAATTTCCTTGATTCTGGGCTTTCCAACTGTTTAAAGAATTAGGAATTATTTACCAGGATTTCTAATGTCATTTGAAGGTGAAAATAAATAAATGGAATTATTTTGTAGTGAAATATCTGAAGTTACATTATAGATGTAATTGTTCACAACAATATGATGTAAATGTTAATAACTCAAGTAAAAGAGTTCCAACCACTTTATTCTAATAAAATTACTGCAACAAATTCAAATTAACAACTTAAACAATAAAACAGAGGTGAAGCATTAGACCCCTAAATGTCCACCTCAAATGTGCATCTGAAAAATTGCATGTTTATGAAATAAAACACGAAATCAACAAGCTATATCTGATCATGCTTCTATTAAGGAGTTGGGATGGAAATTTTGAAGTTTCAACCGTCAATGGTTAACTCTTCACCTAAAGAGAGAGGTAAGAAAGAATGAGCCTCATTGAGAGATCCTTGATCCGAAAATATGATTTTCTGTTGTTAGTTCTCATGGAAAAGTTTCAAGGAATTCTAAAATACAGAAGTAAATATCGTACCATGAGCGCATCCACAAATTGTTCTTTCCATAGTGCAAACACATTAGAATCTTCTAACTTGATCAAAGGTTCATGGGAGGATTCAGCAACATCTTCAGTTTCTGGTACTTTTTGATACACCTGATCTGCAAGATGAATTTTCAGATCAATTAATTTTGATTTATAGTAGACAAGAGCTAAACATATCAGCTTCCCCATGATACTACGAAATTATAGCAAGGCATTGTAACTTGTCACTATTTCCTCTTTATTTTGCACCATTTCCTTAAATCAATAATTTCAAATATTGTCCTATGACTTCATTATTTTATATCCCACTTCTTTCCTGACTAAGGAGTCCTAATATTTCACATCCATTCATGTCATCAAAACCTTACACAGATACAAAGGTCAATATAAAAAATCCAACCTAAATAACTGGTTCAACTCACACAAGTCACAAGTTTCTTTATGACTATTACCAAAACTTTAAAGAATGGATATACCTCCACATCATATGAAAAATCTTTAAGAAAAGACCACTGGGATGTTGAAGTGATTACATACCACCAATCACTATTAATCTAATGCATTAGCACATAAGTATGTCAGACCAGTAATGCCAAAAAAAAAAAAAAAAAAAAAAATATTAAGTCAGACTGGTACCTGAGCTATCTACTGAATGAATGGAAAATATATCAACAATGTTCCTATTTTCATTTTCACCAACTTGAAGTATCTCAGAGTATTCATCATGAACATTTTTCTCTTCTTTATGTGAATTGGCCTCTTTTGGCACCCAGTCCTCTGGTCTTTCAGTTCTTGCTCTGAAATAGACAAATGACATAAGAAGTAGAATAGCAAGAACAGCATCTCAATTAGTAAATAAAAAATATATATATAATAAAAAAGAGAAGAAAACGTACATAGGAAGAGATAAGTAAGGCCAACGCTTGTCTTGAGCATAAGCGTGTGTTAGAAGTAATCCATATTGCAGTACTGTCAATAAGGCCTCCCAAATTGTGATCACATTTGGAGTCCATACCTGGTGGTAATGTAAGGACTTCGTGTTAACAAGTTACATGTAAGCCATCGTCATGATAACATATCCTCTAAATGCACTATAACATCAGTTTCACATAGGGGTGAAAACATACAACCTAATCATAACCCTACCTATTAACATTTAATCCCTTCGATGGTTCAGACTATAATTTGAAGGACTACCAATAATGAGTCAGTCTAATGATGGCCAATATAATCAGAAGCTCGCGAATGATTAATCAGATAGCCAATATAATCAGATGCCCACGTATGCTAGTAAGGCATGTGTGAAAAACAATTTATAACACTGCATATATTGTCAATATTGAGATCATTGGCCTTACAGCATGATAGAACATTTTTAAACCCCTCCACTGAAAATAAAAAATACAGGATATAAAAAACTAAACAAGAAGTTTCTTCATTAAAATTAAAAAGAGGCATTCATTGTACAGCCAAATGTCTTTGAATTATAAATGATGAAGATTTAGACATGAGCACATTACTCAAAGTTACCTCTAAGATTATGTATAGCCAGATATAAGCCCAGAAAGACCAAAAGAGCTCTACTAGCCAAACTCCTATATCAGATATCTTTTTCAATTCTCCTGCTTTTGGAACAACAACACAAACAGCATGGATGGGAAACAGGTCGAATGCAGCAGAACCAACAAGCGTTCCAGGACCCAAACCTAAATATTGAATAGAATTAATAGGATGCCAGTAAAATATGTGAAAGAGAAAATATATCTCAGGTCAAAGTTATGTAGAGAACAAGGAAAAATGTACATGATGAGGCAGATATAGTAAGCAAAAATAAATAAATAAAATAAACAGTAGCCAGGAAACATTTCATTTTAGTCAGGAAGATTGGCAGTAATATCCAAATTTAATTATCCAACAGCGAAAGTAAAAGAGCATATAGAAAACAAACCTCCAGCATACAGACTTCCAAGATTTTGTAGTGCATCAATAGTAGCTAAAGATATTTGAGGGAAGCTAGTTCCAAAGGCCAGCAGGGTAATGTCTGCAATAGTGTAATTCCATACCTTTTCATATCTAACAACTTCAGCGCTGGTACAGGGATCTATTTCTACCACCCTACGTGAGTGTTTCACAACATTCTCCATAGAACGAAAAAAGCAAGAAGTTATAGCAGACAATCCAATGAAACAGTAGGCAAGACTGAGAAAATATAAGAAGGCCCTGAACCCGTCACCAAGGGAGGTTTCACCACTAAAGAGGAGGTAGCTATCACATTTTTCATGCCTCAAAATATTGAAACCTGCAGATATACTATCAACAGTTTGCTTCTGTACAGAGGCCATCTTTTTTCAGCCCCAGGTTACACTTCAAGTTTGTAGCTTGCATATGCATAAAATTACCTGATACAGACAAGAAGTTGAATGCACACAGATTAGCAAAGCTAAAAGCAAAAGTATTTCAACTCAACATATGATTTTGATTGGATAAATATTAAATAGATAAGCAAGTAAGATAACGCCCGAGTTATATTAATTTCCCATAAAAGACCAACTGCTGAAAAAGTGAAAAGCATAGTAACAATCCTATAAAGGAGATCTGTCAACTTACCAAATCTTACTGTCAATGTTTCTCTTATTAAAAGATCAGTACTATTTTCAAAGTGACAAAAGACTATTTAATTCTATGCAAGTAACCGTTCAAAATTCAATTGAAGGAGCCATTTCTCATTTAAATCCAACAGAATCCAAAAACATTTCTAGCTTTACTCATCGAAAGTGACTAATCAGTAATCCGAAATCATCATTAGGTAATTATCTAGAACATATCAGTTCCTTAAGATGGACAATCAATTCACACAGTTCACTTCAGTGATTAAATACAATCTAATTCTACAAGTAACTGTCACTTAACAGCTCCACAGAAAATTGTGTGCAAATTACATATCTCTGTGCAAATCCACAATCAGTTATTGAAACAAACCAGAATCAAATATCCAACTTCACGCTAATATTTATAGACATAATAGAAACATCAATGCGCCGATCTCAAAACCAGAAACATATCATTCCTAGGATCGAAATTGAAACACAAATGCAAGTTCGGATCTCAAAAAGCTTCAAAAGACGCAGACGAATGACCGAAAAATAGGACCAAAAAAGAAAAAAAAACTTACGAAATTAAGTTGTAAAAGATAGTTTACCGTGGAACTGGAAAATGTCGCCGGAGGCTCAGCAGAACTCCGGCGACAGGTAACGGCGTCGTCTTGGTCAGATAAAAAAGAGAACGTGGATCAGTGGATGAAACAGCAGGTATCTTCGAAATTTCCAAATATGAAGGAGATTGAGAAAACATTTAACTTAATTAATTTTGGCTTCCCCACCAAGCCTCTATAAACGTGGATCAGTGGATGAAACAGCAGGTATCTTCGAAATTTCCAAATATGAAGGAGATTGAGAAAACATTTAACTTAATTAAACTGGTTATGTTGTAATTTTGGCTTCCCCACCAAGCCTCTATAAACGTGGATCAGTGGATGAAACAGCAGGTATCTTCGAAATTTCCAAATATGAAGGAGATTGAGAAAACATTTAACTTAATTAAACAGGTTATGTTGTAATTTTGGCTTCCCCACCAAGCCTATATATTTGGCTTCCCCACCAAGCCTTTATTGTAACTTCATCACTAAGCCATTGATTGCATATCCTATATCCTATATATATAAAAGAGCCTTATTTTTCCAAAAGGGCAATCCATGGTGTGACCTTTTGCCTTATTTCCCTTTGTATCCTTTTTTTTGTTTTACTGCCTTCAATTGTCCAATTTACCCCTATATCTTTTACCCTTTTTTTTAACTGTCTCATATTTCCTTTTTTATCCCTTCCTTTTTACGTGTCTCTGTATTTGGGACTGAAGGTGGCAAACCTAGGCTATGAAAGGCTATGCTAGGTTGTGGCGGTGAAGAGGCGGTGAAGAGGTGGAAGAATAGGAATAAAGGTGAAGAGGCGGTGAAGAGGTGGAAGAATAGGAATAAAAGAAAAGAAATTGAGATAAAAGAAGAGTCTGTACAAAAATAAAAATAAAAAACAAAAAACAAAAAACAAAAAAAAGGAGCAAAAAAAAAATCTACCGATTGTTGGATCTAAAGACTCACATCAAGGTTTGTGGATTTTGATTTTATTACTTTAAAGGTTATTGATATTGATGTGTAAAGCTTGTAGTTGTTATGATGATGATTGAATATGATTGATTTTTTTACTGGGTTTGTTGAATTTAAAATCACAATAGGATGATGAACAAGGAGAAATCCTGGAAAACAAAAATAAACCATGACAGAGAAAATAACCAATCTGTAACAAAACAAACCAAATTATATCTAAATATAGGTTGATTCAATTGATAAGAAATAATTAAAAGGAGAAGAAATATCTTGGAAACAAAAATCTTAACTTGAAAAGAAAAATGAAATACAAATCTGAACAAATAAAAATTTAATCTACCAAAAAAGGTGAAAGAACTAAGAAATTGATGCTACTACATAGATCTAGATTGAAAAGTACAGACGAAAAAAAAAAAATATAATTCTGAAACAAAGAAGAAAACTAAGATCTTGAAATCAAAATTTATAATTCTGAAACAGAGAAGAAAACTAAGAAATCTGAAAAATCTAAAAACGAGATCTAAAGAAGAGAAGAGGGAGTTTGGTTCATTCAAAAACCCACATGCAACCACCACAAACCTCAGATCGGAAAAATAAAAAACAAAACTTATAATCAGAAACAGAACAAGAGAAGAAAATTGAAATAGAAATCTATGTAGGAGAAATCTAAAAATCCAAATGAGAAGAAGAGAGTAAAGAATGATAACAGATGAAGAAATAAAATATGAGGAGGAGAAGAAGAGTTTGAGTGCTCTGTATGTGAGAAGAGAAAGAGATGATGTTGGGAGATAAAGAAGAAAAGAAAAAATTAGAGTGTTCTAGAGAGTAGAGACGTGTGTAGTGTTGCCCCTTTTCTATTTTTAAAAAACAAATCAGAGTATCAGACCTTATTATATTTTTGTCTAAGAATTGTATGTAGATTTGAGCCAAACAAAGCCCATTATTGAGTGACTAACAAAACGTGTTTTTTGTTTGTTTGTTTTAGAGTTTTGCTAAATGGGTTTGTTCCAGTATGACACATGTTGTTGTTACACACCATAAGTTTGGGCTATAATTATTTCTGATCCAAATAAGATTTCAAGTCCAAAGAAATATGATGGTGGTAATAATAATAATAATAATATTATTAATAAATTTTAAAAATAATAAATAATAATAATAATAATAACAACAACAACAACAATAATAATAATAAATTTTGAAAATTATAATATATAATAATAATAATAAACTTTTAAAATCCTATATAAATAAAATAGCTTTATTTTTCCAAAAGGGCAATTCATGTTGTGACCATTTGCCTTATTTCCCTCTGTGTCGTTTTTTTTTTTTTTTTTATGTAATAATAATAATAATAATAGTTTTAAAAAATTAAAAATAATAATATAATCATAATAATGATGATAACAATAATAGTAATAATAATTTTATTAATAAATTGTAAAAATAATAATATAATGATAATAATGATGATTCAAAATAATAGTATAACAATCATAAAAATAACAATAACAATAATAATAATTATTAATAATGTTAATATTATTATTATTATTATTCAGACACTTTTACATGTCTAATCGGTGTTTATATACATATACGTAAATCTTAAATGTTGATTTTGAGTCAACTAATATTGACATAAAATATGTTCAAATCTTTGTGTTGAGAGAGCGTAGTATAGTTATCATTTAATAAAGAGAAAACTAGAACTGTATGTGGCGTTCTTTGATAGCTGATTAATCATAAATCAATTCTAAGTTCATAAGGCTTCCTTTTGAGAAGAACTATTTTTTGTGTGTTGAATTTCTCGGTTGGAAGTATGGACATTGGGAACGAAGAGAGTATTTTCAACAATTATTTATCTTTGGAAATTTTCTCAGCTTAATTGTTTTACTACGTTGTTATTTTTTGTGAAGTTTGTATTGTATTTTCTTTATTAGTCATAGTTTCTGGATTAGCTAAATGGTCAATATTATAAACTAAATTATTTTTAGATTCTTTAAGGTTTTATTATAATGGTACGTAATAGCTTCTTAATATTATCTAATGTATTTTGTGTTTACAGGTTAAACAAGTGTTGTTGACTTTTATAAGAAATCGTGGACACTATACAAGGTAAGTTGTTTATGCCACTATATTTTCATTATTTTTGGTAACTAAATTTATGATATATCGTCTTCTTCCATGTGAAATTGTTTTTTTTTTTTTTTTATTTTAAATTTTAATATTAGTATTAATTTATGTTTTTTTATTCATATGTTTCATTTTATAATTATCTTTAGTTGTTAGTACTTTTTGAATTTAGGTTGTTCCATATAATGGAACCAAAAAATCAAGCAAAAGGGGCTGAAAAATGTCCCAAAAAAAGATGGTACTCAAATTTACTTGAAGATGAAAAACAAAAAATCAATAAGAGGCGGCGTGAGGCAAACATACAAAAAAAATCGTTACAAAAACAAACGGAACAGCAAATAGGTTAGTTTGAAAAAAAGTTATAATGGTTACGTTGACAATAGTAATTCCATAAAATTGATAATTATTGAATATCATTATTAAATAGCTTAATTGAATATTTTAGGAACAGCATGCCATCGACTCGAGTCACAATCATCAATTGATAAAAATAAAGGACCTTCCATCTTAAGTACTTTTGAAATCGGTGAGAAAATTATTCCATTTTAACAAATTGAAATTATTATTTATTCCATAACAATAGAAATTGACAAAACTACTAATTTTTTTTTAGGATCTACATCAATCGAACCAAGAAATAGTGGTCTACAACACAAGACACATTTACATGTGTCAAAAAGCAAAAACATAATGATTTCTATTCTAGATAATATTGCTTATGAGGCACATATATTGCCAATAGAACTCTCATGTAGACACTGTCATGCAAAGCGATTTTATAGAGAATCTAAAGGTTTTTGTTGTGCTGATGGAGACATTTCATTGATATCAAATGATGCGCCTCAGACCCTTTTTGATCTCTTTACTTCTAGCTCGAATGAATCTACTGAGTTTCGTAAATACATTCGCACTTATAATAACACTTTTGCATTCACTTCATTTGGAGTGAAATATGATAAGAACTTATGTAAAAGGAATAGAGGTATATATACATTTCGTGTGCAAGGACAAGTTTATCATTTTATCAATGAAATGATACCATCAAACAATGAACCGTCATACTTACAACTCTATTTCTATGACACGGAGCATGAATTGGAACATAGAATGCAGAGTTCAACAAAGATGAGTTTGTTTACTCTACAGAAAATAATTGACATACTACATATAAATCCATACTGTCGTTTCTTTAGAAACCTTAGAGGTGTCTCTGATCTAGATAACTATAAAATTCTTATTCGATCAGATGTTGAGCTTGATCAAAGACTTTACAATTCACCATCAGTTTCTCAAGTTGCAGCTGTGTGGGTCGATGATGCGACCTCATGTGAACGTAAGAGTCGCGATATTGTCGTTTATGGTCATGCAGGTTTTTCACACAAAGTAGAATATTATTTTGGTTGTTATGACCCTTTACAATATCCTTTGTTATTTCCACACGGTGAAAGTGGTTGGCATCGAGGGATTCAAAGAGTTGGAAAAAACAACAAAAAAACTCATTGCCCTGGTGAAAACTTAAACGTTCTAGATCGAGTAGCCTCTCCAACAGAACTATTAGAAAATGAAAGTGCAAAAAAACAAAGAAAAAATGAAGTTTCATGTCGAGAATATTATTGCTATAAATTACAAATTAGACCTATAGAAACATCAGTATTGTTGCATGCAGGACGATTGTTGCAACAATATGTTGTTGATATGTATGTCAAACTTGAAACGTCTAGATTAGATTATTTTAGAAATCAACAAGATGTTATTCGTGCTGAACTTTATCAAGGAATTATCGATAGTATTGAAGTAGGTGAAGATCGAGGATCTAGAGTTGGTCGTCGAGTTATTTTGCCATCATCTTTTATTGGAGGGCCTAGAGATATGAAAAAAAGATATATGGATGCAATGGCATTGGTTCAACGATTTGGAAAACCAGACATTTTCCTTACAATGACATGTAACCCTAATTGGCCTGAACTAAAGCAAGAATTAGGAGTGAATGACGAGGTACAAAATAGGCCTGATTTAATTACACGTGTATTTAGGGCGAAGTTAGAAGAGTTGAAAGATGATTTATTTAAAAAGGAAATTTTTGGAGTGGTAGATGCGTATGTATACGTGATTGAATTTCAAAAAAGAGGTTTACCTCATGCTCATTTCTTGATAATTCTTAAACCAAATGCCAAAATCCATGCACCTGAAAGTTTTGATAGATTTGTTTCAGCTGAAATCCCAGACAAAAATGAAAACAACCATTTGTACAAAATGGTGATTAAACATATGATACATGGTCCTTGTATTGCCTATATATATGGCTTTCTATTGTAAGTTTGTTGGTTAGCTAAAAATATTCTTGAAATCAATACAGAAGCAAAATAGTTCTCTCTCTCTCTCTGATCTCTCGCATCTATCTTCTTTGATGTCTCTCATCTTTCTTATTTGTTACTTCATTCATCTCATTTGTTCTTCATTATTTTATAACACGTTATCAGCACGATCGTATGTAAATAAAAAGTATCTCCAGGTGAATGATTTACTTACAGCTTGATATTCGTGTATGTAAGTAAAAGGGATCCCTGATAGGTGATTTACTTATATCTCAATATTCTGGATCTATATATATTTCCGTATACAAAATGGCTTATGCCATCAGCGGAACATATTTATATATAGTTCTGGATTTATTCATTTATTCTTTTTACATCTTAATATTCTGGATCTGTTTATAGTTCCGTATACAATATAGTTATGGATTTATTTATATTGTTTAAATATTTGCATCCATTTTTATGCACATAACAGTTGAGCTTAGCCTCCTAGAATTGTTTAAATATCTGCATTTAATTATTTGCAATATATGAGACTGGCTTATGCTGTGTCTCGGGACTGGCTTATGCTGTGTCTCAGGACTAGCTTTATGCTATGTCTCCGGATAAACTATTTAAATATTCAGTATTTATTTTTATGCAATATATGAGACTGGCTTATGCTGTGTCTCGGGACTGGCTTATGCTGTGTCTCGGGACTGGCTTATGCTGTATCTCGGGACTGGCTTTATGCTGTGTCTCCAGATAAACTGTTTAAATATTCAGTATTTATTTTTATGCAATATATGAGACTGGCTTATGCTGTGTCTCGGGACTGGCTTATGCCGTGTCTCGGGACTGGCTTATGCTGTGTCTCCAGATAAACTGTTTAAATATTCAGTATTTATTTTTATGCAATATATGAGACTGGCTTATGCTGTGTCTCGGGACTGGCTTATGCTGTGTCTCGGGACTGGCTTATGCTGTGTCTCGGGATAAATTGTTTAAATATTCAGTATTTATTTTTACGCAATTTATGAGATGGCTAGACCGACTAACCATAATTTAAAGTTTCTGGAATTATGATATTTAAGTCGGCACGGTTTTGAAACCGATGAGAACTTGGAGTTCTAAATCCAGTGTTATATTCATGAATGCCATACTTCATTATTTGAAACATGGGGTTTCAAATCCATTCATAATCTGAAGTCTTCTAAATTTTATATATGAACTTACAGTTCATAATCGAACCGGAAGTTCAAAAAATTAATATGATCCATGATTTTATTTTATCACCTATATATAAAGTGATATGTTTACATATCATTCATTTGAGAAAAAAAAATGATTTACACATCCAACAGGATGTTGTGGCTATCGTAAAAGAGATTTAAAGATCTTAACGTATAATGAAATTAGAAATAATATTTTATCCATTTCATTTATGTTTGATGCTCATGAAGAGCAATATTCAAAGAAGAATCTACACATCCAACAGGATGTTGTGAGTATCACAAAAGAAATTTAAGATCGTAACGTATAATGAAACTGGAAATAATATATTATCCATTTCATTCATGTTTGATGCTCATGAAGAGCAACATTCAAAGAAGTATCTATACATCTAACAGGATGTTGTGAGTATCATTAAAATGATTTAAGATCCTAATATCATGTATATTGAAATTGGAAATATTCTTAGAACAGAGAAGAAAAAGGAGGTGTGTGTGTGTGCAGAAATTGTGTGAAGAATATCATTGCGCAATCTTGATCAAACTTTAATATCTCCCTCGTTTAAGATCAGATTAAGCTGAAATTTAGTCAGCATGTTCTACTCTTGTAGTTCTTGAATTCTGGCGGTGGGATTGTCAATTGGAATTCCCTATGGTGAGTTCTGCAGCTCCGAACAAGGCTGGGCAGAAAACAAGGGAGAAAATTCCAGTATTGCGCAGGTTTCATCGAAGAGGGATATCTCTTTGATCTATGGTCCGATCGGGTTGAAATTTTGTCAGAACGTTCGTCACTCGTCTTTCTACAATCTGATAGGTTAGATTGTTGATCAGGATTGTTTGTAGAGAGATATACACCTCGAACTGAGCATCTAAGTTTGTACTATTCTATCTCTTGTTTCACTTATTGATATTCCATATTATAGGCCATGATTGCTATATGGATGGGATAATTAAATATATCCATGCAATGATGATAGTGCAACGACTAATAAAATTTTACGGAATTATTATCATTTCAGATGAGATATAAAATGACATTATAAATAATGTTCATAAAATTCCCAGAAGGGAAAATATATGTCTTGCCGCTAGTGCAACGGCTCATACAATTCTGCGGAGTCATAAATATTTTATGAATTTGACTTTGTTAAGAACAAATGTTAGTACTGTATCAGATCTAACGGATCTGATAGAAAGCTCGGGAAGAGCCATGATATTGTTATCAAACAATAC
Source organism: Acer campestre (assembly GCA_954870605.1). NCBI lineage: Eukaryota > Viridiplantae > Streptophyta > Magnoliopsida > Sapindales > Sapindaceae > Acer > Acer campestre. The sequence goes on from OX940802.1 coordinate 11,041,731, forward strand.
TAAATTATATATCAATGGTACTTGATATTATTCAAGCAGAACATAAAGAAATATATATATATGCTTAGTTCAAGGGCATTTAAAGTTAATATTAGATTAGATTCAATGGATCTGATAGATCTGATTAAAGGCTCTAGAAGAGCCATAATCTTAGTACTAGATGGTATTCAATTGTGTATCAATGATATTTTATATCATTCAAGCGCAAAAAAAAAAAAAAAAAAAAAAAAAAAAAAAATCTGTTTAGATCAAAGACATATAACTTTATTAATGTCATATTGAGATAATGAATAATAAGAATGTTCAATATCTGGGCGTAATTCAGGCCAGAAGCTGATTATAGAAAAAGCCGAGTTCTTTATCATCCGGATTATATTTCTGATCAGAAAAGGGATGAATGTGGATATATTCATCCACCAAATAAACCATTATATTCTAAAGTTGGTTTTGAATCCCCATCATTCAAGAGGGCATATGTGGATATGATCATCCACCAAATGAATCCTTCCATTTTATGGTACTGATTGATACATCTATGTGATGGTCACAAGTTTGTGTATAATCAAACGTCTCCAGTTGAGATCGACGTTCAACATCCAGCTTTTCGCATGTACTCATAATCAGGATGGATCAGTAGAATCGCTTATCAAACGTCTCCAGGTAAAAATGAGAACTTTATTATTTCTATTTAGTTACCAATTTCTATATGGGACATTCTATATTATATGTTGATGCATTCATCCATGACTCACTATCTATCATCGGTATTTACCATTACAACTTGTAATTGGTCATTGAATTGCTCACATTTTAAAGATATTTTGATTGTGTAGTATATCACTATATCTCCCTATTGCATCTTTGGTATGATCTAAGATAAGAATTCTATATCATTACGAGATTAGTATTGATTTTGATTAGTCTTCCAATTAGATCATTTAAACTTCTGATAGTTTATATTTTTACGCACAATCTGTATATCATTATATTGATTAATTTCCAAATGGAAAGTTTCTCCAGAAAGAGTAAATGAAAAGTTACTCTTATACAAAATAGAGATACCAGTTCGGTTCTCTCTCTATATAAATGTGTCTCATTCCAATCTTTGTATCACTCAAATACGAAAGATAATTGATCATCCGATTATTATTAATCTATTACATGATATATTAAAGGTAACATGATTTTTATAAGTTGTCATCTCATAAACCCCGGCCGGGTGATTGTTCTTAAAGAATGATCAGAGTAAATGACAACAAATAAATCATCTGATGCATATCATAAGCTTATGGACCTTTTTGAAAGGTATTATTATCAGAATCCAAAAGTAAACAAAACTCGAGTTATAAATAAATCCACTTTCTCTAAATCAACTCTATAAGAGTCTGATATATCTAAAGAGACACAAGTCTATGAAATGATTAAATCCATTTAAATGGAAGAAATCTCAACAGAGATACAAGTATATTGAAATTGATAAAATTTCTATACGAGTCTATGAAAGGACTAAATCCATTGAAATGGAAAGAAATCTCAACAGAGATACAACTATATTGAAACTAAGAAAATTTCTATAAAGTCCATATAGAGACTAAATCCATTAAAATGGAAGAAATCTCAACAAAGATTCAAGTATATTGAAATTGAGAAAATTTCTATAAATCATATAAGAGAAATGTGGAATCATAAAGAAACAATCATTGATGATATATTTTTACATAGTAGCGCTACTGAAATTATAAATGATAATTATGATTTCATAATATCAATGATTGTATACAAAAGGTATGATTGGCTTAAGTGAAAAGAAGCAATTCAAGAAGAATTGACTTCATATGCCAAAAATAAAGTATTTAGACCAATAGTACTCCAGACACCTGGAGATGTCAAACTAGTTGGATACTAATGAGTCTTTATACAGAAAACGTAATGAGAAAAACGAGATCGTGAGATATGAGGCACGACTCATAGTACAAGGTTTCTCGTAGAAACTTAGTATTCAATAGTGACGAATACAATTACGTTTCAAATTTTTGATAAATTTGGTTGCCTTTACAAGGCTTGCAATACATCATCTAGACATAGTAATCATTTATCTATATGATTCACTCAATGCAGATATTCATAATCCTGGAAGGATTTAAAATGCTAGAAGCATGTAAAGCGAGATCTCGTAATCGGTATTTGATGAACATACAAAAACCCTTATATGGATTAAAAATAATCTGGATGGATGTGGCATAACCGTCTTAGTGAATATCTGATAAAATAAGGGTATAATAATTATATTATATACCCAAGTGTCTTCGCAAAGCAATTAGAATCCGAATTCACTATATTCACAACATATGTTGATGATATGAATTTAATTGGAACTCTTGGAAAGCTCTTGAATTTTTGGTAAATGAGTTTAAAAATGAAAGACATGGAAAAGGAAATATTGTCTGGACCTGAAGGGCGAGCATAGATCAAATAGAATGTTTGTCCATCAATCAAAATATGTTGAAAAGATTCTGAAAAGATTCCATATGGGTATTACTTCATAAAGCAAGTCTTTGCTTATACTCCCTCCAATCATTTATGATGTTATTTCATTTCATGAAATAAACATCTGTATACCCCAATTTAGCAATCCAAAAGATTGTTTTAAAAGAACTTTTATCAGGGGGAGCGTCCCATCAGGGGGAGCATATCAAATGAAGTATATTAGTTATTTTGGGGCATATGTGCATTGTACTCTTTTTCCTTTCAATCAGGTTTTTGTCTCATTGGGTTTTCCTGATAAAGGTTTTAATGAGGCAATTCTCTAAGCACACCCAAAAATCTTTTGATCTATAAAGATCATTGTAAATATTACATTAATCTAGTTAATCATCGTATATATGTTATCTTGATCAAGAAGATCATTGTAAATATTACTTTGATCTTGCTAATCATCGTATATATGTTACATTGATCTAGAAAATCATCATAAATATTACTTTGATCTGACAGATCAATGGATATCATTGCTATGGTTTTTATCCCATTGGGTTTTTTCCTAGTAAAGTGTAAATGTGAACACAGTTTTTGAAGAAAACATTAATTTTGGATATATGTACACTATACTCTTTTTCCCTTCGATCAGGTTTTGTCCCACTGGGTTTTCCTGACAAGGTTTTTGACGAGACAGTTTTGAGGACATCCAACACCATAAGATCTAGAAGATCTTTGTATATATTTTACTGAGTTTTTGTCCCACCGGGTTTTTTTTTAGAAAATTAAAAGTACAAGTGGTGGGAAATCCAAGGGGGAGTGTTGTAATTTTGGCTTCCCCACCAAGCCTCTATAGTTGGCTTCTCCACCAAGCCTATATATTTGGCTTCCCCACCAAGCCTTTATTGTAACTTCATCACTAAGCCATTGATTGCCTATATATATGGCTTTCTATTGTAAGTTTGTTGGTTAGCTAAAAATGTTCTTGAAATCAATACAGAAGCAAAATAGTTCTCTCTCTCTGATCTCTCGCATCTATCTTCTTTGATGTCTCTCATCTTTCTTATTTGTTACTTCATTCATCTCATTTGTTCTTCATTATTTTATAACAGGTTAAATTTTGTAATGAGATTTTGGAGAAAAAACGTTTGAAGCTTTTTGTCTCAATGTAGGCAATAATACTCGAGGACTGTGTTTATGTTAATATAATAAAGAGCGAGAGCGAGAGCAAGCGAGTGGTTGACCTCTTTGACATTTCAATACTTGTGAATCTCGTGGTAGTCACTAGACACTCATCCATCCCGGGTTTGCCTAAAGTAGCAGGTATCTAGCCGATATATACATAAAAGTCGTAAGCCGGTTAAGCGGATTTATTGGATTGAGATTTTAATAAACAATTTTTGAGTACTAGGATTTTATGGATTTGTAGGATTTTAAAGATTATTAGGATTATATAGACTAGATAGATTTTCAGAATTATGGAATTATTAAAAAAAAAATAAAAAAAATCTTTAGACTTTGTTTATAGACTACTAAGATTATCTAGATTTTATTTATAGATTTTTTAGACATTTTAAATATGAACCCTATAAATTTACCTGCTAACACATGCACAGATTAAGAAACCTAAACTAGCTAGTTGAAATAATAGTTCTTAAAAATCGTATATTTACAAATTGGCATGACAATCATTTAGGTTACATCTCATATCTATCGGTTCATAGTAATGGTGGCACCGGTTCGGTTTGGTTCCAGTTTCGGTTTCGGTTCCAAACCGAAACCGAAACCGAAAAAACCGGTTTGTTACCGCCGATTTGCCGGTTTTGGTTTTGGCTTTGGCCGGTTCCGGTTCCGGTTTTGGCCGGTTCCGGTTCCGGTTTTTATTTATTTATTTATTTTTTTTAACCCAATTAAATAATCAATATTTTAATTCTTCCCAATCATAATTCCAATTTCCAATGAACAAATTATTAAATAAAAATATATTTACAACCATTTTTTCTTTTCTTTTTTCAATCTTTTTTTTTCAAATCTCAATTAATATTAATTCTTCCCAATCATAATTCCAAATTTCCAATGAACAAATTATTAAATAAAAATACATTTACAACTATTTTTTATTTTTTTCAATTTTTTTTCCTAAATCCCAATCAATATATTTACAAACATTTTCCACTGAAGTATTTAAGTAGTTCACAATGTTTAGAAAAAAATAAATTGACATTTATTAATAAATACAACTTTACAATTTCACAAAAAATTAAATTAAATTAGAAATTGGCCTTGAAGGCTTGAATTCAAATATACAATATTACAATGTAATAAAGTTAAAATTAAAAAAAAAAAAAAAAAAAAAAATGGGCCTTGCACTTAATTTTTTACCATAATTAAGCTGCCTACGTATCCTCCATCAATGTAGAGGAATCAAAGACCACGTAGTTATTTTACCTTTAATTAGTTGCTCGGTGTTGAAGGTTGGATGTTGGAACGGAATCTATTCACTGCCTTCCATTCCCGTCGTTCGTTCATCTTCGAAGAAGTCGTTCGTTATCTCCGACTGAAGTTCTTGTTGTCTATATTTGGCTTTTGTCCAATCATCAACACACGCCTGCATTTCAAGTGATTGTGGACACATAGATGATCGTCTTGGGTCCAAAATATTTCCACCTGCACTAAATTCTTGTTCCACAGCAACTGTAGAAACCGGCGTTCCAAGAATTTGTTTGGCAATAATTGCCAAAATTGGATAATCTTGTTGATGACTCTTCTACCAAGCCTGGATACTAAATTCTTCATCTTTAAATTTATGACTGTCTTGTAAATACCGGTCAACCTCGGATTCCGTTGAGGATGAAGAAGATGTTCGTAATTTTTTGGTTCTTTCGGAAAATAGTCGTTCCCCTAAACCCCTTAATGTAAATTTTTGAGAATTACTAGTACCACCAAATGTGGGTTGGGGTTGTGAAACCGGCACATTCAAAGACAGACCATATATTCTAAGATATTCATTGTATAATTCATAAAGCAATTCCTTAACAGAATCACAATACTGAATAACATCAACTTTTAAATCTAAACATTTGTAATAACTAACTAAATAAACCTGCAAATATTCAAATTTAAAGCGTGGATCTAAACACGATGCAAGCAAGTAAATATTTGGAATCTGCCCATAATACTGTAACCATTTTCTCCTCATGGCATCAACACATGGACTCAATTGAGGATCAACATCACAATCATTGAATGCACCAACAATATTAACACATTGAATAAGAAATGAATGAGTAGAGGGATAGTAAACACCAGATAAAGCGACGGTAGCATCATTGAAAACACGTAACAATTCAAGAATTTTTATACATACATCCCAATGGTTCAATTGAAGAGAAATTGAAGGAACATTATAAGTAATAAAAGAAACTAATAATTCCTTATATTCAACACTTTCACAAAGCAACTTATAAGTTGAATTCCAACGAGTGCTAATATCTCGAGAAAATTTTTTGGGATGCATATTATTCGCAATGCAATATTTTAACCATTGTTTCTGGGTTTTGTTATGCCTCCAGATATAGTTAATACTATCTCTAATTGGTCTAATAAAAGTAGAAAGCTCTGCTAATCCAGCTTGAACACACAAATTTAAAACATGACATGCACAACGTTGATGAAATAATTTACCCCCAAAATAGGGATTGCACAATTTTTGTAACATAGGAATAGATGCAGTATTGCTTGCAGGATTATCAAAGTCAATAGCAAAAATTTTGTTTAGGATATTATACTCTTGAAAAATGATTTTAAGGAGTTGAAAAATATTTTGAGCTGAATACGACTCATCAAAAACACGAAATGCAAGAATTCCTTTTTGCATGTCCCAGTTATTGTCCATATAATGACATGTGACACCCAAATATAAATGACTACCAAAATTGTCGCTCCATATGTCGGCACATACGGAAACGCTACCTTGAAATTCAGAAAAATATGTTTTCAAATTGTTTTTTTCTCTTCTGTAAATGCTATGTAGTGTACGTGTGAGAGTGGATCTAGGAACACGTTGCATTGTAGGATTTAATGCATTTTGATAATAATTAATAAAACCTACTTTTTCACCAAAACCAAAAGGTAAGTGTTCAGTTGCAACCATTAATGCTAATTGTTCTCTATTGTTTTCAGTCGTGTAACGAAATAACTGATTAGAAGGGGTTGCATACCTGGAGATTTGGGATTGGTTGTTTGCTACCGTGTATTCAGATGGGTGATTTTTTTTGATATGGGACCATAACGTGCCATATTCGAAGTTTCTTCCAACCTTATATTTTCTGCCGCAGTGATTGCACTGGATTTGGAAACCATTATCTACCTTAGTTTTCTGCATATGCACTTTGAAGAGTTCGGACTTCATTGGCTTTTCTTCTTCACCTTCACCTGCAAAAAAAAGCATCCGAAGAGGCTGTGGGGTTAGAATTAGATAGATTTTCAGGGGGTATTTTGAGCGGGGTCAAGTTCGTTGAACTCGGGAATTGTTAGAGGAGGATTAGGAGCAGAAGGGGGATCGAATCCAAATCGATCTTGAAGGAATTGGTGAAAATTCAAATCGTCGTAACTGACAGCTTCACCAATATCTTCGAACAAGTTTCCCATTGGAGCCTTTCCTTTGTCCTTATTTCTTGAACTATCTCCCCCACTTGCCATTGAAAAATATGAGTAAAAAATATAGAGTAAGCAAGTAAAAAATATGTTTAAATATTTATTATAAAAAATAAATATAAATAATAAAATATAGAGTAAAAAAAAAAGATGATTGAAAAAAATATATTTTTGAAAAAATATATATATATATATGAGAGAAAAAATTATATTGTTGGAAAAATATATATATATATATATATAGAAAAAATTATATTGTTGAAATAAATATTGTAAATCAATTTGATAATTGAAAAAATAGTAGATAGTAAAAAATATAAGAAATAATTTATATATGAATGAGAATTAAATAAAATTGTAGAGAGAATTGAGAATTTGAGAATTGAGATTGAGAGGAGTTGAGAGAAGTTGAGAGAATGTAATGAAATATGGGGGGGGGGGGGAGGGGGGCGTATTTATAATATAGTAGAGAGGGGTGATTATACAAATAAGAGAAATAAAGGGGTGAAAAAAAAAAATTTGGTCGTTGCCTAGTCAGAAAATTCAGAACGGTCAAATTTTTTTTACACGCTGCCACGTGGCAGCGTGTGATTGGTGGATATATTTTTTTAAAAAAAAAAACCGGTTAGAACGGTCTGATTGTTTAAATCAGACGCTGCCACGTGGCAGCGTCTGATTGGTTCTTTTTTTTTTTTTTTTTTTTAAATTTAACGGTAACTTTTTTTTTAAAAGAAGCTGCCACGTGGCAGCGTCTGATTGGTTGTTTTTTTTTTATTATTTTATAAATAAGCGGTTTTGGGTGGTTAAAACCGCCAGTTTTGGGGTAGAAACCGTCGGTTTTGGATGGTTTTGAGGACTCCCAAACCGAAACCGGAACCGGAACCACCAGTTTCCAATCGGTTTCCAAACTGACGGTTTTGGTTCCGGTTTTCGATTTCGGTTTAGCCAATCCGGTTCCGGTTAAACCGCGGACAAAACCGACGGTTTAACCGAACCGTGGTCACCTCTAGTTCATAGCATTAATTATATGTTTAATATTAGAAGAATTACCTAAATTCCTAAAAACTGGGTAAACTTGTGATGGAGGGTTGTATGAATGTTTATATATATATATATGAGAAACATTTTGTACCACCGGAGTCGCGGCACCTTTGCGGCCCCGTAGTGGAAAACAAGAGAAAAAACACGTGGGCCCACGTATTAATTACACGGGTCCCAAGTGTTTTCACTTGTTTTTCCACTACGGGGCCGCAAAGGTGCCGCAACCCCGGTGGTACGTAGCAGCCCTCTATATATATATAAGTAATGCTAGATGTCTCAATTTTTTTTTTCTTTAAATTTTGTCCTAAATTATGTGATACGTTAGGTGTCAACATCTTATAAATCATAGGATTATATGGTGATTAATGTGATGTTGATACCTCACGTACCACATCATTTGGGACAGAATTTGGGAAAAAAATTTGGAACGTCTATCATTATTCTATACATATATATATGGAGAGAGAGAGAGTAATGCTATATAGCCTAAATTTAGTGCCTAAATCCGGTGTCTAAATTTAGTGCCCAAATGATGTGGCAATACTGTAGACTATTTATTTAAATTTTATTAGATTTACATGATTTAAATGGATTGTTTACATTAATGCCACATCATTTGGACACCAAATTTGGACAATGTAGTATTACTCATATATATATATACACACAGTTCCATTCATATCAATATGTATTGATGTAACTATATTAGTACTAATACATGTGAACCACTGATTAAGTCAAAGTGTGTAATCCAATGGTTCACATCCAACGTACAAATGAAGTTATATCAATACGTACTGACTTGAACATTTATATATATATATATATATATAAATTTTTGGTAGCTCATGTTCTTCCGCATACTAAATACACACAATAATAATTTATTTATTTTAAATACACAATATTATTAAACAAGATTAGATTGGATAGAACTATGATTTGACAATTTTATTCTCAATTGGTGTTTGAAGTTCTTTTGGAAGATGGGACAACTAGACCCCAAAAGCAAAATAATCCCATAAACATGGGATATAACAATACAACCTCTGCCTTTGTCTTTATTAGAGCAACCCCAAAAGGCTCTTCAAATGAGATATTTGTTAAAGTCAAAAGAGCCACATCAGCATATTTTGCTCCAACAGACTCTTCAAATAAGATTCTTCAAATAAGATTTTGCTTCTCTCTCTTCAATATTGAAGAGCAACTTCTCCCTCTTCAATTATTATTATATTATTTTTTATATCATATCATCATTAATATTTGACATCTATATCTTTTTATCTTTTTAATTAAATTCAATTAATATATAATAAATTTTAATTTATAAATTTTATCATCATTAAAATTATATCATTAGAAAGATCTCATTTAGATCTTTAAAATGAGACTAATATTGAATATTTAATAATAACATATTATTATATCTAACTTGAAAAAAAAAAATAAAGGGTAATTAGATTTGTTGGGGGAGGAATTTGAGTGCTTTCATTAAAATAATATAAATTTATTTCTAATTGAATAGTCTTTTGGAGAAGCTGCTGATCGACGCGCCTGTTAGGTCGTCGTTTTTTCTTGATTTTTCTTGCTTCTTCTTCTCTTTTGCTGGGTTCCATGGACGATGTGTTCATGTTCACGGCTCAATCGGAGCCAGGTATGGACGACGGTGATAAGGGGAAGCCGCCTGATTTTCCAGCTGTTGCGATGGGGTCTGGTGCGATGGGTTCTGGTGCGATGGGGTCTGGTGCGACGGCGTCTGGTGCGTTGGGGTCTGGTGCGATGAGGTCTGGTGCGCTGGGCTCTGGTGCGATGGGGTCTGGTGCGATGGGTTCTGGTGCGAAGCGAGTGCGAGCAGCTGCGGAGGGTGACGAGAGGCAGTCACGAAGTCCACATGGTGAGAGCTTCAAATCGAAACTCCTAGGTTCTGCGAGTCCAGGCTGTTGGTCGGGTTTTGGGGTTGAGAAAGTGGGTTTACAGATTGGTGAGGGAGATGACACGTTTGTGGAGGGTCCGAATGGCCCAAGTATGAGGATGTCTGATGATTTGAAGGTTCAGTTGTGCAAGCCGTGGGCAAACGCTCTAATTTTGAAGAGCATGGGCAGACCTCATTCTCTCAGTTTCATGCTATCAAAACTTAGGCAGAAGTGGCAGCTTATTGGTCAGTGGCAACTTACGGATTTGGAAGATGGTTATTTTGTGGCTAGGTTCCAAATGCGGGAAGATTTGGATTACATGCTGACAGGTGGGCCTTGGGTAATCACTAATCAATATTTGGTTGTTCAAAAGTGGAGGCCTAATTTTGTGCCAGGAGAAGAGGAAATTACACGTATGCTGGTCTGGGTGAGATTATCCAAACTTCCAATGGAGTGGATTAACGTGGAGTTGTTGAGGTTGATTGGAGGCATGCTTGGTGATACTTATAAGGTAGATCCAATCACAGAATCGCAGGCTAGAGGGAGATTTGCGCGGATTTGTGTTGATTTGGATATTACTAAGCCTCTGAAGAGCTCGTTGGAGGTAGATAATAGGAGTATCAAGGTGGAGTATGAAAGCTTGGGTTTGATTTGTTTTCAGTGTGGGCGTGTGGGTCATATTAAGGAGGCTTGTTTGGATGGTGTCGCGAAGCGCAAAGAAGGGACTCCGGTGTCTGAGGAGGTTCCTCCTGCTGGTTCTACTAGTGGTGATCTTGGGGTGGGTGATGTTAGTCAGGACAATTTTGGTCCTTGGTTACAGGTGTCTTACAGGAAAAATGGTCGGAATATGGTGGGTTCTCAGTTTGGTGATAAGGAGACTGGGGTGTTGGCTGGTTTGGGGAGAGTGGGCACTGATAGTAGACAGGGTATTGGGGCTCGGGGGCAAGCTGCTGATATTTCTGGTAGGGTTGTGGGTAATGGGGGAGAGAGGGTTTTGGCACCTAGGGGTTTTAATGGTCGGAAAATTGTACAACCTGCTAGGGTTGATGCTAATAAATTGGGGGGTTCCAGGTTTGCTGTTTTATCTGGGGGTGGAGATGAGGATCCTGAGGGGAGAAGATTATCGGGTGTGTCTAGCCAGCAGGTTGAGAGGCCTATTACTGTGTTGTCAGAAATTTCCAACAGGGGAGTTTCTAAGAGGAAACAGGTGGCCGCTCCTGCCGTTAAACACGGGGTTGATGCAGGTACTTCTAAGAGTCTTACTCTCAGAACTTTTAAAGAAAATTTAAGTGGTGATTATGAGGGCCTTTCACGACAGAGTAATGTGAAGGGTAAGCAGACCTTGGTTGAGACAGGGGAGGAGCTTGAGGATTCTGATGTTCTGAAAATTTTTCATAAGGAAATGCTGGAGTCGGAAGGGAACGATTCTACATCCATGTTCCCGGGTTTTACAGGTTGTGGCTCTGGTTCTGGTATGGGACATACAGTGAGTGCTACGGTGGGTGATGGCCTCGGTGGGACTTCTGCTGCAGCTCGGGTAGATGTTTCTAGCGCTACTGACCTGGATGTTGTGGCCTCGAATTTGCGTGAGGCTATGGAAGTCGCCCTTGAATAAGGTTGGTTATGGTGCTCTACTTCTATTATTTTTTAATGATTTGTTCTTGGAATGTGAGGGGTGCGGGCAAGAAAGGGTTTGCTCAAACTATTTTTGATTCGAGGAAAATTTTTTGTTTTGAAGTTTTAGCTATTTTTGAGCCTAGAATTAGTGGTGTTAGGGCAGGTAAAGTTATTGATAAATTGGGGTTTACTGATAGATTTGTGGTGGATGCTACTGGGTTTTCTGGGGGTATCTGGTTGTTGTGGAATGCTAGCAAGGTGAAACTTAAGGTTGTGGCTAGTTCTAAGTATTCTGTTACTGCTGTGGTTGCTGAAGGGAACAAATTTTGGGTTCTGACTGTGGTTTATGCTCACCCGAATAATGTTGTTAGGAGGTTCTTGTGGGACTATCTTAGTGCCATTAGAAATTGTTTCAATGGCCCCTGGGTGGTTATGGGTGATTTTAACGAGATTGCTAGTAGTAGTGAGAAAAGGGGTGGTCGGAATTGCTTCTCTAAAACGGGGTTCGTTGATTGGATTGGGAATAATAATCTTGTGGACCTTGGATTTATTGGTCAAAAGTTTACTTGGATGACCAGAAGAGGTATCAGAGAGGAAATTTGGGAGAGGCTGGATAGAGCCTTATGTTCCATGGACTGGAGGACTACGTTTACTGAGGGGTTTGTGCGCCATTTGCCTAGGGTGGCTTCTGATCATTGTCCTATTATGCTTAGTCTTCATAGCAATCATGTTCCTTGCAGTTCTCTGAAGCCTTTTCGCTTTGAGGCTATGTGGCTGAAGCATGAGAAATTCGGTGATCTGGTTAAGCAACAATGGGGGCCTTCGAGAAGGGAATTTTGTTGAAAAGGTTAATAATATGTCTGATTCTTTAAGGGTGTGGAATAGAGACTCTTTTGGATGCATTTTCCAAAAGAAACGGCGGCTTCTGGCTAGGTTACATGGTATACAGAGAAGTTTGGGGGAGAGGTTTAGACAGAGTTTAGCTAAGCTTGAGATTGAGCTTCGTGAGGAGTATAGTCGCATTACTGAACAGGAAGAGATCTTCTGGCTTCAGAAGTCTAGGAACACTTGGCTAAAAGAAGGGGACAGGAATACAAAGTTTTTTCATCTCTCTATGATTGTTCGAAGGAGACGTAATAAGCTTGAGGGCCTCAAAGATGAGAATGGTATTTGGAGGAATGATAAAGAAAGTATGAAGAGTATTGCTATTTCCTATTTCCAGAAGCTCTTTTCTGGAATAACTCCTATGGTTAACTATGACTGTATTCCTCATTCTTTTCCTAGACTTGGAGATTATGAGTCGTCTGGTTTGTGCGCTGAGGTTGGTGAGGATGAGGTGCGTGCTGGGCTTTTTGGTATTGGTGGGCTCAAGGCTCCTGGGCCTGATGGGTACCCTGCTATCTTCTTTCAAAATCAGTGGAGTGTGTGTAAAGAGGATCTTGTAAAGTTTGTGGTTGATAGTTTTAGGTCCAGAACGTTCCCTGCTGTTATTAACCAGACTATTATTACTTTAGTGCCTAAGGTTCCTAGTCCTCTTGATATGACTCAGCTTAGACCTATTAGTTTGTGCAATACTATTTATAAAGTAATTAGTAAGATCATTGTTCAGAGGCTTAGGCATCTTCTACTTAATCTGATTAGTCCCAATCAAGTGGCGTTTGTTCCCGGTAGGCAGATTCAAGATAACATTGTGGTTGCTCAAGAGGTTCTGCATAAATTCAAAGGTATGAAAGGCAAGAAAGGGGGTATTGCTTGGAAGATTGACCTCGCTAAAGCGTATGATAAATTGCAATGGACTTTTATTCGTAATGTGATTGTTGAGGTTGGTTTGGGGAGTGCTTTGGTGGATCTTATTATGTGGTCAATTACCAGTGTTAACTACCGAGTCATGTTGAATAGGGAGTTGACGGAGGCTTTTAGTCCTGGTTGTGGTATTCGACAAGGGGATCCTCTTTCTCCCTATCTCTTTGTTTTGTGTATGGAAAAGTTGTCTCATATTATTAACCAGAAGTTGAGTTTAGGGTTGTGGAAGTGTGTGAATGTTTCTTGTGGGGTCCCTAACATTTCTCATTTGTTTTTTGCTGATGATCTTATTTTGTTTGGGCAAGCTTCTCTTCAACAAGCTTGTTTAATGAGAGAGTGCCTTGATGATTTATGTAATATTTCAGGGCAGCAAGTTAGTTATAACAAGTCTAGAGTGTTTTGCTCTAATAATATTCGAGAGGGGGAAGCGAGGAGTATTGCTCAAGCTTGCGGGTCTCCTCTCACTAAGAATCTTGGTAGTTATCTGGGGGTCCCTCTTATACATGGGAGAGTTACGAGTCATACTTATGCTGCTGTCATTGATAAGGTTCAACAAAGATTGGCAGCCTGGAAATGCAATACCTTGTCTCTTGCTGGACGAGTAACTCTTATTAAGTCGGTTACTGCTGCTCTTCCTGTTTATCTGATGCAATCTGTTAAATTGCCTATGGAGGTTTGTCAGAAACTTGATAAACTTAATAAGAATTTTTTATGGGGCCATACTACTGAGAGGAGATCGGTCCATCTCATTAAGTGGGATGTCGTGTGTCGTCCCAAGAGGTGTGGTGGTGTGGGAATTAAATCTATGAAGGACATGAATCAAGCTCTTCTTGCCAAGGCTAGTTGGCGTATTCTTCAGGAGGAAAATGGTCTTTGGTGTCATATTCTTAGGCATAAGTATATGAGATCTAAATCCTTTTCGGATCCTACTCTGAGTAAAGGGGTTGTTTGTTCTAGTACTTGGAAAGCTTTTGTGTTTGGTGCTAGTTTGGTGAACAAAGGCCTGCGGTGGAGAGTTGGGAATGGGGAGCATATCCGTTTCTGGTTGGATGATTAGGTTCCAGATATTGGGATCCTCAAAGATCAAGCTTTGCGTAGTCTTTCGGTGGATATGTTGAGCCAATCTGTTAATGATTATTTGATTGATGGTGAGTGGCGTGTTCAGGAGCTTACTTTGGTTTTACCTTGGAATATTGTTAATAGAATCTCTAGTATCCATGCTGGTAGAAGGAGTAGTGGTAACGATAAAGCTATTTGGGGTTGGTCGAATAATGGGCAGTTTTCTGTTAGGTCTGCTTATAATGGTCTCTTGGATCCTGTTTGTAACCCTTCTTGGGAGTGGAAATTTATTTGGAATCTTCGTTTACCCCCTAAAATTCAGTATTTCCTCTGGCTTCTGTTTCATGGGAAAATTCTTACCAATAGTCAGAGAGTTGGTCGTGGGATGGGTTCTGATGGGATGTGTCCTAGGTGTTCTTGTGGGATTGAGGATAGCGATCATCTCCTGCGTGGGTGCAAGTATTCTGTGGTGATTTGGGACAGTTTGCCTATCTGTAAGCCTCATTTTTCTCTTACTTCAGGTGGTATTTTGGAGTGGCTAAGGAGCCACTTAACTAATAATGGTTGGTTGGATGGTAATATCCCGTACTGGCTCTATTTTGCTGTTGTGATTTGGTTTATTTGGAAATGGAGGTGTAATGTTGTGTTTGATACTGAGTTTGTTGTCCCTAAGTATCCCCATATGATTTTTTACCAGTTTTGTAAGGATTGGGTGTGTGCTCATTCGGACTCTAATGCCATTCAGGTTTGTTCTGCTTCCATTGCTTGGGTGCCTCCTCCTACAGGTTGGGTGAAGTTGAATGTTGATGGTAGTTGTGTTGGTAATTTGGGCACCATTACCTCGGGTGGGGTGATTCGTGATCCTTTGAAGAATTGGGTTCGAGGTTTTGTTTTACACAAAGGTGTAGGGAGTGTGTTGGAAGCTGAGTGTTGGGGTCTGTATGAGGGTCTGGACATGGCTTGGAAAACTGGGCATCGGCAGGTTATTGTGGAGACTGATTCGCTTTGTCTGGTTCAACTTCTTGCTCAGGAACTTCCTGTTAACCACCCTTTGTTTAGTATTATTCAAGGCTGCTCTGAGTTGATTTCTGCTGACTGGTGTTGTGTGGTGAAGCATGTCTTTAGGGAGGGTAATAGATTGGCTGATAATTTGGCGCGCTTGGGGCATGGTTTGGCTGTTGGCATTCGGTTTTTTGAGGCTCCCCCGCTTGAGGTTTATTCGTTTTTTCAGGATGACTGGAAAGGTCTAGCCATTCCTAGATCTTATCGTTCTTCCCCTATTTCTTAGTTTTTTTTTTTTTTTTTTTTGTTCTTCGGGCTGTTGCCCTCCTTTGTACCAAAAAAAAAAATAGTCTTTTGGAGGGGCTTCTCTTTTTCCACTCTTCAAATTGCCACATAGGTAAGCAAATAAACATTTGAAGAGTGAAAATAGAAGAGTCTTTTGAAGATGCTCTTAGTCTTAGGACTATTTTTACATGGTCCCATCGTAATTAATTCATCTGTCTTTTTCACCACCAACCCCACTTTTCATCTGTCTTTTTCAGAACCAAGGAAAAAAAATGAGCAAAAACAATATAATAAGAGCAACTCCAACTCAAATATCTAATTTGGTGCAAGTTTTGCACTAAAATAGCTCAACAGTCACTCTATTTCACTATTCCATCTTCAACCCACTACTTTAAATTTATCTCTATAAAGAATATTCCCAGGAATATTCCATTTCTTTCCTTTTTTTAGATATTTCTCCACAATTAACATTTCACCCCATAATTAACATAATATATAATTAACATAATATTGCAATACAATACGAAATTATGAAATTAATACATTAATAGAAATTCAATTTAATTCGGTAAAATATTACATTTTTTATTAAAATAACTTAAACATTACATTTCATAAAATAAAAAAGAAAAAGCATAAAAATAAAAGTACATATAAATTTTTTAATTATACACTTCATTTTAGTTTATTAAAAATGTTAATATCAATAATAATTAAATCAAAACAAAATCATTAAATAATAAAAAGGACCAAATTGGAATAAATTTAATTTATTTGGGTAAAACTGTGAATACACAAAACCTTTTAATGAAGGATATAATCAGAAAATATTTTTAAAAATAGGGTCAAACGTGATTGTATAAAAGCTAAGGGATCAAAAAAAAAAACGCGCTACAGTGTATGCGCTGATGAACATTGTCGCGCAATATATTGCGCGGCACTGTTCATCTTCCTCAGATAGCGAGAAGGTTGCCGCTGGGTTGGAGGCTGTTTTTTACGTGGATTTTGCGGCATCTTGGAGATAGAGATGGATTTGGAGTTGGGTTGGAGAAGCTCTAAATGAATGAATTATGTAATAACCGATGATTTGGGTTTGTCAAATTTCTTCAACAACCACTAATTGCCACATCATCAAAAATGAGTCTTCCCATTTGGGTTCTATTTATTTGGATCTCTTTTCCCCACAATGGGGCAAAATTAAAAAAAAAAGAAATGGATCCACTTTTTTTACTTTTTTCCAAACAATCATTACTCTTCTTTAAAATATTATATATATATTAATAAAGAAATTATATAATATAATTTAAATATCAACACTATCAACAATTATTTAACAAATTATAATTAATTTTTAAAAAAATTTATTAATTTAAAATTATCACAACCGAATTACATCAACAATAAAAATAAATATTTAAAACAAAATATTGTATACGATTAGACATGGCGTCGGTTTCGGTTCGAATCCGGCTTCGGTTCTGAACCTTCAAAATCGGCTCCAATTCCGGTTTTAAAGGTTCGATTTTGGTTCCGGTTTCGGTTATGGTTTTGAAGGTTCGGTTCGGTTTCGGTTTCGGTTTCGGTTTCGGTTTCGGTTTCGGTTCCGGTTCCGGTTCCGGTTCCGGTTCCGGTTTCGGTTTCGGGTCCGGTTCGGTTCCGATTCCGGTTCCGGTTTCGGTTTCGGCTCCGATTCGGTTTTGGCGGTTCCGACGGTTCGGGTCTGGTGTTCCGACGGTTCGAGTCCAGCGGTTCCAACGGTTCGAGTCTAGCGGTTCCAGCGGTTCCAACGGTTCGAGTTTGGCGTTTCCGGCTGTTCGGTTTCAGTTCTGATCCGGTTTTCGACTCAGTTCACTTTTTCAAAAACCCGATATTATCGGTTTTTTAACGGTTCACTCGAAAAGTGTACTGATCTATTAAACGCTCACCCCTAATTAAATTTATTTATATTTTGTCATTATGTATATAATTATTGAAATTAATAATAATATATTTAAATTTAAATAATTGAAATATAAATATTAAATTTATATATTTTTTTTCATTATATATATATTTTTTGAAATTAATAATTATATATTTTAATTTAAATTATATATATATAAATAAATAAATAAAAAAGGCCCAACCCTAATGATTGGAACCCTAATCATTGGGCAAGACCCAAATTGGGTTCCAAATTTGGAACTCCATTTGGGTCTAGTCTTGTAGAGCCCACTTTTGGCTCTTGTTTTTTGGATCCCATTTACAACCAATGTGGCTCAATTTTATCAAACCCAAAATGGGTCTTGTAAAGTGGGTCTTATTTTGCAACAAATGTGGATGCTCTAACTTATCCATCACAAGTCACAACAATAAACACAACTGATTTTAGGATTAGATCAGATCTGGATGCTTTGAAAATGAGAATAAGAAAAAAAAATCTTTAAATGGGTGATGGATGGTGTAGAAGAAGATGGATCAGATCTTTAAATGAGAGCCAAAGCAGATACAGCCAAAGAGAAACCAACAACGACACCGGAAACGGGGAGGGAAACTCCAGCACCGGTGGTGGGAGCAGCAGAGGGAGCCAAATCTTGAGCGGAGACGACGGCAGCGGAGAAGAAAGCCATGACCAAAGCGATGAGATTGAAAGAGAGATTGTTGTTGTTGTTGAATAGATATATTATCTCTAAACTTAATTTATATTTTATAATCTATTCATTAATTTATTCATTTGTCCGTTTCTTTTCTCTTCAAACAACACTTTCGAGTTATACATATATAAAAAAAAAAGGGTGAAATAAAATTGAGTTTACTTTTGCTCATCTCCCTTGAAGGGGGGTCAGCATTACCCCTCTCCCCAAAACATGACATGTGTCCATGGAGAAAGTAAATTTATCAAAACCCTGTTATATCTTTAGACAATTTTACTCCTCCATGGACACATGTCATGTATTTGGGAGGAGGGTAATGTTTACTCCCCTCGAAGGGGGTGAGCAAAAATGAACTCCTTTTTTATGTATTTTTAAAAGGAGCATAACTGTATTTTCACTTCAAACAACACTTTTCAAGGGCAAAATAGTCTTTCAATTGCCTGCAGCTGTCAGAGTGAGCCACTTTAACAGAAAAGGTAACAGGAGGGGGTTAAGTGGTGATTACTTTCGATTGCAGGGGTGGAAACGGTCATAAATGATAATACCGGAGGGAAAGTTACCAATAGGTCAGAGGTGAACACGAGGAAGACCATCCTAATCAAACACAACTGCGACAAGGTGAACACGAGGCTGGATATGGAGAATATGACGATAGACCGTCCATGTTCGAGAGTGTCGTCCAGCTTTAACAAAATCTATTAAACAGACCCTTTTATTTCAATAAAATAAATTCTATACAAATCTTGATTTTTCCCCAAGAGAAAATACCATTCCAACCATTTTAAAATTGCCATATCCAAACTATTGTGCACTGTCTGGACAATAAACTATGTTGATAAGTTAGGCCTAGCAGATGTTTTAGGCAGAGCATGTTATAAGTATAGACTTCACCCATTGCAAAGAGCCAAAGATCTATCATGCAAGGATTATTTCTAATCTCTCCAAAATCCTAATTAACCATAAATTAGAAAACAAAACACATCTCAGATCTCCAACCACCATCTCTATAATATGTAAAACTTGCACCACAGTACATCTACACAATAGTGCTTTCATTTAATCGAATGCAAGTGGAGTTTAAACATCAACATGATAAGTTTAATATGATTTTTCATCTAAGAAACAAGAATTCCATCCAAACCTGTGGCAGCAGTGATCACCACAACGCATTGCTTGACAACAAGCATTACAAATATGGGCTGGATTGTATCAAGTTTAAATGTTGTAATTAATATCACGGTATATAACAAAACTCTAAAAAGAAATCTGCATTGTATTAAAACATGTAATACATAAAACTGAATATTTAATCAGTTACCAAAATTTTGACAGAACATAAACTAAGAATCAGAAAACAATCCCAACAAGTCCAAAAATTTGACAGATAAAGAAGATAAAGCAAACCCTAGAATGAGTAATCCAGATAGATAATATGAGAAAATACTGAAAAGGATCTTCAGTCTTCCTCCTCTCCCTCATTCTCAGCAATATTGAAGTATCGCAGCTCATACACACTCCGGTCCTTGTTTGAGGAAATCACTCGAAGCCAATCTCGCACGTTGTGTTTCTTCAAGTACTTCTTGGTCAAGTACTTAAGATACCTAGATAACAATAACACAAGGTTGTCGATCAGAAAGCAGTTGAATGAAATGTCAAGTAGGGGTGCACAAGATGGGAGGTGTTGCCCAAAACATTAGCATTAATCTCTTAAGTATTAGACATGTCACCTGTTACTATTCCAAATATTTGTCGATGAGTTAAGTATAAAAGACTAATCTCCAAGAGTTTAATTATACTTTTCAATCAAGAAAAAGTATAACAATAACCATGATTAACTGCAAAGAAAACGACCTGGTTCCAGCTACAAAGCAAAATACATAGACAATGAACCAACATCAAAAGAACATTAAACATAAACTCAGTTCGAGAACAATAGCACTACAAAAAATAAAATGCTTATTCAATTTAGTTTTAAGCATACCTACAATACAATTGCCATTTATTACAGCAATGACGAATATAACTGGAACTAAAAGTCTAAAACCAGCACCGCGTTGAATTCCAATCTACTCGAATGGACAACTAAATATCTACTTACTATGATTGGTAGTTTCTTTTAAATATTGCATAGTTTATACTCCAATAAGAAACTAACGTAGATTTAACTTCACTCATAGATAAATTGATTATTTTCAAATCAAAACTTCTTTAAAAAAAAAAACTCACGATCAACAAACTTGTATGTGCTGCAGGCATGAATCTTATGGAAATAATAAAATAGCATTTGACAGATCTAGTTTCCACAAACACTAAACAGAGCACCAATATAATTAGAAAACACGGCACTTCAAATACAGATACGCATCTTCAACATATAACACTACCAAAAAAAAAAAAAAAAAACAATAGATATAAAGAACAAGCAAAATAAGGGTACCTTTTAGAGAAGTTACTGTCCGATGTGACGGTGATCTTAGTCTTCTCGCGAGATACGGAAACGGAGTCACCGAGTGCACCGGCCTTGCCGCCGACCTTGATGCGCTCCTGGAGGAACTTTTCGAGTGAGGCGATGTCCATGATTTTATCTTCCACCGGCTTCGCGCAGTCTATGACGAACACCGCTCCCTTCTTCTTCCCCTTAGCACCTGCTGCTGCTACGCGACTCATTTTCGCTGCTCTGTTCTGCGACTCACTGAATCAATCAAAAAGAGAGAGAGGTCTATACAGCAGCTGGGGGGCTGAGTGGAGAATGAAGATATAAAAAGAGGGTTTGAAAAGCGTGACCTCACAAGCTCATTAGGGTTTCATGTTTTATTAAACGACAGCGTTTTCATGTTAGCAAATAAAATGACAATTAACGAATAAGTTCCGTATATATTTCTTAATTTCAAATAGTTTGTTATGTTTTCATATTTTATCAAATTAGTCGAACTTTCATTGATGTAATAACACAATATCCGAAATAAACTTTTGTTAGACCCTTTTACCGTTAAAGCGTAAATCGGTCTAATCTTATTAAAATAGAGAATACATAAGATAAAGTTGGTTCAATAATATGCGTATCACACTTACACTATTGAAATTGTAAGTTTGAGATACGACGTTTGTATCGTATCTCGATTTCTCAAATCCTAAATTATTTATAATTGGTAAAATACACGCACATATTTATATATAAGATCAGACTAAAACAACTTAAAAATTTGACTGAAAGTTGGAATATGTTACTTCAATATTCATTAATTTATTTGGTTTGAATATAAGGGTTATTATCTAATTTGGTTAAATGGTTTAGCCTTTTCCATATGTATGGAATTTTATTTTAGGGGTAATTACCCTGGTGGCTATCGATTTATGCCACAACTATCAAAATGGCCACCAGATGGGGAATTAGTTTAGAAATGACCATTTTTAGCAAACAATGTTACACTAATGGTCATTCTGTTATAATACCGTTAATTTTTTCTAAGAATGTTATACTAATGGCCATCAATTTGTTCACTTGGTATTACAATGGTCATTATAAACATTTTTCTCCAAAATTACTCTAGTGACCATCCATTTGATCAATGTGGAATTGGTGGAAAATGTCACATTTTTGAACTGATTTGGTGACAAAGTCACTTCTTTAATAAGTTAAGTTTAAAATGCACATATTATAGTGAACTATCAAAATTGCCCTTACTTAACACATTATCTTTCTTACTTTGAAGTTTTCTGATATTTAATTCTTTCACCTTCCTCTATAACAGACTTTCAATGGAGGTTAAACATCATAACATTATTAATGCAACTTCATTGGATAATCAGTTTTGTGGCGCTACACAGATGCATTAGGGGGTTGAGCTCCCTGCTGAGCTCTTGGCCATTAAAAGGCTCGAGCAGTGTATGAAAAGGCTCGAACACTTCATTAAAAGGCTCGAAAAGTGTATGAAAAGGCTTGAGCAGTGTATGAAAAGGCTCAAACACTTCATTAAAAGGTTCGGGTAGTGTATGAAAAGGCTCGGGCAGTGTACTAAAAGGCTTGAATAGTTTTCAAAGTCTCGGAGAATCCAAAATTCACTAATCTATTCATTATTAAAAAGCTCGGATAACTGTTTAAAAGGCTCGAATATGTATTAAAAGGTTCGAACCGTGTAAAAGTCTCGGAGAATCAAAATTAAAATGCTCGGATCTTTTGTAAAAAGGCTCGAAAAGGCACGAAAAGGCTCGGATCTAGTGTAAAAAAGCTTGGAGATTCTAAACCGGTTAACCTATGAATTTTCCTTGAAAAGGCTTGGGTAACATTTTAAAAAGCTCGGGGACTGTTATAAAAAGCTCGAAAAAAGTTCGAAAAGGCTCGGAAACCCAGATCTTCATCGTCTTCAAAACAAATTTTTCATAAACTAATTTCTTCATCACCGGTGAGTTCTCTTCGACTTCACTACTGTAGCGCCGTTGCTGGTGAGTTCGCTGTCAGATTTTGGTCTACTTTAGGACTGTTGCGCCGTCAGGTTTTCTCTCAAGGTTTGAAAAAGACACAAACTGACAAAAAATGATATTTTTTTATGGTCACCTAAATATGTGCCTTTTAAACTTAAATTAGTAATGTGGTGTCTGTCTTACAAAAAGCACCCCAAATAGTGACAAAATTTTTTTGAACCCTTTGGTCAATTGGTATCAAAATGGCCATTATAATTGTCCCACTTTTTCTATAACATGTGTATTAACCATCCATTTGGTTAATTGGTATCAAAACAATCATTATATGCACAACTATATTCTATTAGAAAAATAGAGTAAACAATCATTAAAAATAAAATTTGATTCAATAGAGAAAATGAAGAATTCATTTGATTCAATATAATTTCAGTCTCATACACATCAAATACTACTGCAGTTTGATTCAAATTAAAAGGAACAAGTTGGTATATCTGTGTAGGGGATTTTGGTATACTTATTCAGTTTGACAAGTAGTATTTGATGTGTATGAGACTGAAATTATATTGAATCAAATGAATTCTTCATTTTCTCTATTGAATGAAATTTTATTTTTAATGATTGCTTACTCTATTTTTCTAATAGAATATAGTTGTACATATAATGTTTTTTGATACCAATTAACCAAATGGATGGTCAATATATATGTTCTAGAAAAAGTGGGACAATTATAATGGTCATTTTGATACCAATTGACCAAATGGATGGCCACTAGAGTAACTTTGAAGAAAAATGATTATAATGGTCATTTTGATACCAAATGAACAAATTGGTGGCCATTAGTATAACATTCTTAGAAAAAGTTAACGGTGTTATAACGGAATGACCATTAGTGTAACATTGTTTACCAAAAATGGTCATTTCTAAATCAATTCCCTATATGGTGATCATTTTGATAGTGGTGGCATAAGTCGATGACCACAAGGTAATTACCCCTTTTATTTTATTATTAATGCTTTATTTTAATTAAATATTATTGTTATTTATATTATTCTTAAAGAGCAATTTTGGAAGTAAGGTGCTAAAATACATTTGACTCATATTTAAATGAAGTTTTTATTTATTTATTTTTTTTATTTAGAAGTTTTTTTTTGGGTGCTTTTTAAGATATCAAACGGACGAAAAAAAATAAACAAAACATCTAAATTAATTAATATGACCCATTCAGATTTAAGGAAAAATGAAATAAAAACAAGGCCTATGTTGTTGATATCGATTAAAAATATGTAAAATAACATGAGATTGCTCAACGGGGTGACTATTATTTTTTTTTTGTTTACACCATCCGGTTTCCGGGTGGGGCGGATGCACCATATTGTGCAATCAGCCCAGACCACACCCCGACTAATCCGAACTCGCACCGGGTCGACCCACTAAGGGGTAAAGTGCTCCCAATATGTGTAGCTCTGTTCACAAGGGGAGTTGAACCCACGACCTTGCTTAAGGGATGAAAGCGCCGAACCACTCACACCAACACATGATTGATACGGGGTGACTATTATCATTGCTCATTTTATATTGAAATAATTTAGAGACCAATAATTTCATATTTGTGACATCTTCATTTGTATAGATAATCTCTCTATGAGTTCATATTAATTTGGTGGTAAGTTCTTGTGATATTGATCAAAAACAACCTTCAAAATATTATTGCAAGTCCATCTCTAATCAGCAGCACTCTCAACAGATGGAAGGCATTAATTATGATCGGTTTTTTTAAGATAGAAATGAACTTATAGCCACCTCAAAGGACCATTAACGCCCATTGCAAGTTCAATGAAAACACTCTGATAGAAAATGTTTTGCGGAGGGAAGGCGAATATGAGTTGTTTCAGGGCAACTGCTTGAAGCATTTATTGCAAGTTCCAAACCATCACATGTTTTCAGGGTAATTGGTGCATAATCTGTTGGCGAGGGAAATTAAGATGGAAGATGCATCACCAGATAAAATGTGGTTCTTTATTGGGGGTAAGAAGGCTAGATTCTCAAAGGTAGAGTTCTGTTTGGCAACTGGGCTAGAGTTTGGAGATTTGACAGACATATGCGAGAAGGAATATGAAGTGCTCTATAATAGTATTCACAAACATTATTTTGCAAGTGAAATGAATTTAAGACTTCAAACCATTTATGATAGATTTCAGTAACGTGGATTCACACTTCCACGAGATCGTATGAAGATGGCAATGGTGTTAATTGTTAACAATATATTGCTTGGTCAAGACATACGTAGGAAAGTAACACCTTGGTTGTTTTCGCTGGTAGAGAATGAGGGAGAGTTTAATGACTTTTCATAGGGTCATTACTTGTTTAACTTGACCCTTTACCATTTGAGTAAGGGTCTTGGGTAGTGGACGCAAAATGGGATGTGCCTGGCAAGCCAAACCCAGTTGGCACGGCCACCAACCAAGCATGGCATGGCCCATAAATAGGCCAGGGCGAGACCTGCATAAGGTCGTAGGTCAGGCCAGACCTATAGGTCGCCCTAGCCCAACTTGTAAGGCCTACCCCATTTTTTTTTCTTAAAAAAATAAATTATTAATCAATATATATATATAATAAAATATGCATAACTTAACAAAGCTAAACTTGTATTGAAGTGGGGAAGTCACACAACCTCTTCCTCAACAAACTTGGTTCAATTCCCACCTAATGCAATTTTACAGAAAAGTATATTTAAAAAACTTATTAAACAATATATATATATATATATATATTAAAATTATGCACAACTTAATAAAGCTGGCCTACTATGGTGAAATAGTTAGCCATCCATTGCAATTTTACAAAAAAATAAATTAAAAAAAGACAGGTCACCCTGAGGTCTTGCAGAAGCCTGGCACAAATTTATGAAAGTCATAGAAAATGTGAAAGGTGATGCAGTTGTCGATTAAGCTAATGCCGCCAACAAAAAGGAGGATACAACATTGCCGAAGGCCACATAAAATGTGAAAGGTGATGCAGTTGTTGATCAAGATGATGTTAAGGTTCAATAAATAAAAATAAAGAACTAAGAGTTTACCACAAGAAGTCACATTCTTTTGCAGTCACAAATCAGCCTGAGGTCTCGTGTCCGACAAACAAGCATAACTTTCTGCAACAGCTCAGTAGAGAAAAAAGCTTCTTGTATTTGATGTCAATGACATTCATGCAGACATTGTTCCAACTCTTTGGAATTTTAAACAAATTGTTAATGTTGGTGTGGCAGATGATTACCACAAGAAGCTACGTTCTCATGCGGCCACAAGTCACCCTGAGGTCTCACAGAAGCTTGATAACAAAAAGGACAATAAACATGTCCCACCTGCCAACAAAAAGGAGGATAGTGAGTTGCTGGGCATTGGGAAGTGCAAAGATGATGCTATTGTTGCTATAGTTGCTGCTGAGGTTGCTAAAAAGGACAACAAAAAATCTGCTAATGGGGGTGCCCTTAATTACTGAAGGTGATGCTGGTGCTACTGAAGATGACTACCTTAAGAAGCTACGTTCCCATTCAGCCATAGAAAATGTGAAAGGTGATGCAATTGTCGATCAAGCTGATTCTGAGGTTCAGTAAATAAATAACAAAGAACCAAGAGTTTACCACAAGAAGCCATGTTCTTGTGCAGCCACAGCTCAACCTAAGGTCTTGTGTCCGATGAAGAAGCCTAAGTTTCTGCAACAGCTTAGTGGAGAAAGAGCTTCTTGTAGAAAAAAAAAAAATTCTTGTATTTGATGTCAATGGCATTATTGCAGACATTGTTCTAGCTCATTAGAATTTTAAACCAGAATTTATCATAAGCAAAAAAGCTATGTGTAAGAGACCCTATTGTGATGATTTTCTCAAATTTTGTTTTGAGAGATTTAATGTAGGAGTTTGGGCTTTAAGAGAAAGAAAGAATTTGAAGCCAATTCTTAAAAAAAATAAAAAATAAAAAATAAAAATAAATAAAAATAAAAAATTGCAAATACGTCATTTGGTTATAAGTTCTTATATATTTATTAACCTTTTAAAAATATACGAACTAAATTGGTGGCGGAAAAAATACATTCGGGACCAATTTGATAAAAATAGAAAAGTACAAACTAATATACAATAGAAAACCAAATGCGGGACTTAATCGGTAATTAAAAAAAAAAAAAAAAAATTTGGTTCACCCATACGATTGTAGTCAAATGACGCTTGGGATGTGGATGGTTTAAACGATGTTGTTTAATGAGGTCGATTTGTGTATTACTCTGCACTGGAATTTAGCGCTAAAAGTTGGAAATGAACAACAAAAGAAGAGATTAAGGAAATCATTCCCTGCACTTCCCTTGCCGTTGATTCTATATTTCGTGTTGGAACGGTAACAACAATCACTTCTCAATTTTTGGTAATTTGAGTTCAATTCTTCAGACTCTGAAATTCAAATACTATCAATTTCTATTGCAGTCTGGTGCAATTAGGGGTTTGTCTGCAGGTCCACATCAAGCTCGTAAAAGAGGTTGGTGCATTTGTTGAAGAACTTTTGGAGGATTAAGGTGATTATATCACTCATTAATCTGCAAGCTACAAATTTGATATTGTCTTATGCCCTGGTGACTATACAAAGTTGTCATCTTATATCTGATGTTGCCATCCTCTTGTGGTGGTAAAACTAGGCTTTTGGCTTGTTAGAAGTAATGACGTGTATAAACATTCATTTCTTATTGGGTTAATTGCACTAACCTATCCTAAGTTTATTAAATATAGCAAGATTTTAAAAAGATGCTCTAAATTAACACAAAAACCCTTTGCTATCAAGTCAATTCGTTAACTTTAACGGTCAACTAACCTTGACCCTTAGAGAGTCAAATATACTCTTATCACATCATTCCAAATATAAAATATTTTTTAATTAAAAACTGAAAAATCAAAATAAAATAATAATAAGAGTAAATTGCACTGGTGGCCACCACTTTTAGGCAAAAATACAAGTTTAGTAACCACTTTTACCCAACACATCAAAATGGCCACTTTTGGCAGACATATCGTTAATGGTGGCCATTTTACTAACTTTCCGTTTAAATTCTAACGGAAATGCTGATGTGGCAAACGGAATGTTAAATAAAGATTATTAAATTAAATAAAAAAACAATTAAAATACAACATTAACGGTGGAGAACAATTTTAAAAAAAAAAGATTATTAAAAACCAACTCACTCACACGACCATATCAGTAAAAAAAAAAGAAATTCATACCACCACCATTTTCTCCAACTCACTCACACGACTACCACCATCATCTTCTCCAAATCCATACCACCACCATCATCTTCTCCAACTCACTCACACATTCTATCCGATCTCTCTCTCTCTCTCTCTTTATCCCGTCACCGGCGAGAAGTGGCGATCTCTTCCGTTGAGAGGAGATCGACTCTCTTCTTCCCCCATGCTTTTCTCTCTCTTCTTTCTCTACCGATTTGAGCCAATTTAGTTGGCCGCCGATGATGATTCGATCCCCAATTTGAAGGTGATCTGGGTTTAGGTGATTTTGGGTTCAATTTGGTAATGGTTTTCGATTTGTTTTTTGTTGGTGATTCTGGGTTTGATTTCGTGGTAGTGGTGTGATTCGATTCTAGGTTAATTGATGATGGTGGTCTGATTCGTTTTGGTTTGGTTTTGATGGTGGTGGTGGTTTGGTGTTAATGATGATGGTTGTGGTGGTGGTGGTTTCTGGAATTTCTTTACTCAAAAAAAAAAAAAAAAAACAAACAAAATCTTTATCACCTTCAAAAAGCAATCTTGTTATTTCAACGCAGTATCATTCAAGGAATATTCTTGAATTTTACATGTAGATCGGCGTTTTTTGAATTGCAGTTGTTGGCGTATTTATCTGAGAATGTTACTATATAGTAAGAGAGGACCCCATCTCCCGTAACACAGGAAAAGAAAAAATTGAAGTCGTTGGAGAACTAAAGAGAGTTTTGAGGGAGAAAAGAGAAAAGAGAAAGCTATGCGTTTTACAGGTAAGCTTTAAACTTTTGTTTTTCATTGGTTTCTGGAATTTTGATGAAGAAGATGATGGATCTCCACCAATTTTGAGAGACATGGAATCAGATGAAGATGAGAGAAAAAAAAAAAAAAAAGATGTTTGGAGGAGAGAGACCGATGTAAACGTTGTCGTTTGGAGGAGAGTGATGAAATTTTTTTGTTGAACTGAGTTTTCTGGGTTTGGTCAGGTAAAGAAGAACTGATGACGAACCGATGAAGAACCGATGAAGAATTTTTTTATGTTTAATTGTTTTTTTATTTAGTTTTCTGGGTTTGGTCAAGTAAAGAAGAACTGATGAATTTTTTTACGTTTAATTGTTTTTTTATTTAATTTCATAATCTTTATTGCATTTTAATTGTTTTTTTATTTAATTTAATAATCTTTATTTAACATTCCGTTTGCCACATCAGCATTTTCGTTAGAATTTGGATGGAAAGTTGGTAAAATGGCCACCGTTAACGATATGTCTGCCAAAAGTGGCAATTTTGGTGTGTTGGGTAAAAGTGGTTACTAAACTGGTATTTTTGACTAAAAGTGGTGGCCACCAGTGCAATTTACTCTAATAATAATGATAATCTATCGGCGATGGATCTCCACTATTGAAAGAAATAAGAGATCTTTGACGATTTCCTTACTAAAAGAGATCATCGTCGATCTCCTCACCCTCTACAGTTAGCAGAGGAGGTTCGATCGAAATCTGACCAAACTTGAAATCACGGCTAAAATCTGGACCAACCATGAAATCATGCCTAAAACTAAAATGTGAAACTTGAAATCATGCACAATTTCCCTTCTTCTCCAAATTCCCCAATTTTCTTTCTCTCTCCTCTGCTCTCTCTCCCTAATCTGCCTCTCTCCCTCCTCGATTTGCCTCTCTCTCGCCGACGTGCTTGAGGGTCGTCGAGTGCCGACGAAGACATCTTCGAGTGCCGAGCGACAGCGCACGGCGCTCGTCGGCGCTGGGCGACCCTCTAGCGCGCCGACGAGAGAAAGATCGGGGAGAGAGAGGCAGATCGATGAGAGAGAGAGAGCAGAGGAGAGAGAAAGAAAAAAAGAGAAAAAGAGAGAGAGAGAGAGAGAGAGAGAGAGATATATAGATATTTGATTTGAGATGTTTTTATATGGGGGCATTCAAGTAATTTTATAAAAACATGGTTATTAACAATTAAAATTTTGTTTGTGGTTACAAATAAAATTTGTATGTTTTATGTGGTTATTTTTAGCAATATCCACTAAATTTCAAGAATATTAATTGAACTCATGGTCAGTGGTGCTTGTAATGTGGATGTTCCTCTTCCCACCTAGATATCTAATAACTGATATTCAATATTGAGCTAATGAATTATCACACCTAGATTACAGTCCCGGTATTGTATTCGTTTTACGTTACTGATGTAGATTGGAATGGAACTCACACTTATTCAAACACACTAGGTTTTCTTTGATCTATAATTCCGCAGAAAATAGAGAAAAAGAGAGATAATATTGAGAAAACTCAATAAGTTTTTTTTTTTTATTCATCTAAGTCTATCTTCCGAGATCTAATACAAGCTACTTAAATAATTAAAGTTAACTGAATCCATAAGGATTCTATTTCTCCTAGAATTTTAAACAAGAAAGAAATCTAAACAGAAATCCTAATCAAATGGGAAAGAGTCCCAAATCAAAAGAATTCTAAAATATTAAAAACCTATCTAATAAGGAAACAAAATCAAATCATAAAATAATTAATAACCTAATAACATATAAAATAAAAGGAAATAAAATATTCGTATCGAATCATGGCGATAATTGGAAACAATAAATAAGGAAACAGTTGTCTTGGTGCACACAAAACTTAGCGGCCAAATTCAGACATGCTGCAGCTAGCCCATTATTGAAGATGAAATCTTCATAACATTTGTAAGGCTCGTCTTGAGATATAAAATAATTAATAACCTAATAACATAAAAAAGAAATAAAATATTCGTATCGAATCATGGCGATAATTGAAAACAATAAAAAAGGAAACAGTTGTCTCAGTGCACACGAAACTTAACGGCCAAATTTGGACATGCTGCAGCCCGTTGTTGAAGATGAAGTCCTCATAACATTTGTAGGGCTTGTATTGGGCTTTCGGGAAATATACTATAATGCCGATTTTGAGTACTTTTGCCCCATAAAAAAACCCCTGAAATTTACCCATTTGATAGGGGCTGATACGAGTCATGGAGCTGACCCCCTTGGCGAATCTGGCCGAGCAGATACGCCGAGCATCCACAAATCTGGCCGTGAAGATCCACATTAGTTACACTTTCCTTTTTCCCAATTTGACCATTTAAGGCCATACTTGTGGTAATTTCCTGATTTCCTAAACATTTTGAATCTTTCCATTCAGCTTGTTTTCATTTTGATCTCAATATACTCTTGCAGCAATTTTCCATTGTAGCATTAAACCACCAAGGATAGACACGAGATTCTCCTTTAGTTCTTAACATATCAAATTGAAATGAATCTTAGCCATAATTTGATTTCTGCCTTAACCTGGACTCCAAGTTTCATATTTCCGTGTTTCTTTCACCTTGTGAACTTTCTAGTTATGGAAACCTTTTAAGATGATCAGCTTTTTCTCAGAATCCATCAATCAGCAGGTGCCAGGTATCATACAGTTCACCCATCTCCTCATGAAAATTTAGTGTAAACAGATTTAACAGCATCAAATATGAATATTTGGTCAAGTAGAAATATTTTATTGAATGAAGATCATTTCTTTAGATTAAGATATACTATTCCCACTTAATCTATTATGCCATTTCAGTTGGGTACGTGACAGACAAATACCTTATAAATTTATAATGTTTGGTAGGATATTTGAGCTGCCGGTGGATGATTTGAAATGAAGATTTTTCATGCCCAAACTTTTGAAGGCAAGTTTACGTAGTTTGATCATGTCTCCTTCAAGCGGGACTACCATTGAAAAACTTGACGCTTCTTTAATGCAACTTCATTGAATCATCAACTGCTTCTCTGGTATGTACGGGAATAGTATTTAATATTTATTGACCTGTATAGCATTTTAAACGTTTTTTAGGCACATTATTAGTCTTTGGTCAATTATATACCGAATCCCGCCTGAAAAATAATAATAAATATTTGAAAGATATTGAAAATGAAAGGTTTGAATTCACCGTGTTTGATTTTGGTTTAATTAATTATTTTATTAGTTACTATATAAAATGTGGTAAAAATATTGATGTTATTAGAGTATCTTCAATGCTATTCTATTCATGCTTGAAAAACAAAACGACCCCATCGGTCTGCTCGACATTCTTAGCCGTCCTCCAAGGGTTAACATCATATAGATCATATCTTGAACTCTTTCAAACCCTTAGCCTTAGTTTCACTTGGTTGGTGCAGAGTTTCAGCTTGCCTTCCACCAAATCCAAAATTATAGCTGCCTAACATGCTGACATCCCAACGAAGAAAGTCATTATTTGTGTCACATCCTCGAATTTGACAGATCGCTTTCCTATTATCTCTCAAATTATAGGCATTGAAGCGATCGAGTGAGAGAAAGAAAGAAACTATTGTTGGGGATAATCCTAGACCGATGAATGTGGAAATGTCATGTCTAATATACATCTATAACTTATAGCAATTAATAACGTCAATAAACATAAAAATAGATGAGAGATAATAAACAATCACAACACAAGATATACGTGGAAAACCCAAATCGGATAAAAAACCACGAGCCGTCAGGATGACAGAGAAAGTTTCATTATATGATAAACTGTTACAACCATATACTTCAGGATTATCTCTCACACCTAAACCCCAAACCCCACTCACAAGATCCCCACCGAGTACCCCCACAATATCCCCTAGTCTCTCATAAATATCACCTACGGATCTCTAACTTGATCCACCGATATTCCTTTATATCCCTCCCTGAATATTCCTTTGGGTCTCCCCGGATCTCACCACACTCTCTCTGATATTATATGGTGTTCTTTTCTTCAAAGCCTTCGGTGTTCAACACACACTTTCAACTTAATTACAAGGTTCTATTTACACTAGTTACATGGAGTTTAAGATAAAAGGAAATCCTACTCCTAAACGTACAAGACTTACTTGTTCCATATAAATACTATTTCCTTTTATGACAAGTTTTCTTGTAAGGAGTAAATCATTTTCCTTCAAGCACAAGAACTTCCAGAATAATACTTTTTCCTATTCTGCGCAACATTCCTGATCTCAGCAATACATCGTCTCCACCGTATTGGTCACGATGTGCACCCCTCTTCCAACACCACGAAAGAATTCTGCTTCTGACCGCTCTTGCCACTACTGTGGCTTTCACAGTGCCACTCGTAGTGCTCTCCAATAATTTTCGACCGCTATCGAAATCCACAGCTTATATCACAGCGCTATACCGCTGTGGGAACCGCTGTCAAAGCCACAGCGCAACCTACAACGGTTTGCTTCATTCTTCCATTCTTCTCGTCTTCAACCTCCCTCAAACACTACCATTCAACTTTCAAACGTATCCCACGTCTCTAGGAAGCTCCAAATCAGTTGAGTATTGTTTGGTTCACATTTGGTTCACTTAGGAATACAAATCAAAACCTAACAACTATTGTGCATGCCCCTCGTTCGTCTTTTACTAATATAATAGAAGGCAAGACAAAAGCAGCTTAAGCCCTTTCGACCACTCGATAAGCCCTCAATGAACCGCCTATAGATATATACTTATATATATATATTATAAAAATAGTGGATTCCCACCGCCTAAAACACATATCCACTTGATAGAGTTTACTTCATCCTTAAGTTAATAATGCAAGTGGGGTTAGTTTTAAAGGCTATATATATATATTATGGTCTCTCCATTTGTAAACTAGATTAGTTGAAACTCTCAAAGTTCAATACAAATATTTGATAGTTAATACTCTCTCTTCTCTTTCTCTTCCTCATCTCTTTATTATTATTTATTATTTCATTTAGTTACAACACGTTATCAGCACGACCGTATATAAGTAAAAAGTATCTTCAAGTGAATGATTTACTTACAGCTCGATATTTGTGTATGCAAGTAAAATGGATCTCCAGGAGAGTGAATTACTTACATTTAAATATTCGTATTTATATATTTATCCGCAATATATGAGACTGGCTTATGTTGTGTCCCCAGAACCTATAGTTCTGGATTTATTTATTATGCTCTTTAAATATTCGTATTTATATATTTATATGCAATATATGAGACTGGCTTATGCTTTGTCCCCAGAACCTATAGTTCTGGATTTATTTATTATGCTCTTTAAACATTCATATTTATATATTTATACACAGTATATGAGACTGGCTTATACTATGTCCCCAAATTATGATTTTTAAATATTCGTATTTATTTATTTATATGCAATATATAAGACTGGCTATAGCTATGTCGACAGAGATTGGTTACGGTTATGTTGACAGAACCTATATATAGTTATGGATTCTATTATTATGCTCTTTAAATATTCGTATTTATACGCAATATATAAGATTGGCTACAGCTGTGTCAACAGAACAGAACCTATATATAGTTATGGATTTATTTATTATGCTCTTTAAATATTCTTATTTATTTATTTATACACAATATATAAGATTGTCGTAGTGTCGACAGAGACTGGTTATGACTGTGTCGATAGAACTTATATATAGTTCTGGATTTAATTATTATGCTCTTTAAATATTCATATTTATTTATACGCAATATATAAGACCGGCTACGGCTGTGTGACTGAACCTATATATATTTCTAGATTTATTTATTATACTCTTTAAATATTCGAATTTATTTATTTATATACAATATATGAGATCGGATAGACCGACTAACCAGAGCTTAAGTTTCTAGGTTTATGATATATAAGTTGACACGGTTTTACAGACCAATCAGAACATGAAGTTCTGAATTTTAAATTTCAGTAAGAACATGAAATTCTGGATTCATTGTTATATATATGAATGCAATACTAGCCGACCGACTAACCAGAACATGAAGTTTCTAGGTTTATTATTATGATATTTAAGTTAGCGTGGCTTTGCAAACCGATCAGAACTTATTGTTTTGGATTCAGTGTTATATACATGAATGTCATACTTTATTATTTGGAACCTGGAGTTTCAAATCCATTCAGAATCTGAAGTCTTCTTAATTTTATATATGAACTTGCAGGTCATGGTCGAACCGAAAGTTCGAAAAATCAATATGATTTATGATTTTATTTTATGTTATATTTATGAAGTGCTATGTTTACATGTCATTAATTTAAGGAAGAAATCTACACATCCCAACAGGATATTGTAAATATCATAAAATGTTTAAAAATCCCAATATCACAAATAATGAAATTAGAAATGATATTTTATCCATTTCGTACATGCTTGATGCTCATGAAGAAGCAATATCAAGAGTCTCTAATATATAGAGTGATTCTCTCATAAGAGATCTCTTATTTTAATTTCAATAAAGAACATGACAAAACACATCGATTTTAATGAATTTTAATCTGAATTTTTTTATAGATGATGAGTTCATTGAAATCTACCTATAAACAAAATTTGAGAATTTTCCAAACACTAGAACTATTTATCCAAAAAAAAATTAAAATGAGGCATTGGAAAATAGGCGAAATATAGGAAAATTCAAGAAAAATAGTTCTAATATTCAAAAAATTCTCAAATTTTGTTCATATGTAGATTTCAATAAACTCATCATCCACAAAAAAAAAAAATTCTGATTAAAATTCATTAAAATTGATATGTTTTCATCATGGTCCTTACTGAAATTAAAATAAGGGATCCCTCATGAGAGACTCACTACTAATATATATATATATATATATTAAATGGCAGGGTCCATGATGGTGATGTTTACAATATATATATATATATATATTAAATGGTGGGATCAGGCCAATGATGGTAATGTTTACACAATAAAAAAAGGGGGAGAAAAATTCTGAAGAGAATAAAAAGGCTCTAGTCCATAAATAAAAAGGTTTATGGAATAAACCTATTGAAAAAAGAAAAAAAAAAAAAGATTATTATCATTTCAGATGAGATATAAAATGGTATTATAAATAATATCCATAAAATTCACAGAAGGGAAAATATATGTATTGCCGATAGTGCAACGACTCATATAATTCTGCGGAGTCAGAAATATTTTATGAATTTGACTTTACTTGGAGCAAATGTTAATATTGTATCAGGTTCAACGGATCTGATAGAAGGCTCTAGAAGAACCACAACATTGTTATAAAATATACTAATTATGTATCAATGATACTTTATATTATTAAAAAACATAAAGAAATCTGGTTAGTTCAAAGGCACAACTCATAGTACAAGGTTTCTTATAGAAACTTGATATTCACTAATGATGAATACAATTACGTTTTAAATTTTGATAAATTTGGCTGCCTCTAAAAGGCTTGAAATGTGTCTTATAGACGTAATGATTGCTTATCAATATGGTTCACTCAATACGAATATTTATAATCCCTGAAGGATTTTAAATGCTAGAAGCATATAAATCAAAATCTCGTAATCTATAATTGATGAGCCTACAAAAATCCTTATATGGATTAAAAACAATCTGTACGGATGTGGTATAACCGTCTCAGTGAATATCTGATAAAATATGGGTATAATAATCATATTATATACCCATGTGTCTTCATAAAGAAATCAGAATCTGGATTTGCTATATTCACAGTTTATGTTGATAATATGAATTTAATTGGAGCTCATGAAGAGCTCTCGAAAAATGTTGAATATTTGATAAATGAATTTGAAATGATAGATATGAGAAAGAAAATATTGTCTCGACCTGAAGATCAAGCATAGATCAAATAGATGTTTGTCCATTAATCAGAATATATTGAAAAGATTCTGAAAAGATTCCATATTAATATTACTTATCTATTAAGTAATCATATGGATGTTAGAACTCTCGATCCTAAGAAACATTCATTCCAACCAATAGAAAATGGTGAAAAGATACTTGGTCCTAAAGTACAATATATTAATACAATTGGTGCTTTGTTATATCTGAATAAATGTATTAGACCAAATGGTGTATTCTCTGGGAATGTACTTACTAGATTCAATTCAACACCAACTCAAAGGCATTGGAATAAGATTTAACATCTTTTTCGTTACCTTCATGGAACAAAAGATTCGGGATTATTTTATAGCAAATCTAACAACTTTTCAGATTTACTTGGTTATACTGATGCTTGATATCTATTTGATCTATAAAAAGCTCGTTCACAAACGAGATGTGTTTTTACCTATAAAGCAAGTCTTTACTTATACTCCCTCCAATCATTTATGATGTTATTAGTATGCATCAGTTTAACAATACAGAAAATTGTTTCAAAAGAATTTTTATCAGGGGGAGCATTCCATCAGGGGGTACATATCAAATAAAGTATATTAGTTATTTTGAGGGATACGTGCATTTTACTCTTTTTCTTTTCGATTAGATTTTTATCCAATTAGGTTTTCTTGATAAGGTTTTTTTTTTTTTTTTTTAATGAGGCAATTCTCTAAGCATACCCAAAAATCATTTGATCCATAAAGATCGTCATAAATATTACATTGATCTAGTAGATCATTGTATATATGTTGTCTTGATCAAGAAGATCATTGTAAATATTGCTTTGATCTTGTTAATCATCGTACATATGTTACCTTGATTCAGAAGATCATCATAAATATTACTTTGATCCGACAGATCAATAAATATCTTTACTGAGGTTTTTATCCCATTGAATTTTTCCTAACAAAGTATAAATGTGAGAATTGTTTTGAAGAAAACATTAATTCTATGCACTGTACTCTTTTATCCTCCGATCAGGTTTTGTCCCACTAGGTTTTCATGACAAATGAGACAGTTTTGAGAATGTCCAACACCATAAGATCTAGAAGATCATTCAAATACAAATGGTGGAAATCCAATGATGAGTATTATAATAATAGTGGATTCCCACCGCCTAAACACCTATATAGTTGAGAGAAACCCACTTGATAGAGTTTACTTCATCCTTTAGTTGATAATGCTATTGGGGTTACTTTTAAAGGCTATATATATACAATGGTCTCTCCATTTGTAAACTAGATTAGCTGAAACTCTCGAAGTTCAATACAAATATTTGATAGTTAATACTCTCTGTTCTTTCTTCTCTATCTCTTCCTCATCTCTCTTTTATTTTGTATTGTTTCATTTAATTACAACAATATATATATATATATATATTCCAACTAACTCGTGCCGTCACCAATCCAGTGCCTAAGGAACTAGACCTTATGCAAATCACCTTTTTCACATCGAGTTGTGTTTCAGACCATAAGGGAGGCTAATATTTTCTTCACCCACCATGATAAAGGTTGTTGGCTTAACCCTATGTCCAACATCTTGACCGATCACTTACTCATCCTAATCATAGGTCTATACCCCAACCAATCATAGACCACATCAAGTCCTTACTCTAGATCATGGAATGCTTCATAAAAGGCATCTCATCCAAAAACAAACGTCATTGTCACCTATTTCGTGTTGATCAAAGTGCAAATCAAATTGTCATGGACCGTCCAAGATCTATTTTCAATACACACCCATGTTTTTTAGAATTGGGTTAGAGTCTAATCTCTACATCCACATGTACACAATCAGTCACAATCTTAAAAAAGGTTTTGTTTAGTTGTTCCATTAGTGTTCTCAGGGAGAGGTGGTCTCCTATTTCTCGGAACACAATGACAACAGATATGGGTCCATTTGGACAAATCTCATGAGCTTTTCGATCAGTGACCATTCCAGAATGTCCTTTCATGGAATTCTTTGTTAGCATTGTGCGACAGATGTAAAGACGTCGAAGGAAGGATCCCAACCTTCAACGAGAAAGAAAAAGAAGCAGAATGTGGCAAAAAGAAGAAAAACCTATGAGGCACATAATGGCAAGTGGCAACTCGAGATCATTCTCTTTTCACTAAAGGCTTTGTTATTCAATAGGGACAAGGTTTGTCCCAAACAGTGGTGCTTTAACTAGCCTTACTCATCTATGAGACAAATGAGAGAAAGAATGCACGGTGTCATGACTTTTTCCTTTAAAGGCATCCTCTATTGACGAATCCATTTTCATTTTGAGGCTACGATTCCTCTGAGAATACATCTCTCATTTGGACAAGAAGGTCGTGATTTGTAAAAGGATTCTAAATTTTCAGGCTTGAATAAGAAGCTTTTCCAAAAGAAGAATATCTTGAGCAGCTCAAGCAGTAGCCTCAAAGAGTGATGCAGTTAGATCAAGAAGGCCGAAAGCCCTGTGATAAAGCTCACGTTGTCAACCTTTTGTCTATCAGTGAGTGATTCCTTATACGTGTAAAGGCGAGTATACTGTCTCATCTCTTTCTCCAAAGCCAAAGTGGTGGATCAAACTTTGATAATGTCACGAGAGATTCAATTAGTTCCATCGATCATTCTGCGAACCTGACAACTATGACTTACTAGTCAATGAAAGTGAGGTGGGGCCAGTTTTACTCTTCTTCGAAGCTTTAAAGTAAAAGGGTCTCATGCGCTTACTTCAAAGAATCATCCTCAAGAATTACAACATAGGCTTCTTTCTCATCTAAGGCTCCGACCCTTATAAAACCAAAAGAACAATTTAATGATGGACACATCAGTGCTCAGACTTGTTCACAGGAGTGTTATCCTCTCTTCCCAAGAAAGAGGGAAATGGTTGTGATTCAATATGAAAAGGTCTGCACTAACTCTTATCTTAATTTAATATCTATCCACCATCAAGGTCACAAGTAATAACCAAGAGGCCTCATCTCCAAAGTCAGATTGAAGAGACAACTCCTTCAAGGCTTTGACTTGCATTATGAGGAAGACTTTCCTAACAACAGAAGAAAAGATTGCGTACTTCAATAGCATCAAAAAAGTACCTTCCAGCTCAGCTTTTTCATCTAGCTCGGGCGGTTCCAAAAGAAAAGAAGGTATGACGACGAGAACACCCCCATAAGGTCTCCAAACAAATATCATAATAGAAGGCATAGGCATTGAGAGAATATAATCACTTCTTATGTAACTTCTATCACTAATACCGAGGGGAAGCAATAAGACGAGCCTTCTCATTCATCTACACAATCTTCCCATGATCCAATTTCATCAACCCAAGTCACTGAGGATTTGCCTTTGCCAGTCACTTGTTCACAGAGGCAAGCCTCGACTCAAATGCCTTTGCCACTGAAAAGAAAAATCTTTCAACCAAAACCCACCACATCAAGGAAGGAATTATCCTGCATCCTTCAATAATTCCAGGCTAGGAGCCTCAATTGATCCATATAAAAAATTCTCCCTAAAGGAGTTGAAATTATACTCCGTCAAAAGGGGACCCAGTCTCCTCACTGAGGTCTCAGTCAGAATCGTTAGAAGCTTCAGCTAGCTCATTCCTTTCACATTGTGGGCTAGTTTTTTTTTTTTTTTTTCCTGCAATGACTATAAACACGATCGATTCATCTTCAGTCCCTTTCGTCATGCAGACAGTGGAAAAACAACTAGTAGAAATTAGGGCCCGTAAAAATGAGATTTTAAAGTAACGCCGAGATTGTAGCCACCAAAACCCAATTAAATGTAACCTATCGACCTCCTACATCTGAAGAAATTTTAGCATAAAAAAAATCCGGGTTGGCTACTCTGGAAGCACTGATAGCTGCCTCAACTCTTTCAACTTCTGCACCTCCCGCTTTCAACCTTATGTTCCAACTACACAAGCAACAGCACCCTCGCCTGCTCAATCAAGTCCATCTACTTCTGTACAGTTTGTCACCAAGGAAGAATTGGATGAAAAACAAAGTTTAAAAAACCCAAAAAATGCAGGAACAATCCAGCCTTATCGCAGTCCATATCCTCCATATCATGACATGCTTCCTTATCCATTAGGATACCTAATCCCATAATTTTCTTTTCTATGTTTGATGGGAGAGGTTGTCCTAAAATTAGACTTGACGCCGGTTCGGGTTCGGGTTCGGTTGTTCCAATGGTTCTAAATCGGTTATTTATTTATTTACAAAAAAAAATAACATTTTATTTATGAAAAAAATTAAAATGTTAGAAATGACATTGTAAAGTATTGGGCCGTGGCTCATAACCCTTGTCTAAGTAAGTATATTTTCCTTTGCATTCTTCTCCTTTTTATATAGGTTAGGCCTCTCTCCACTTCTCTTATTTATCCGATGTGAGTTGTGGGATTTTCCTATCCTTTCTATTCTAGTTGTTTTGTCTTCTTTGTGTTAATTCTATCATAGTATTGTTCCTTCCTTGAAATATGAGAGGAATATTCTAGCTTAAAACTTAATGTTTCTATTATATAACTGTATAATGTCTTGTTTCTTGGATTCATATTGTTAAAATTTCATCTATTTAATTGTATATTTTTTCATACGTAGCAATGTCATTTTCGATCTCATTCTTCCACCAACCTATACCCATCTTAGAAATGCAGTAAATTTACTACAAATGTATCAAAATCACACATCATCATATATACATGTATATTGAAGACTTGAAGTGTTACAATATATATGTGGTTTGTTTCTTGCAGGTATGCATATATTATTTGGTTCTTTCCTTGATACTGTTGGTTTGTTCCAACAAAGAAAAACATTTTATAATATATATATAGATAACAAAGAAAAATACTATGATAGAATTAATAACAAAGAAAAACAAAACAACTAGAATAGAAATGATAAGAAAATCACACATCCCACATCGGATAAATAAAAAAAGTGAAGAGTGGCATAACCTATATAAAAATGATGATAATGCAAAGGAAAATATATCTACTTAGACAAAAGTTATGGACTATGGTTCAATACTCTTCAATACCATTTCTTTTTTAAACATTTTATTTTTATAAATAAAGTGTTTTTTTTTTTTAATAATGTTGGAACCGTCAGTTCCAGTTCGGTTCGAACTGGACGGTTCCATGAAAAATATAACCGGAATCGCCCTGGTCCCTGTTTGGCCGGTTCGGTTTGCCGGTTCTAACTAAACTGACGTCAAGTCTACCTAAAATGACACTTATCTCTTTTTATTACCGCTTGTCGAGACACTGCCACAAAGGGGTCTTTGCTATTTAGACAATTTCCCATTTCTCTCGATGGTCCTGCCTATGAGTGGTATGACAATCTCATGCTCGAGTCCATATTAAGAAAAAAACAAATGCAATGGGCTTAGGCAAGCACTCGGGTCAGCAGATTAGAAAGCAAATCAAACTAAAATGTCTTTCGTTTTAGATTGTCTATGTCCTTCTTCATAGTAAGTGAGAGTGATTAAACCTAGACTAGCCTTTCTCCCTTCATGCTCCCCTCGCCAAAGAAAAAAGGTTGTTAAAAGAGTGAAAGAAAGATAAAAAAAAAAGTAATCGAAGTATAGCTGACTAAGTACCACATAACCACATAAGGAGAAAAAGGTAATCCTTTCTGATCGAATAATCCAAAGACTTCCACCCATTTTTCGCTAATCCCGGCCTTTTGGCTAGTTAGTTTTCCTTAACTGGCATTTAGCCTTCGGCTTTTTTGAAAATGATCATTTCACTTCACTAGAGGGGAGTCATCTTACACACATAAACCAAGGATCGATTGATTAAACGCACTTACCATTTGACACTTAAGTGAGGAAAACGAAAGGTTGGCTCGACTGGGAGAACGAGTGGTTAGTTGGCCCGTTTTAAGAGAGTCAGATTCCAAATAGCCAAGCCAGATAAGGAAGGATCAGGTACAATCAGACGATCATCCTTGTTTTGTCTTTTCCAATAGGCTTCATCAAGCGAAGGTCTTCCAATTGATTATTTAGTCTTAATAGTGACTTTGACTAACATCAACTCCAACCATCATCAAAAAAGAGAGCTTCGATCTCTTTCTGTCATCCCAAAGGAAATCATCTTATAAATCTAGGCTAGACAAAACAAAGGTACTCCAAGGGCTAGCTAATGACAAAGTACCTCCTCGTTCCTGTTTAATTAGAAAGAGATACCGTCTACATACTAGGCTAAAAATGGGCACTTCAAGCAAAGTAGACTACTCATTAGAGTCTTCAATGTTAGAGGGTGAAATCAATATCCGAAAGGAAATAGCTCTGTACTCAAGGGTAATATGGCCATCTCTCTAGGATAGTTAGATAATGAGGTAGAAAAAACCTCTCAAATGCAATTATTTAACTTGATTACGGAGGTGATGTGGAAAACTTTTTTTTAGAGAATATGAAGTTGGGTTTCTAACGTTAAAGCATCTCCAATGCTATTATGCATTTGGAGAAAATTGAGTGCCACATAGGATAGTTAGATAATGAAGTAGAAAAAACCTCTTCAATGCAATTATCTAACTTGATTATGGAGGTGATGTGGCAAACTTTTTTTTAGAGAATATGGAGTTGGGTTTCTAACTTTATAAACTCTCCTAGAAATGTTGACTATGAATTCTAACTTTTTTCCCACCAATAGTATTATCCCTCATAGAAATAATGAGATAAATGTTGTTTGATTTAAAATAAGGGGAATGCTATCTACCTTTCCTATTTGCCTTTCTCATTTACCTTTCCCTGTTACTTAACATGTATACACTTTTTCATTTAATAAAAAGCTCTCATTTTTTACTGCAAAGCTTGTTTATATCTTTACCTCTTATTAATGAAATGATAGAAGCAGCCATCAGGGCTAAAGACGTAAATAAGTTTCGCAGCAAAAAGTGAGAGATTTATATTAAATGAAAAAATGTATATGTGTCAAGCAATGAGTTGGAAAGGTAAATGAGAAAGGCAAATGTGAAATATAGATAGCATTCCCCTTAAAATAAAAGAGAGAGAGCGTGAAATAAATGTTTAAAGATGATTGGTCAAAAATGGATACATATAGCATCTCTAATGCAAAAGTGGCTTGCATACTAAAAATTGTTGACATGACAATAATGTCAAGAGACTTGCTTCCTATGTAGTATAAAGATAGACTTGATAGACAATCAACTCAAAATTTGATCTCCAATACTTTTGTTTAAAACATATTTATTTTAAATGACGTGTCCAATTTATTTTTTTTCATTTTTTCATTTTTATTTTATTCCCTTACCAAAAATAGATGAGAAATTAATATCAAATTTAAATACTTGCCGAGTCAACCTAAAAAAATAGTAGTGTAACAGACCGTCTGAAGGTAGAAGATCATGTTGACAATATCTAATATTTTTTTGCCACATCAGCGTGAGATTGAATATGCACAGCTGCATTGAAGATACATTTTTTTTAATATATTATCTATTTATCCTATGTGGTATCTTTTTTTTTTTTTTTTTTTTTTTTCACAAGCCACTCTTGCATTAGAGATGCTCTAATTGCATTGGAGATGAAAATATGCATTTCTTAATATATATATATATATAACAAAGTGGATCCATATTCAATATATATATATATATATGTTGATGTGTCATTATTTAGAAACCTAAAAATATATATTTACATAGGAGATACTCATAATATTAATGTTTCCATATAATCTAGGTGTCCAATAAACATTTAATGGTCAAATTTACAAATTTAAGCGGAAAACAATTTTTGTGATTTATTTGCAAATTTTTATATTTTGATTTCATCACAATGAATTTTTTTGAAAAAAAGTTTAGCAATTGGGTAGTTTAACAAAACATTTAACTAATATTGCTGATTGGATACCAAACCAAAATGGAGCGCATATATATATATATATATATGATATAAGGTATTGTTCTTCTTCCATCATACTATAAACTATGAGAATATGACCCATTACCTACCAGTTGAGATGATTTTTCATTTTTTTTATTCGTGGGCCTATCTTGAAGAGATAATTACCCCGATGACTATCAGTTTGGGTCACCATTAT
The DNA here is from genome assembly GCA_954870605.1 of Acer campestre. NCBI lineage: Eukaryota > Viridiplantae > Streptophyta > Magnoliopsida > Sapindales > Sapindaceae > Acer > Acer campestre. The sequence goes on from OX940802.1 coordinate 11,086,646, forward strand.
TAAAATGTTCATTAAATGAGAAATTGGTTTCAAAATGGTTATTTTTTACGAACAATATTATACTAATGGTCATTCCATCCAATTTCATCAAATGAGTAGCATTTTGGTAAATAAGGTGATGACATTAATTTATTTTAGATGTTTTTTGGAAATCAATTTTTTTTTTTTTGAAACGAATAATTATATTTAGTGTGTGTATATACGTATAGCATATCTCAAACATATATATATTTCTTTTTTGAGAACATAATCTAAAAATTCTAAGAAATATATTTGAGATAAGTTGAAAAGAAATGCAAAATAATATATATATGTGTGTGTGTGTGTGTGATATGCTATACGTATATACACACACTAATTATAATTATTGGTTTCAAAAAACAAAAGAAAAAATGATCATTAGTGTTACTCTTTTAGTCAAAAATGATCATTTTGAAACTAATTTCTAATCTAGTGGTCATTTTGATAGTGTGTCATCAAATTGATGGTCACAGGGTAATTATCCAAAATTTGTTTTCTTTTGTGATATTTGTAGCACAAGCCTAGCTAACGCCTAACGCAAAGCAAGTTCTCAATGAATGAGGGGCAGTTAGAAGTTAGAATGGTGAGATGGAGTTAATGAACTCAAAACTACTAGAACTGTACTAATTTATTGCCATATTGTCACGGGAACCCCGGACCACCTCAATAGAAATTTTCAAAAGGCTAGTGTTTAACCTAAGGTATATGTTAACAACTAAAAAAAAAAAAACTATAAAATGAAAGTATTTATTATATTTATTGTTTCAATCTATGCAATAAATGTATCTGTGTTATAAAAAACTTTCTTTTTATAATATTTTTATAGTTGTTAACATGTGTCCTTAGAGGGCACAGATTAACACGATCCTTTTAAAAAATACTTCAATACATCTCAATATATGCACCCAATTTGATGGTAAAAATTCTTAGGTGCCTTTAGTTGTGGCGTATACGTCCAAACCATTTAAATTATGTGATGTTAGATAGATAACCGATCACATGAAAGATAGTAACATGACATGATAATAATAAAATTCTTATCAAATACTCAATATGAATAGTTTTGAAGAAACATCTGTTATAATTCGTATAAAATTTCACACTTGCTCAATCTACCAAAAAAAAAAAAACATGGGCTACCGATTGAAATTGTTGGTTGGAGATAAATAATCAATGTTTGGTACTTGATTACTTGTGATGTGACGATTCTTAATGATTATGTTAAGATGATCGTAACAACCATAAGATTGTCGATTTGTTTACACAATTCTAGTTCCATTTAAGTGAATATAATACAAACAAGTCATCATATCGAAATTTATTAAAAATATTTTTCAAAGAAAATAAATGAGATGTTATCATATGAATTTTTTTCTTAGAAGGTAAAGAAATAAATATAAAAAGTGAAAGAAAAAAAAAAACTATACGATAATACTGACTCAGTACGACAGTATCTAAGTAATTTCCTCAAATTTGATAAAGATATGGTATGATTGATTAACACAACTTCTGCTAAATTTTCATGAATCAATTGACTTCCTTTCATGAATTTTCAAGAGAACAGATTTTTATTTTCTTTAACCGATTGGAATACCAATTTCCCAACTCCCTCAATAAAACCCTCCCAACTTGTAATATATAATTCATTTCAAGTTTTCAACACATGTGTACAGAATTCAAAATAAGAAAAAGGTGTCAGAAAAAAGTCAGTAATTATATATAGGGTCCATACTCCATAGGGATATGCTCGATCTAACCGATAAGGATATGGTTTGCGACTCAAAAAAACCGAGTAAGGACTGACACTGAGTCACTGACGCAGCAATCAACAATTCACACCGCGCAGAAAATGCTTCTGCTCATGAATCACACTTCAAATAAATTTAAGTATCATACTATCATGATCCTTCATTTATTCTTTGTTTTTCCTTAGTATTTTTTAAATGTAATTAAAACATAAAGTTGTACGAGAGAGAAAAGTGATCAAATCTTAAATTTAAATAATATAACGTGAGGAATAATCAATCACATAAAATATACATATCATCCGGTGGCAAAATCTCTTAGAGGTTTAGATGGCCATAGCCTAGATGTTTTTAAAAAATATAGTTAAATTTTTATTATTTAAATTTGTTTTAAAAATTTTCTTATTATACTCAAAAGTCCTACAAATTCTCGGAAATTTGCTTCGCCTCATATAGCATAATATAAGTGAATTAAAATTATATATCCAAGAAGCTTTTCTTGACCAACACGGTGTAGAAATCCATTGATCCATTGCCATATGGTATGGGAAAATAAAATCAAATAGGAATCAAAACGCCAGCTCATCATTTTTTTTTTTTTGGGGAATTCTCAATATAAAGTCTCAACATGCATGCTTATATAAAATAATTGAAAAACCATATTATTGAATTAAGAATCTCTCTCTCTCTCTCTCTCTCTATAATAAGTTTCCACCTCTTCCTCGTAAACAAGTCTATCTCCTTGTTCAAGCACTACGTTTTCTCTCTTTTTACCCTCCAATCTATATATATTTTTCAGGATCTGTGTTTCTTTTCTTTCTTTTTTTTCTTTAGAGAGAGGGCATACTCAAGTCTCTTCTCCTTGGTTAGCATCCATGGAGGTAGAAATCCATCCCAGAAAGAGAATGGTGGTCGAGTACCAGGAGGTGAATTTATATATATATATATATATTTGTTATTATATGTTTCTTTTTCAAGCACTAGTTTCTGGAATTCTGGGATTCTTTTTTTAAATAAAAGCTTTTTGGGTTTTTGTTGAATGGATGATATAGGAATATGTATGGAATGCGAGAGGAGTTCAGCTTTTTACTTGTAGATGGTTGCCTTTCTCTTCTACAAAAGCTCTTGTGTTTATTTGCCATGGTAGCTCTCTCTCTTCTCTCCTCTCTCTTTTCTGTTGTGTTGTGTGTGTTGGTTGTGATTATTAAATTTAATTCATTAATGGGTGTTGCAGGTTATGGCATGGAGTGCAGTGGTTTCATGAAAGGTATTTAATTCTCTTTAATGACTTGTTTTTTTTTTTTTTTTTTTTTTTGCCCATTCCATCCATTCACAATTTCCCATATCAAAATTCATTGTTCTTGGATCAAAAACCCATCAAAATTTAATCATGCTTGCATTATTCCAACAAAAATATATATATATATATATATATATTTTTAATAACCTGAATCTGCCAAGAATCTGCCAAGAATCTGCCAAGAATGCTCTCACTAATTATCTTGGAACTAAGCTACCCATCTTTTTTTTTTAATACTAGTTAGGCTCAAGTTTCCCAAAAGTGTACGATTATTGCAAATAATAATCAAACAAAACAGATTAACAGAAGAAGAAACCATTTTTATACTACAGTACAATACTATTTATGTTCATATTTTTCAAAAAAAAAAAAAAAAAAAAAAAACTTTTTCACATCCTACCTTAGCAACTTGAGTGACTGCATATCCTATAGTACCTTTCAACCCACTCGTGAGTCATAAGTCATATCTGTTTCTTTTATCTTTTTTCTTCTTTCTTTTCAATAATTCTATCCTTTATTACTTTAATTTAATGTGATCATTTTAGAGTTGGGCTCTTTTAGTTGGATTTAGTTTGATAATAACGTTATAGAAATGAACTCTCCTCTCCTCCTCAGAATATATACATATATATAAAAGATCCCGCACTTGAAAACTAAATCAAAAAAGAAAAAATATATATATATATTACCGTCAACCTGTACCTAACAGGTTAACAACCACTTTATTTATTTCAATAAAGAGAAGAAAAAAAAGACATATCAATAACTATATTTATGATCTTATTATAATAAATGCGGTTACTTTTTTCATTTTATAATAATAAAATGGTTATTATCCAATGCCTTAACGCTGCACTTTAATAAAATACAAGATGGTACGTGTTTGAATAGTTACTTAAGAAATGTTGAATTGAAAGTGATGGTTGCTACAGTTGACACAAATAAATAATTTTAGTATTGTTGTGACTTGTGACACCTCAATTTTGATACACGACGTCAACTTTCCTTAAATATGTAGAGGTGGGTCAGGTCAGGTTTTAGGTTTTGTCCTCAAATTGAATATGTTTGTTCAAATAGGTTGGGTTTGGTAGACAAACAAAAATCAAATCTTGTTCAACTAGTCTTCCTCTTCCCTTCCTCTCCAGTTCCACCTACCTAAACATATTTTTCAAAACGTTAAAATTGGGTCATCTATTCATTACCAACTAATTAATCATCAAATGGTCCTCATTTTAGGTTGCATTGCTCTATAATTTACATTATTAATTTATTATCATCAGGTCGTCGGTAATGACTTTGTGTTACCTGTCGTTATAATCTCTCTACCTGCTTTCTTACTTTTGCCTTTATGAGATATAAAGAAAGTTGAATTATTGGATCATAGGTTTAATGTGATCAAACAATTTGTTAATCTTGATCTGTTACACTCAATAGAATCTGACAGTACTAACACAATGTTGATAGTTTTGATGTGTGAAAAAAAAAATTAACTGTGAATTAACAGCTACTTAACAAAAATGGTGGCCGAAATTAATGTGATATCATGATTTTAATAGAATGTGGAACCAGGCTAGCAAGTGCTGGATACGCGGTGTTTGGCATCGACTATGAAGGGCATGGACGATCTAGAGGTGCTCGCTGCTACATCAAGAAGTTCGAAAACATTATTAATGACTGTGATGCTTTTTTCAAATCTGTTTGTGGTATGTGGTGAAAAATCATGACACAATATTTATTAGATCCTCAAAAACAAAATGTGAACCTCCTAAAATATGGTTACTGTGATTTTCCAGCACAAGAAGAGTACAGGGACAAGGGCAGGTTCTTATATGGCGAATCGATGGGAGGAGCAGTGTCCCTTCTGCTTCACAAAAAGGACCCTCCTTTCTGGAACGGTGCTGTTCTTGTCGCTCCAATGTGTAAGGTATTAAAATTTATTAATGATTGTGACTACGTATACGTAATAAAGAAAATGTTATGTTCGTTAATTTGATTTTGTTGTGAAATGTTAGATATCAGAGAAGGTGAAGCCGCATCCAGTGGTTGTGAATATATTAACGAAAATTGAAGAGATCATACCTAAATGGAAGATTGTACCTACAAAGGATGTGATCAATTCTGCCTTCAAGGATCCTGTTAAGAGAGAAGAGGTGAGGTTCTTTAACATATTTATCGATGATTAAGTGTGATTAATTAGTGTAGATGAACTATGAGTTGTTTAATTAATCAAAGATTTAAATGTGGCATTGCAGATTAGAAGCAATAAACTGATATACCAGGACAAGCCTAGACTGAAAACAGCTCTTGAAATGCTCAGAACCAGCATCAGCCTTGAAGAGAGTTTAAACAAGGTAAACATTTATATCTCCCTCTCTTTGATACATAATTTGTTAGAGACAAATCAGGCTTGCCACGTGGCTCGAGCCCAAACATATTTAAACCCAAAACAAATACAAATTCGATCACGTGGGGGACTCGGACCCAAGAGGCCCTGGTGTAACAAGGATCTGATATCATATCAGTAACCAACTAGACCAAGAAGCTTAAACTGATAGGAAAAGAGCCCAATCTTTTAGTGTTATTGTTATGTTTGATTGCACAATAATGAAAGTAAAAAATTTGGCAGGTGACGCTACCATTCTTTGTATTGCACGGAGAAGCAGACACAGTGACGGACCCAGAAGTGAGCAAGGCCTTGTATAATCAAGCCGGCAGCAGAGACAAGACCATAAAGCTGTATCCAGGAATGTGGCATGGTCTGACCTCAGGAGAACCAGATGACAACATTGATATTGTCTTTGCCGATATCATAGCTTGGCTCGACAATCACACCAGCGACGCCACTGCCATCGTTGTAACGCCAATTCACTTTTCTTTAAACAATTGCGGGGTTCAGAAACTGATGACTACCGACATGGACTTAACAGGAAGAAAGCAGCAACAACATAGAAGCTATTTGTGTGGATTGAAAGGACGTCGAATGTTTCATCACTCCGCAATGTAGCAGGCAGATGTTTGGATATTAAAAAGTTAGTCTGCAGTAGTTTTCAGGACCTCATAAATGCAAAATGTACAATTTCAAAGTGAAAATGAAATAAGCGTTCCTCTCTTTGTGCTCATTGTATATTGCACTATTATCTACAGATTGCTTTGTAGTCCTTTGTTGTGCAAATCTTCCAAAGCTAATCAACTTAGAAACAGTTAACAATCTAATCTAAAACTGTCGGAACTCGGAACTCAAGCACTACGTCTACATGTATGACCCAAACATTTATTCTCTCAACCGGATGATATCAACTCCACCATATCGAGAGAAACTCCTCACACATATTAGTAAAATACGTATGATGAGATTTAGATCCTTAAATGGAGGTTACACCTCTTGGGATATAATGTGAACTACATTATGGAAATTTTGACAACAAAATTTGAGAAGGAATTTATATATGCCAATTCGTGTTCGTTGTAATTAAAAATCCGAATCAGGTGTAATTAAAACGTATTTGACAAGATAAGCTTGGTTTAATAGTAAATCTCTCACACTTACGATCATAATGTTACGGATTCGAGTCAAACCCCCTCCCCAAACCAAAAATACAGTAATAGTTTAAGCGCATATGATGCGTTGGGCCTAACTCTTGTGTGACGGGCCGTGGTCTTTGAAGTAGACTATTTCAGCCTGAAACAAACAACTCTCCGCAAGCAAGACCCTTCACCTTTTTATGCAAAAACAAAAGAAAACCCTCGACTACTGCTTAGTGCTTGCTCGCGTGATCTCTGACTGTGAGAGTCAAATCCCGTAAACCCTCGCATTAAACCCTATAGCTGTGAGTTCTCTATCTTTCTATTTAGTGTTCTCTTTTGTAATTCTACTTTTAATGTAGGTTTTTTTTTTAAAAAATAAAAATAAATTATTTATTTCTTTTGCAGGTTTGCGTTTACAGAATTGCTCAAGTGAAGATGAGGTTTTTCCAGCTTTATCTTTTTATTTTCTTGTCCTATTTTGATTATATTATCAAGTAGTAAAATAGGGCTGTTATTTTTAGCTACAACAACATGTAGCCATGTAGGACAGTGTTTTTCTTTTTCTATTTCTTTTATTTAAAAAACAAATAAATAAATAAACTCTTAGTTCAATGAAAAATGTCCTGAATTTATGGTTTTTGTTAAAATGGATATAATTATGTATAGATTGGCTCAATTAGATTCAAATTAACATTTGGGTCTATCTGAACTAGAAGTTTGTGATGGAAACTTGAATTGTTGGTTGTGTTTGAAAGAATAGAATTAGAGTTTGAGCATTGGAATTTAGTGGAATTTGGAGATACTGGTATCTAACTTTCTAAAGAAGACAACTTCCAATTTTTTATACCTATATTGTTATACATTTTACATGGACAGTTTACTTTATTAAGGGCAACATTGACGTCTGCCCTAACGCATAAGATAACATGAAGGTACTACTAGTATGGTTTATTAACTCTAATAAGATTGTCGTATTACATGATCATCTTTAGTGTTCTTCTTTAATCTTAAGCATTGACAGTTTTAACTACACTTGGACATGTCATCAGATTCAGTTCTCCTTCCTAATCCTTGGTTCAAGAATCAAGGAGTTTGATCTATTTAGTAATTTGAATAATTAAGTTATTAGCTATAATAGTCTTCGTTGTGCATTATGGCTTTTGAGTGACAGTTTTATTCTTTGATTAAACGACTTCGTTTTAATGAGGTTGATTCGTGTTAATATCTCCCGACTCACTAAAATGACTCTGCACTGGAATTTAGGGCTGAAAATTGGAAATAAACAATGGAAGAAGAGGTCGAGGACATTGTTCCCTGTACTTCCCTTGTCGTTGATTCTTTACTTCGTGTCGGAACGGTAACGATAATAATCACTTTACTTATTTTGTGTAATTTGAGTTCAATATTCTTCAGACTCTGAAATTCAAATACTATCGATTTCTATTGCAGGCTGGTGCAATTTGGGGTTTGTGTGCAGGTCCACATCAAGCTCGTAAAAGAGGTAACAACGCCTACCCTATTTTAAAAATTAAATTAATTGAACTTCTCTCTTCTTCTTTTTTTCTTCCTTTAATTCTAACATTTAGTTCCCACCATTGTTATTTTCTTAGAAAAATTAGTGCTAGAGTTAGTGAAACCCTAATTTCATTTTCTGTCTGATAATGTAAGCTATTTTTTTTTTTTTTCCATATGTACAGGTCTTACTGGCATTGCTCAAGCTTCCCATGTGGTACTATTCTATTTTTGTTTTGAAAATTTTGATTCTAGTTTCTTTCAAATTTTAATGTCCAATTGCTTCTTCGCTCAATTCCGCACGTATTTGATCTGATGTGCAGGCAAAAGTGGTTACTAAATACAGCTTTCAATGTGGTAAGTCGAGGCCTATTGATTTTACCTTGTATCTGCTTGTTTGTTTATTGTATGGATACATTTATGTAATTGCCATCAAATTTGCAAGGTAGTGGAATATGTGGTATGAGAATGAAGTTTGTGGCTTGATTGCAATTGTGATATCAAGGCCTTTTTACTATAATTATTTTGTAGATGCCTACATGTAGTGCTATTCTTTTTTTATTTCTTTTTTTCTCAGAGCTTTTGTCATTATTGGGACTCTATATGATTGCCAATATCCTCTAAACTCAGTATTTCTTGTCACTGTATGCCACGATTTTAACACCGGGTTATTTTGTTTTAACACTTTCCAATATGGTAATTACATTATATTGTCTTTGTATGTTGCTTTGAAATTGAGACACGGTTGTAAACCATGTAGCAGCCTTGCAGTGCCTTTTTTCTCCCCTCATCATCTTTCTCTACCTTCACTTTTGTTTGGTTATGCATATTTGGATTCACATCTATAGAGCTTGTTTTCTCGTGTTTGTAGTCGATGTTTTACCTCTCAGTGTGCTTTTTAAAATTTTTCTTGTGGTTTAACTTGTGTAATAACTCAAAAAACAACTGAATTTAATCTTTTATGTACCCGTATTTTCTATTATTCTATAGGACTTGTTGCTGGTATTTTTACTAGTACTCACTGTGGGCTGCAGAGATATCGGAGGCGGAATGATGGGGTTAGTTATATATTGTCCCTTTTATTTGATTTCTTTTAGTGATAGGTTATTTGTGTCAGTACAAATAATAGTTTGTCAATTTGACACTATCAACAACCACGTTTAAGTGTCCCAAATCTATTTGTTTTAACACTCAAATCTTCAAGAAGGCTATATGATCACATTTGATATGATCAAGCATTTAAATCATCAAGCTGGGAGTGCCAGTGGAGCTTCATGTGTTTATACAAGTAGCAAATTTTGTTACCCCTTCTAGTTCCGACTTCTGTAGAAGTAAAAACAGTTACCACCCTAACTTCTCTCTCTTTCTCTCAAATTGTGGAACATATATGCTTGTAGAGAATTTGACCATAAGGTGACAATGCCCAAAGATTTGTGGGCCTTATTCTTTACTGCAGTTTGAGCATAATTATTAAAGGCGTGCCTAGGCTCCGAGCGCAGCTTTTGTGCCTTTAGTTAGGCCGGGCACATGCCCGGCACAGCGCCTAGGCGTGCCCGAGTGAAATTTGTATTATTTGGGTTTTTTACTCTTTAAACAGGCGGGCTTTTGAAAATTAAAGAACCAAATTAAAGCCCAAAAGTCAGCCCACATCCCACAGCCCAAAAACTAGCCCAAAAAGTCTGAAGGCCAAAAAAAAATCCTAAATCCCTAAGACCTTACTAGAAAGTTGAAAACTAGAAACTAATTCGAACATCCTTTATTTTTTATGTGTTTGGTTTGGTTGTTTGCATTTGAAACTTTGAAGTTTGAATCAGTATGACTGATTGCATTTTCATTCTTTTATTATTCTTGTCTTGTTATAGAAATTTGTAGGATAAATTAGGTTTTTAAATGTTTTATGAATGATTTCCATGTTTTTACAAAAAGTGCACCTGACTTCAGTCGGGTGCGCGCCTCGCCTTCCGCCTCGGGCTCCTGGGACCCCTAGCGCCTAGGTGCGCCTAACGCCTTTAATAACTATGAGTTTGAGTTTGGATGATGAATCATACTGCTAATGGGCCGTTATGTAGTTAGAAACACAGCAGGTGTAAACTTTGTCATACCTGAAAAATTGTGGATGGTTTCGTAAGCAAATATCCTTTGAGGAGGATTGTATGGCATAAATTCTAAGTGTTTACCTCAATGGTGTGGTCGACCATATGCCACGATGTTGGATTCTACTTCTGGTTTGCACTATGATTTTGCTTCATAAAATGCCAATTTAAGCTCTTATAATGTACGTGTAAGGAGTTTCTGTTTTCTGTGTGCTGGCATTATTGCACAGGAATGGAGTGTTTCTTGGCCAATCTCTTGTTATAAATGAAATTCACTGCACATATATTTGGACATTGAGAAATAGAAAAACCTGACATTTTCTGATGCTTTTGTATAACCAAAACCGTGATATTGATGTGGGTTGATGACCTACTTATGGACATCTTCAACATTTTTTCTTCTTATAGATAAACGCTCTGATTGCGGGTGCTGTAGCAGGAGCAGCTGTTGCTGCTGGGACACGGAACCGGACACAAGTAATTTGGACGGCTGGCCTAGTTTCTGCCTTCAGTGTTGCTGCTGACTACTTCAAACCAAATTGAATTTGCTGATGAACTTCTGGGGGATTAAGGTGATTCTCGACTCTTTACTTCTTATATCACTCATTAATCTGCATGCTGCAAGTTTGATTTTGTCTTTGCCCCGGTGACTCTATGAAGTTGTCATCTGAATTCTGAAATATCTGATGTTGCCATCCTCATGTGGTGGTAAAACTAGGCTTTTGGCTTGCTAGAAGTAGTGACGTGTATAAGCATTCATTTCTTATTCTGTATTTAAAGTTGAAGAATATAATTGAACTCATGGTCAGTGGTCCTTGTAATGTTGCTGTTCCTCTTCACACGTAGATGTATAATAATTGATATTCAATATTGAGCTGATGAATTATCATTGATAGGTGTGATAATTTCTCTCTTTTATGCAAAATTATCAGCCCATCAGGTTGATCGAAGTAAAATATTTAAACATTTGGTCTTTTGGCATATATACTACGTTGCTTACAGCTACTATCAAAGTTTAACAGCCAAATTTTGATCAACTATTCAACTGTCATTCAGTTAGTTCATATTTGTTTCGATTTTGGTTTCCTTTTATGTTCAGTCTTTTTGCATCTTTCGCTGCCTTCTATATGAATAACCTTTGATTCGGATTATTTCATGCTTCTTACCATAATGCCATTAGTCCTCTTCAATCAAACAAAATCATTTCAGAATTTAACCACTGTTGAGTTGTTCTTAGATTACAGTCCCGGTATTGTATTCTTTCAAATGCCATTTCAAATTCCTTATAAAGTTATAATGTTTGGCAGGATATTTGAGCTGCCGGTGGATGATTTGAAATGAAGATTTTTCATGCCCGGCCAAACTTTTGAAGGCAAGTTTCCGTAGTTTGATCGTGTCTCCTTCAAGCGGGACTACCATTGAAAAACTTGATGCTTCTTTAATGCAACTTCATTGGATCATCAACAGCCTCTCTGGTATGTACAGGAATAGTACATATTTATTGACCCGTGTAGCATTTCAAACATTCGTTGGGCACGTTATTAGTCTTTGGTCAATATCTGCCGAATCCTGCCAGAAAAAAATAATTATTTGAAAAATATTGAAAATGAAAGGTTTGAATTCACCAAATAGACGTTCGCTTTCCTAATTTAAGAGCAATATTACAAATTACTTCATGTATCAAAACTAGAAAAACGATCACTCGGAAAAAAGAAAGAGAGGAATTTCGGAATCACTAAACTAATTTTCTTTCATTTAATCCTTCAAATAGGTGCTTTGATAAGGCATCAAGTGAAGTGATTAAGGCGGAGATTTATTTATTTCTAATTAAAAAAAAATTCTTATAAATAAATTTTTATTTACATCCGTGACTTGGTGGAAAAGTAATGCATATACAATCTACCAAAAAAGACGCGGGCTACCAATTGAAATGGTTGGTTGGAGACTAGTTAATTTGTTATGAATAATCAACAGCGAAATTTATTAAAAATATTTATCAAATTTGAGTCTGCAGTGGTTTTCAGGATCTTATAAATGCAAAACGTACAATTTCAAAGTGAAAATGAAATAAGCGTTCCTCTCTTTGTGCTCATTGTATATTGCACTATTATCTACAGATTGTTTTGTAGTCCTTTGTTGTGCAAATCATCCAAAGCTAATCAACTTAGAAACAGTTAACAATCTAATCTAAAACTGTCGGAACTCAAGCACTACGTCTACATGTACGACCCGAACATTTATTCTGACAACCGGATGATATCAGCTCCACCATATCGGGAGAAACTCCTCACGCATATTAGTAAAATACGTATGATGAGATTCAGATCCTTAAATGGAGGTATGCACCTCTTGGGATTTAATGTGAACTACATTATGGAAATTTTGACACAAAATTTGAGAAGGAATTTATATATGCAAATTCGTGTTCGTTGTAAATTAAAAATCCGAATCGGATGTAATTAAAACGTACTTGACAAGATAAACTTGGTTTAATAGTAAATCTCTTGCACTTACATTCATGAGGTTACGGATTCGAGCCATACCACCTCCCCAAACCCGAAATACAGTAATAGTTTAAGGCTTAAGAGCACATGATGCGTTGGGCCTAACTCTTGTGTGATGGGCCGTGGACTATTTCAGCCTGAAACAAACAACTCTCTGCAAGCAAGACCCTTCGCCTTTTTTATGCAAAAACAAAAGAAAACCCTCGACTACTGCTTAGTGCTTGCTCGCGTAATCTCTGACCGTGAGAGTCAAATCCCCTAAACCCTTGCATTAAACCCTATCGCTGTGAGTTCTTTATCTTTCTATTTAGTGTTCTCTTTTGTAATTCTACTTTTAATGTAGGTTTTTTTTTTTTTTTTTTTGTTAATTTCTTTTAATTTCTTTTGCAGGTTTGCGTTTTCAGAATTGATCAAGTGAAGATGAGGTTTTTCCAGCTTTCTCTTTCTATTTTCTTGTCCTATTTCGATTATTTTATCAAGTACTAAAATAGGGCTTGTTATTTTTAGCTTCAACAACATGCAGGACAGTGTTTTTTTAAAAAAATAAAAAATAAACTCTGAGTTCAATGAAAAATGTCCTGAATTTATGGTTTTTGTTAAAATTGATATAATTATGTATAGATTGGCTCATTTATGTATCATATTTTGCTCATAGTGATTTCTTAAATTTGAGTTATAAGGCTAGTTGCGGGGAAATTAGATTCAAATTAACATTTGGGTCTATCTGAACTTGAAGTTTGTGATGGAAACTAGAATTGTTGGTTGTGTTTGAAAGAATAGAATTAGAGTTTGAGCATTGGAATTTAGTGGAATTTGGAGATACTGGTATCTAACTTTCTAAAGAAGACAACTTCCAGTTTTTTTATACCTATACTGTTATACATTTACGTGGAAAGTTTACTTTATTGTATTTTTATTAAGGGCAACATCAACGTGTGACCTAAAGCATAAGATAACATCTATAAAGTGTTGAAAATTGTACAAGAAGTTAAAACACAAAGGCATTCATTTGTTGCTTGTGTCAAGAATGGAAATAGAAGTTTGAATTCTTAAGTACTTTAATATCCATTTATCAAACTTAAGAAAAAATCTATTTTGTTCCCAAACTATACTCTCCCTCAAAACCAATAGTCATATATACAGTGATCCATATCTCTTATATTTTGTTTATATGCATGAACATTATTTCTTAGTTCTGTAGATGACAGTTTATTACATACACTTAGAAGATGCACATACATGGCACTTATATGATAGCGTCTCTTTGTAAATTTTGTTATGATAAGCATGGGTAGAAATGTAGAATGCACTAACACTTTTTCCCTTTTGGTTCTTTTGCAGTAGACCAATGGAAGAAGATGCCACTGTAAGTTGTCTGTCTTTATGTTGCTTGTTACACTTGAAAATAGGATTCTTTATGACGTTTTTGTGTTTATTTTTCTTCTTGTTTGTGTTTTATTTGTTTATTCTTTTGGTTCAAAGTCTGGCCACACAGTTGCACATATTCCTTCTCTAGTATATGAATTTGGACTTTGTTATCATACCAACTCAGCAACTCCTCAATCTTTCTTTAGTTAACCAATTGGTTTTCTTTTTTATTGTTTGTAGTCTGGATGACAATGTAATGAAACCATGTATTTGGTAAATGATTTTGTCAAGTTATATTTTTACTAGTTTTGTGAGACTTTATGCGTCAGTCGTTAAGATTTAAGATATTTTAGTTCATGGAAAATCAGTTATTTAGTTGAGTTTGTTGATATTCCTTATTGTTTTTGGCTTTATTGGAACACTTGACAACTATGTCTTCTGTAGACATTGATTGTGCTAGTCTTATCTATTACATTGCACGTTTCCAAGTATTATACTTTTTTCAATAACTAGTATGTAGGCTTATGTCATCCTCATGAGCTAGTGTGAAGGTACTACTAGTATGGTTTATTAACCCTAATAAGATTGTCGTATTACATGATCATCTTTGGCATTCTTCTTTAATCTTAGGCTTTCACTGTGTTCACTAACTTGGATATCTCATCAGATTCAGTTCTCCTTCTGAATCCTTGGTCCAATAAGGAGTTTGATCTATTTAGTAATTGAGATAATTAAGTTATTAGCTATAATAGTCTATGTTGTGCATTATGGCTTTTGAGTGACAGCTTTATTTTATTATTAAACCTAGCCTTTTCTCTAAGTTTCTTTTGTGGTTTAGTAGGATTGTTCTATACACATTGGAGCTATACTGTTTCCTTGAACCTTTGTCAGCCTTTCGTTTCTAGTAAACTGACTTTTTAATTTTTCTGGTAAATTAAATCTTATAGCCCGTATCCATACTGTTTGTGGCAGGCTGGAAAGAACGAGGAAGAGGAATTCAACACCGGGCCACTTTCTGTACTGATGATGAGTGTTAAAAATAATACCCAGGTACTAATACTATGCAATTGTAACAGCCTTGTATAAGAGCAAGAAATTATTGTGTGCCTAATGTTGTAGTCGAAGAAGGCTCCGAAATTTATAAGAACGCTTAAATGAAAGTAGTGGCAGTTTAACTTAGTGACTGTTTATCTGGGCTGTTTGGGAAAGCCGAAACCAGTTAGCTGGTATGGTCTGATTGAATTGAATTTTGAGTTTGTTAAGGTGAGCTCTACAGCATAATGGCTTTGTTGATAGGCTTGACGGTGGTATGTCTTTCTAAACAAATGTCCTGTGCGCCTGAACTAGGTGGCATTATGCATGTTGGCCCAATCTGGTTCAGTTTTCAAAACTCCCAAACAGTCCTATACATTTTTCTGATTTTGAGCCTTGGAGTTACTGTTCTCCAGGTATTGGCTTGTGAAATCTGTGAGTGAATTTTTAGTTTTGTTACTGTTTTAGTGACATTCATGACACTTGTTCATTCAGGTCCTAATTAACTGCCGGAACAACAAGAAGCTTCTTGGCCGTGTGAGGGCATTTGATCGGCATTGCAACATGGTCCTCGAAAATGTCCGGGAGATGTGGACAGAGGTTTGTTTATTTACATAGATCTTTGTTCTATTTCCTTAATGCTATAATGTCTGTTGTCTAGTGAAAAACAGCTTTATTTAACTGAAGTTATTTGCTTCTTCTTTTTTCAGGTACCAAAAACTGGAAAAGGGAAGAAGAAAGCTCTTCCTGTCAACAAAGACAGGTTCATCAGTAAGATGTTCCTTCGTGGAGACTCAGTTATCATCGTCCTTAGGAATCCCAAGTAATGTAGCCGTTCTCTGTTGAGTGTCGATCCTCTAATGTTTGAACAAGTTGTCTCGATATTTCTCTATTGCTGCATGTTATAACCTTTCTTTAAAATAGAACCCGTTGCTTCTGTGGAACAAACTTGTGTTGTGTGCTCAGAAGTCCATTATGATGGTATTAGAGACCTGTTTTTTCTTGCACTAACTGTTTGATTTTGGTAGCATGTTCATTATAAATTATTAATCTGATCACTTGACCTTGGATTTACACCAAATGGCCCAATTTTGACAATGTTTATATTTGGTTTAATGCACTAGTGGCTGCTCAATAAGGCACCGTTTGGTGCATGGGATTGGATTGGACCATTTTATGGGATTTGAATGAGATTAGATTGGACTAAATTAATATTATGTTGTGTATGGTGAAATATTGGTCTGAATTGAGAACTGAATTATTATTATACATGACTAAATAAAATAATATTTTTAATTTGATAATATTTTGTAATTGAATAACAAATAATTGAAATATTTTTTAACAAAATAAGTATTTTTAATTTATATATTATTAAAGTAACAATATTTAAAATTATTTTTAAATAATACTAGAATTTTTTATTATTTTAAAATAAACTAAAATATTGATTAATTTTATAACTAATTTAAAAAAAAAAATTAAAACTAAAACTTTAAAAAAAAAATTATTAAAAAATTTATAATCCTATCGCAGGGGAATTATAACAAACCCACCAATCAGCCTAGTAAGGACTAGGATTATGGTGGGGCCAGTTGGTTAACAAACGAGGGATTGGAATTAGATTATACCAATCTCTTGTAACCAATCTTCATTTCTTCAAAATGAAGACTCCAAAATGAAGATTGATTTTGATTCTTCAAAATTGAAGATCCGGTTTTAGATCTTCATTTTACTATTCTATTAAAATAATATTATTATTTTTTCCTCTCCTTTTTCATATTTTTAATTAAACTCAATTAATTATATATAATTTTTAATTTATAAATATAAGCAATTTTTTTTGAGATCTTTCAATTGAATATAATATTGACTATATTTTAATTACTTTTAAATTTTGAATTTTTTATTAATAAACTAATAGGTATTTTAATTCAAAACAAATGTTTTCAAATCATCAATTTTTATATGTAATTAATATATATCATAATAATTAACTCAAAATAATTTAGTAAAACCAAATAATAACATTAACATTCTTCAATTAAAATATAACAATGGGAAAAAAAAAAAAAAGGTACATTGAAAATGAAAATAAAACCAATAAAAATAACATTCAAACTTAAAAGTTAACACTAGTATTACAATAATTCATCTCCACTCCAACCATAGTAATTTGAAAACCGATCAAAACTACTAAAACGACCCACCTTGAAATTGTCTAGAACTATTAAAATTACCATGGATAATATTAGCAGATGATCTTTGTTTATCAAAATCATTATATGTAAAAATAGTTAGTTGTGACAAATTATAAAAAAGATTAGAAAATTTTAGATATAATAAAAGTGAGTAAATTATTATCTAATAAGATAATGTAGATAAAACAATTTCATTAAAGAAAGTTTAAAATATTATTTATAAAGTAAAATAATAATATTTTATTATTTAAAAATTGTAAAATAAAGAATGATTGGAGTAATAAAATCATAAAGATGGAATCCATTCTTCGGTCTTCAAATTATTGAAGGAAATATTAAAGGTCCGTTGAAAATGGCCTAAGTGTGCACAAAAAAGTGGATTGAAAAATATGCAAAGCCGTCTACGATCGATAATCGTAAATTCTACAATCACGACCGAGCATGAAAATGACTAGTGGTACGACCGAGCAACTGTAATTTTGTGCTATTTAGTAGAAAAGGTCTGTTGAGGTTGACACGACAGCCTCCATATTTGATTGATTCTTCACTTGGGTCATTGTTTGTTTTTTAACGGTTTATCACCTAATTTTTCCACCTCTAATTAATAATGACAATTCTAATAATTAATAATGACAATTCTAATTATCTTATAAAAATTGCATTATATAATGGTATCAGAGCTGTCATGAGTTGGCTAGGAATCTAGGATAATATTCTTTTTTCTTTTCTTTTTTTTTAAAAAAAAAAAAAAAAAATATTAAATACTGTGCATGTCATGATAAATTCTAGGTTGACTTTTTTTCCATCCCCTTAATTAATTAATTGAACAAAATATGAGAAGTATGAGCACATGAAAATGGAAAGGTAATCGATATCTCTATAATATTCCAGTTGCATCAAAAAAATAGGATAAAATTGTTATTGTAGTAATGGAAAAGGTAATGCTCGCTGTCGATATTTTAAGCTTAGATGAGATAGAATATGGAAATTACAAAGATCACTTCCAAAACCTATTCAAAGATAATAAGGAACTGACTGACTTCATTTGCTACTGCTGTTGATGTCGCTACCATATTTTGTTTTGAGAGAAAAGGAGAATTCCGGATTCGCTTTGTGCACTAAACAAATCACATTCCCTTTGGTTACTCTACACAATTATATATGCCAGCTTAGGATGAAGTTGAAGACGTGGTAGTGGTAGTGGTAGTGGAGGCACTGCCTTCCTTGTGGTCGCCAAAGATTCGTTGCCGGAAATCTTTAACCATTAGAGGCAGACCCTTTCTTAGGGACACTTTGGGTTCCCAACCAAGAAGCTCTTTGGCTCTTGAGATGTCAGGCTTCCTCTTGTGTGGGTCATCTTCTGTGTTGGGTTTGAACTCTATTTTTGCATTTGGGTCTATCGTTTCCTGGACCACCTGTGCACCAAACACACCAAGAAGAAGACTACTCAGCTATCTCCAAAGAGCAATAAAGGTGCAAGGACAATCATTTTGTAGAACCCCACTGGCATCTTTGATAATTCACAATGAGGAAAAGCCAAATTGATAAATGAAACACTTTTTTGCAGCATTGCTCATGAGATTTGGGATAAGATGCTTCATGAAAGGTAAGGAATATGTTTGATTCTAACATACATTAATGATATGAATGTATAAAAACAGGTTTGCATATACGAAAAATAAAAATAAAAAAACAAGAAGAAAAGAAAACAGGAAACAGATTGAGCATTCATCAGTAACAAGAACGACTAGTGGCAACGTTGATTCATTTCAAGATTTGAAATTTTCACAATTTAGGTGATCATTTTTACTTCAGATATATATATATATATATCTTCATAAAGAGAAAAAAGGGTTTGTCAAAAATGCTGTTGATGTGTTTCTTTAGACCAGAGGACTCACAAAATGTGAACAATAAGAACAAGAAAAAACAAACAGGTACAAATAACACAAAAGGCAATAGTGCCATAAAGCGAAAGAACCATGTGGTTTAAATTATAAGACTTACCTCAGCAAGTTCAAGCATGGTGAATTCACCAGGATTTCCAAGATTAAAAGGTCCCACATGTTCTCCTTCCATCAGACGCATCAGACCCTCCACCTGTTTCGACAGACATTGCAAAAAAAATATCTTCTCAATCCCGAAAAGCAATAATTATGCTGAATTTGCAATTATCTGGGGGAGGATTTTTGATAGTTCCATCAAAATAGAAAGCTACCCCAGAGACTTAACAATCAACCATCATTTCTCTAATTGTTGTTTGTGTTATAGTAATCCTACGCGATACCACTCAATGATATGTCCCTTGGTAAAAGCCTACCCCACTATCACAATTCACATACAAACCTCCACTGATAAATGATGGATCCATTTTCCTACTTTAAAATGTTTGTCAATACTATCAAAGGAGCATTTACTTTTGAACCTAATAAACAATGCTTTAATATAAATGGCAGATTAAATGCAGAGATGCTGGAGAGGCCCCAAAATATATACTGTCTGCTAATTAATATTTTTCCTTTTAAAAGCGCAAAAACTGACGATGCAAAAAAAATACAATGCTTGATACCAAAGGAGACAATTAAGATTGATGGCCCACGTAGTGACAAAGGACACTCTATGGGGCTCCCCCATCACATGGTATATACTCATTATCGATTAACACTTGTCACAAACACCGGCAACTGGCCCATTTTGTCACTACCTATCACAGTATTTACTATGCTGAAAGTGAAATTTATAAATTTTACCCCAATAAACTTCTGCACAAATATGAATAGTTTCCAACCCATTCAAGCACCAGAGATGCACACACATACCAATTTCCCCATGCGTATTTCGAATATTTAATTACATGCGCAATGCATAGAAGACAAAACCGCCGCAGCACCACATTACATTAAAAAAAAAACATATATATATATATGGTAGAAATGACGAACTAAAATGAACCTAAGAAGTATGAAAAAATGATTAAGCAAATGCCAACAACCTAAGAAGTATGAAAAAATGATTAAGCAAATGCCAACAATGATGTCAAGAGATTCTCTTACCAAATCAGAAACATATTGGAAACTCCTTGTCTGCTTCCCATCACCGTACACAGTTAAAGGCTCCTTCCTTAAAGCCTGCATCAAAGCAATGCAGATAATTTATCAATTATTTAATTATCAAAACAACCCCCAAAAAGTATTAATATCACAAAACAAACAATAACCTGAGCAACGAAATTGCTAACAACACGACCATCATCAATACACATCCGAGGCCCGTACGTGTTGAAAATCCTAGCAATCCTAACCTGTGAAGAATAAGAATTTAAAAAATAAAATAAAAAACATTAAATATCAAATTAATTGTGAATTCTAATTTTGATTAATAGATTTAATTAAAAAGCTAACCTCAACTTCAGCTCCTCTGTGATAGTCCATGGTCAACGTTTCAGCTGTTCGCTTTCCCTCGTCGTAACAACTTCGGACACCTGTCGAACATTGAACCCAAAAAACACTCTCTGTCAGATTTATTTAACACGAGAAAAAAAATAACAGTATCTGACAGATCTAGACAACACTAAAATCCATACTCTTCATTAAATTACAATCATGCCATTCCACATTTCGCCATTTTACTGTTTTGACCTGCCTAACACTTTCCTGTTTACAGTTTCAAACTACGCCATCCACCACTATTGTCATAGGAACGGACAAAAAAATGATTATAAAAAAAAAAAAAAAAAAAAAAAAAAACACGCAAACGAGTTTTCCAGACAAAACTTCAAAGACATAGTGAACCGTCAGATTAGGGAACACCGTCAACAATGTATCAGATCTAAAGGTCATGATATTCACGAGTACAAAAATCCGTAAAAACCTCAAAAACTTTGAATAATACATGATTACTTTGGTTGGACCTACTAACGTGTGCCGTTCGGCACGGTAAATGACGGAAAGTCAGGGCAAAAAAAGGCATTATCTCAAAATATGCCGTGGAAACAAAAAAAAAAACGCATCGCCGTTTCGGCACAATAAATGACGAAACGTCAGGGCAAAAAAATAACGCACGATCTCAAAATTTGCCGTGACAAAAAAAAAAAAAAAAAAAAAAACAGAGAGAGGGAGGGAGGGAGAGAGAGAGAGAGACCGATAGGATTGACGTTGCCCCAGTAAGTCTCCTTTTGAGGATGTTGCAGAGGATCTCCGTACACCTCGCTTGTGCTGGTCAACAAAAATCTAGCTCCAACCCTCTTTGCCAATCCAAGCATGTTCAATGTCCCCACTACATTTGTCTTGTAAATTTCTCAGTTAAAGCGAAACAAGAACAAAAACCCATTTTTTTCCAAATCAAAAACAATAACAGAGAATTGTAAAAATTGACGATAGAAAAAGGATATAATAGTCTTGACAGGATTGAACTTGTAATGAACTGGAGACGCAGGACAGGCGAGATGGTAGATCTGGTCAACTTCAAGCAACAGAGGCTCTACGACGTCGTGTCTTATAAGCTCGAAATTCGGGTTCCTGAAATGGTGCATCACGTTTTCCTTCCGACCCGTGAAGAAGTTGTCGACCACGATGACGCTGTCACCTCTTGCGATCAGTCGGTCCACCAAGTGCGACCCGACAAACCCGGCCCCACCCGTAACCACAATTCTCAACCCTTTCCGTTTCAGACCCAGCGGAACCTTCCCTCCCGAGCGAACCGACCCGAACCCGGAACCTCCAACGTGTGACACGGCCGGGACGTACGAAAACGTATCGGTTCCGGACACCTGGCTGGGATCGTAAGGAGCATGAGACGACGATGGGATGGCGGCGAAAAACAGAGAGGCTATGGCAATGCCGACGAGGACAAACACGAGCCGCTGCTCACGGAGCAAGTAACGAATGGGTCGGGTAACGAGAAACCAGGGTTTGATGGGTTTGGGCGAGTATGAATCCGTGACAGGTTGACTCTCGTGTCCTCTGTATGTTAGCTCCGACCCCATCTTCAAAAAACCAGAAAAGCTATAACCAAACGTCGAGATCAGGAGATGAGAATTACGTTAGAGAGATTAGATAGAGAAAACGGTGAGTCGGACACGCCGGGAACTCGGTTCACCGGCTTTGTTTGTTGTGGGTGGAGATTGGTGCGTTTTTGGTTTGGGGTTGTGGGTTTTGGTATATATAAAGTGAATTAGGAAGGTAAAGAAGGCCTGCGTTTGGATCTTATTTACGAAAATACCCTTTTTTGGAAAGTTAAATAATTGTTATTAGGTGCGATTGTGATTCTAATTTCTTAATTCTTGGTGATCTGGCGTTTAATTTGTGTTTCATTAGGTTGCTTCCATCGATTTACCATTAAAATTTCTCAGTTGTCTAATTTGACTTCTTTTGTTTTTCTCTTGACAATGCTTTTCATTTATTTATTGGTTAACTTTCATTTTTCTTTTTTTTCTTTTTTTTTTTTAAAAAAAAAAAAATCATTTTTCTTCTTAAAATTTACAAAATAAAATAGTTTTTTTTTTTCTTTTTTTCATTTTGTATTGATTAATAATCTCCTTTCAATCAAACATTATGCTGGTACAATATTGAAATAGTAATTGGGAAATAGAATTATCTTATTTGATATTTTCCTCTTGTATGTTATATTAATTAGACAATAACATATTATCGATCTTCATTACTAAGAGCATTTCCAGTGCGATTATACATTTTCAGTTTCTATTAGTGACACGTTATCATGTCTTTTGAATATAGATTTAGCAACAAAAAAAAATACATATTTATATCTCCAACGTTTAACAAAAAAAAAAAAAAAAAAAAAAAATCCCTGCTTGACAAATCAACATTAAATATTCATCAAACTCTCTCCTATTTTTTCAGTTGATATATATGATGTAAGAAATCATGGTCATCATTTCTAGAATTTTTTTTACCTTTATTATCAATTCATCTTATATGGCGAGAAATTTTACCAAAATGTATAATAGTATTTTTTTAAAAAAAAATTATTGAAAATGTATAATAGTATTGGATATGCTCTTATATAAAGAATTATTTGAGTTCTTATTTAATACTTTTGATTTAGTTCATTGAAGAACAAAAGACATTGAACAATAATTTATTTTATTTTTTGATATAGATATTGAACAATAATTAAAAATAGAAGAAAAACAATAGAATTATAATATACAGTGATTTAAATATAAGCAACTAGACTTTGAATACAATGCAAAGTTGCAACCCCTTAATTTTCATGTAATTGGGATTTGTTTTATAAACCGCCTAATACTGATTAATAATTAAACAAATTTAAAAAAAAAAAAAAAAAATCATTTTCATATACATAGTTGCCTGTAGCAATTGTTCTCGCGTGTCAAATCAAATTAAAAATATATATATATATCAATATTAAAAAATGTTTTTACTCGTCTTCGTCACTTTACACGTGCAATACAATGGTTGGCTGGCCCATGGAAGAATCCATGTGAATAAAAGTGCCCTAGTCCATCCTTTGCGGGGGATGCACTGTTCGTTGCTGTTATTTGCAGTACATTTTTATTGAGATCGAGATTTATTTGTGGTAGCTTTAAAGGTAAGTCAATTACTTATATTTAAATTCATTTTTCTTCACTTTTAGCATCTAATCCAATTTATTGTCCCACTAAACACTAATCGGCAGAAACATTAAGACACTAATAAAAAGTAGGCCGGACGACAGTAATAAAAAGTCCCATTTTGGTCTCAAAAAGGACAATTTGGTGGTAATTTTGGGACCTCATTTCCTAACTAACCTAACCTAGCCTATTACAATCAATCCATTGCCTCATTTGAAGATTTATTTATTTATTTATTTATTTATATTTTTTTACATATACTATTTTCATCGAATCAAATTTACAATATTGACAAACTGAATAGTATTAAACCATTTTTTTATCATTCTTGTTATTCTTTATGTTTTTTTTATATGTATAATCATTTTTTTTTTATCATTCTTGTTATTCTTTATATTTTTTTTATATGTATAATCATTTTTGTTATTTTATACATGAAATATCTAAAATGTTGAGATATTTAGGAATCATAAGGATAGTTTGAAGGAGGGATAAAAAAGTGAACAGTTACCTTGATTATATATATATATATATATGTCTCTGCATGTGTGAACCGTCAATTATAAAAAAGTTTAATTAAAAAAAAAAAAAACAATATATTACAAGAAAACAAAAAATTTGTGAACTGTCAAAAAGAACAGTTGCTTTTGCTTTGAATTTCCTTTTTGCTTAATTTTTTTTTTTTGTTTTTTTTTTTTTGTTTTTTTTTTTTTTTTTTG
Source organism: Acer campestre (assembly GCA_954870605.1). NCBI lineage: Eukaryota > Viridiplantae > Streptophyta > Magnoliopsida > Sapindales > Sapindaceae > Acer > Acer campestre. Next base: position 11,111,261 of record OX940802.1, read on the forward strand.
AGAATAAGCTGCTACCCTGGGACAAACCACAGGGAAGCAGCAGCACAAACAACCAAACCAAACAACTAAGCAGGCATATCAGCCTGAACAACAGAAGCAACGCACAAAGGAAATTCTTCCATCTAGAAGAAATCAGCACAATTCTTTTACGTCTGCTTCGCAAGGCCATGAGCGACCAAATTAGCCTTCCTTGGGGAAAAACTAATATCCATACCATCAGTACAATTCCGAAGAAACCACACTCGCCACACAATAACACAAAACAGCTCCAGCTCATGACAGCTCAAGAGAAGATAGAAGGAGAGAATAAAATCCAAAAAATCAACAAAAATACCTGAAACAACGACCTTGCTGGGGAGCCAAGCTAAGCCGGCAGCCTTGAGTTTTTTACAACCCCACAGAGCATGGAGGGTGGACTCGCAGCGAACCTTACAGAGCGGGCAGACATCCAGGACATCCAACTTCCTATGGTGAAGGTTTGAGAAAGTGGGAATCCAATTATAGCAGGCCTTCCAAATAAAAACCTTAATTTTCAGCGGAAGACGCAGACCCCACAGCTTTTTCCACCAGAAAACACAAGGGTTAATAGCCGAATTTGATGAGCAAGCCTTAGGAACCAAGTCACGAGCCAACCGATACCCACTCCTAACACTGAACGAGCCACCAACCTCGAAGTGCCACAGAATATAATCCCTCCGACTTCTCGACCCAACAGGGATACTAAGGATAGCCAAAATGTCATCAGAACAAAAATTCTGCTGAAGCAACTGTAAATCCCACCCACCTGAAGCCGAAAACAGTTGATCAACCGTCGCATTTATACCCAAAGATGGAGGGGATTGAATTTTAAATGTAGAAGGCCTCGGAAGCCATTGATCCTTGTAAACACTGATTGAAGAGCCATCACCAACACACCATCTCACACCCTTCGCAAGAAGCTCCTTCCCCCAAACCAAGCTGTTCCAAATAAAGGAGCCAGAGGAAGTCTTTGGGGCATCCATGAAGTCACAGTCCTTGAAGTAACAGCCATGAAGAATCCTAGTAGCTAAAGAATTCGGCCTCTGCAGGATTCTCCAACACTGGTTCGCCAAATTTGCCTGATTAAAATCTTCTAAAACACGGAAACCTAACCCCCCTTCTGATTTAGACAAGCACATACGGGGCCTAGAGCACCAATGCATCTTTCGGGCTGACTCGCTGCTACCCCACCAGAATCGTGCACACAGCCGCTGAATTTCCAAAACAAAACTCTTTGGAAGCCGAAAAATGCTCATGGCATAAGTCGGAATTGACTGCACAACAGCTTTAATCAAAATCTCCTTTCCGCCAACAGAGAGAAGTTTTTCCCCCCAACCTTTAATCTTGCTCCAAACTTTATCCACAATATCTGAGAAAAGAGCCATTTTTTTCCTTCCCGAAAAACAGGGGAGACCAAGATACCTACTGTGACAGTCAACTAGTTTCATGCCTATAAGCGACGCAATTCTGGATCCGTCCGCCCCTGAGAAAGACGGGCTAACATAGACAGCGGATTTATCGAAATTTACAAGCTGGCCAGATGCTTTAGCATAGGAATCAAGAACACTTCTCACACCCAGGCAATTAGAATCAGTAGCCTTGGTAAAAATCAAGCAATCATCTGCAAACAAAAGGTGGGACACCGTTGGACCACCACGACTGCACCGAAAACCAGAAATTTTTCCTTTCGAATTCGCCACATTAATCAAATTTGAAAAGCCCTCAGCACAGATAATAAAAAGATATAGGGAGAGAGGGTATACGACTATTTTTTGTACATAAGGATATGTTTATAATCAACTTTATATAAATTTGATTCAACTTCTAATTCTTAATAGTTAGTAAACACAGTAATGGATGGGGCGGGGATGGGGATAGATAGTCTAACCCGCAATAGGTATGGGGCGGGGATGGGTTTTATACTCCTCACCCCGCTCTACCCCGCTTAAAATAATACTTAGTTAAACTACATAATTTCAAATAAAATAAATATATTTAATATATATATATAAATACATTAACCCTAACTTTACATCTCTTCACCGTTACTTAACATAAAATGACAAAACAAAATACTATTAGAAAAACCCTAGCCGCTAACTTCAACTCTAAGTCTCTAATCCTCAAACAACTCGAAGTTCACCATTCAGGCTTCAACCTCAAACACAAGAGGACATACAGTAAGTTTCTTTCTCAAATAACTTTTAAAATTAAAAGTTTAATAACAACGTTTTTTTTTCAAGTTTATTACTTTAATAATTCTCAACTCTTGAATTAAATTTAATTCGTTTATCACTACTTTAGATAGACACAAATATGTCTACAGATGCACTAGAAAGTGAAGACCCAATACTGGTGTTATCAAGAGAAAATTATGTAAACATACAAGATCAACATGGGGTGGAAACAAACTAAAGAAGAGAATTGGATAAATAAATGCAACTATTAGATGATTAGCGTTACGATTTTCAAACATTTTGACTTCGTACTTTATGTTTAGGTTTGAAAATGATTGAATTAATTGTGAGAATTATGTTTATGAGATGTTTTTTAATAGTTTCTTGGAATTATTTACTACTTTATATATTATATCATATGTAGTGGTTATATATTTAATATTTAAATAATAAAAAAATTATAAATAGGGTAAATGGGTGGGGATGGGGAAAGCACTCCCCGTTGTACCCCGCCCCGCCCCAGCCCGCTCCCTCTATGGTGGGGTTTTATGAGGGGATGGGTTTCCAAAAAATAAATGGGGTGGGATGCGGGGAAGGCCTCCCCCGCCCCATTACCATCCCTAGTAATGGAATTTAGTAACCTCATTCTGATTTCCTTACATTTTCTTTTCAGTAGAACTTGATTCTGATTTCTTTAATTCCCGATTAGTAATGCACCATTTAGTGTTGATACAGTGACAAGATTTTGTAGAGGTCAGGGGGCCATGGACCCCTTTAGCCCACAGAAAAAAAAAATTAATAGTTAATATATATATATAATTTTTCTATTGTTAGTTCGTCCTCATATAAAATATATCATGACAAAGAATGTGGACCATTAGATTTACATATTTTGACTCAAAGTATATGCACTTATCAAAACTTCTCATAATCTATGGTTCACATTCTTCATCTTGATATATTTTATATTAGGACGAACTGACAGTATAAAGGCTATATATATACATATATATATATTGTTGGGAGTAAAAATGAGCCTTTGGAGTAGAATCATGCTCCGGTCTTATGTATATATGTATGTGATTGCTTCATTTCTACATAAAGTGTAGCCCCATTTCCCTATTATTTTGAGTTCGGTTCTCGAGAAAAATCGAGTGTTTAATGGTTTGTTTGAGGTTTTTGCAGAAATTTTGATAGCATGGGTGTTTTGGTTATAAAGGCAAAATCTGAGGGCTAAATGTGCAATTTTGGAAAGTTTGGGGTTTTAGGCATCAGAGCGCCGCGGTTGAAGTGCCGCGGCTTCACCGCGGTCAACGACAGTAGCGACAGAAACCTCTTCAAAGCTCCGCGGCTGCGCCGCGGTCGGGCAACAACGGCAACCCGCCAGCTCATCTTCTAGAAGAAATTTTGCCCCCTTTTTTGCCCTATTTTTGGACCCATATATATACATCTCTTCATCTTTTCAGAAAAGGGAGAGGAGACACAAAAAGAAACGAAAATACTCTCCAAAGAAAGGGAACTCTCCTACTCACCAAGACTCCATCTTTCCTAAATTCCTACACAATCCAAGAGACACTTGACACCAATCTATGATCTTTTCTTGTTCTTGGGAGAAAGAAAATTGAAGGAGCTTGAAAAATGAGAGGAGCAAAAGGAAGAAGAGGAAGCTCTTCATTATAGTTTTCTCTAACTTTTTCTCTTTTATCCTTTGTTATAGCCATGTATTTATTTGAGATTATTTGTTGTATGGCTATTAGTTGTAATATGAGCTAAACTTTTATTGTTAGGATTTGATGAACCTCACCCATGAATATTTATATGTATTGACCGTTATTTATTCATTTTGTGCAAGTGTGGTTTGTATGGGTATTTTTGTGTGCTTAAAGCTTTCAATTGATTGATCTCCTTTTGAAAGAATTTTTGTGGTGTGTTATGTACTGACCGGAGACGCACACCACGTGCTCGATAAAATGCCCTCTATACATGTCCAGAAAAGTAGACCTACTTAGGCTAGCGTATAGGATTCCTTAATGTGCCAAGGTTCTTAATGAACTCATTCATATATTCCGAGTAATCGAGAGATAGGCTTGGGTATGATTTTGGGTGCGATCTATTCTACTCGACCGAGATTGTGGGTTAACATTTGGGTGCATGAATCTATGAATTACATGAACATGTTTTGGGTGAATAATTGAGTTTAGAACGGAAATCGACATAGGGTGGGGTGTAGTCAAATCCTAGCATATTTCTCTCTATTATTACACTTGTGTTTATTTTCGTGTTATTTCTTTTTCGCAATAGCATTTAGTTTTATTTTAGTTTTATTTTAGTTTAGTTTAGTTTAGTTTAATTTGCTTAATTGGAAAACCAACCTTTTCGATTGTTTGAATAGCAAATATGCTAATCAATTTCGGTAATCGATCACTCGATCCCTGTGGGAACGAACTTTACTTACTATTGTGCTACTCTCCGACCTCGTCCTATGAATTGATTAGCACAATATCACTCAAGTGACACTCGCAATAGGACGAGGTCGGAGAGTAGCACAATAGTAAGTAAAGTTCGTTCCCACAGGGATCGAGTGACCGATTACCGAAATTGATTAGCATATTTACTATTCAAACAATCGAAAAGGTTGGTTTTCCAATTAAGCAAATTAAACTAAACTAAACTAAAATAAAACTAAAATAAAACTAAATGCTATTGCAAAAAAGAAATAACACGAAAATAAACACAAGTGTAATAATAGAGAGAAATATGCTAGGATTTGACTACACTCCACCCTATGTCGATTTCTGTTCTAAACTCAATTATTCACCCAAAACATGCTCATGTAATTCATAGATTCATGCACCCAAATGTTAACCCACAATCTCAGTCGAGTAGAATAGATCACACCCAAAATCATACCCAAACCTATCTCTTGATTACTCGGAATATATGAATGAGTTCATTAAGAACCTTGGCACACTAAGGAATCCTATACGCTAGCCTAAGTAGGTCTACTTTTCTAGACATGTATAGAGGGCATTTTATCGAGCACGTGGTGATAACACACCACAAAAATTCTTTCAAAAGGAGATCAATCAATTGAAAGCTTTAAGCACACAAAAATACCCATACAAACCACACTTGCACAAAATCAATAAACAAAGGTCAATACATATAAATATTCATGGGTGGGGTTCATCAAATCCTAACAATGAAAGTTTAGCTCATATTACGACTAATAGCCATACAACAAATAATCTCAAATAAATATATGGCTATAACAAAGGATAAAAGAGAAAACGTTAGAGAAAACTATAATGGAGAGCTTCCTCTTCTTCCTTTTGCTCCTCTCCTTTTTCAAGCTCCTTCAATTTTCTTTCTCCCAAGAACAAGAAAAGATCATAGATTGGTGTCAAGTGTCTCTTGGATTGTGTAGGAATTTAGGAAAGATGGAGTCTTGGTGAGTAGGAGAGTTTCCTTTCTTTGGAGAGTATTTTCGTTTCTTTTTGTGTCTCCTCTCTCTTTTCTGAAAAGATGAAGAGATGTATATATATGAGTCCAAAAATAGGGCAAAAAATGGGGCAAAATTTCTTCTAGAAGATGAGCTGGCGGGTTGCCGCTGTTGCCCAACCGCTGTGCAGCCGCGACACTTCAACCGCGGCGCTTTGAAGAGGTTTCTGTCGCTACCGTCGTCGACTGTGGCACTCTGATGCCTAAAACCCCAAACTTTCCAAAATTGCACATTTAGCCCTCAGATTTTGCCTTTATAACCAAAACACCCCTGCTATCAAAATTTCTGTAAAAACCTCAAACAAACCATTAAACACTCGATTTTTCTCGAGAACCGAACTCAAAATGATAGGGAAATGGGGCTACACTTTGTATAGAAATGAAGCAATTAGTATGGAAATAAGTTTACACTGCTGATAGATTACAAGTACACAGTAATTTCTCAAGAAGTAAAAGTAAAAAAGAAGTCCCCCTTCAAGGTAGAAATGAGGCTTTATATAGTCTTGGTTCTGGTGCCATGGGACACGTGTTGAGGGCTCATTAGCTGACTACGACAGCTGTCTTTATATGCTCAGTTATTGTCGGGTCTGACAATATTATCCTCCGAAGGTGTTCCGGTGTTGGTGTTACGGGGGACGTTGTTTCGCCCAACGATGTACAATAATAGTTGTGACTCCAAAGAAGTAGCCGGGACAGTAGGCATGATCGAGGTTTGTCCGTACCGGGGGCCGCGTGAACTCACAAGTACATCCAACATATATAATTGTATATCTTGCAATTTAATCCTATCAATTTCAAGGTTTTTTTTTTTGTAATTTGGCCCTAGATACACACTCCTAGACCCTAGTTCTGCCCATATGTGGATAGATATAGACCTCTTTTCCGTATTGCGAGTTGCTGATTTTGCCTTTAAAACCAAAACACCCCTGCTATCAAAATTTCTGTAAAAACCTCAAACAAACCATTAAACACTCGATTTTTCTCGAGAACCGAACTCAAAATGATAGGGAAATGGGGCTACACTTTGTGTAGAAATGAAGCAATCAGTATGGAAATAAGTTTACACTGCTGATAGATTACAAGTACACAGTAATTTCTCAAGAAGTAAAAGTAAAAAAGAAATCCCCCTTCAAGGTAGAAATGAGGCTTTATATAGTCTTGGTTCTGGTGCCATGGGACACGTGTTGAGGGCTCATTAGCTGACTGTGACAGCTATCTTTATATGCTCAGTTATTGTCGGGTCTGACAATATTATCCTCCGAAGGTGTTACGGTGTTGGTGTTACGGGGGACGTTGTTTCGCCCAACGATGTACAATAATGGTTATGACTCCAAAGAAGTAGCCGGGACAGTAGGCATGATCGGGGTTTGTCCATATCGGGGGCCGCGTGAACTCACAAGTACATCCAACATATATAATTGTTTATCTTGCAATTTAATCCTATCAATTTCAAGGTTTTTTTTGTAATTTGGCCCTAGATACACACTCCTAGACCCTAGTTCTGCCCATGTGTGGATAGATATAGACCTCTTTTCCGTATTGCGAGTTGCTTTTTAGACAGTGCTTGTATCGATAATTTTTTTTTTTTTTTTAAGTTAACAAGGTAATATTTTATGCTTTAAAGAAAATTAATTTTTTAAAGCAAAGGTCACTTTACGTGGCCACGAAATTGGTCACTCATTACTTTGATGAATGGGGACATTTTCACTTTTATTATTATTATTATGATTATTAAACTAATATTAAAACAACGATTACGTTATAATTATATGAGTAACTTAAGCAGCACGAGAATTTCGAAAATCGAAACGGTGAGAGAGAGAGAGAGACATTAAGAAATGGAGGGCGCACTGTGCACATGCATTTTCATTATATGTAAAAGAAATTGCCACTTCTAAGCAAGCTTTTCTCGTGCTCTCTTTATAATAAATGTTCGGAATGTTATTTTTGCATGGATGGGGCAAAAAAATCTTTTAAATTTTGTTTTCGACAAAGTCTACTGTTTTTCGGGGTTGGTTTACATTCAAATAATAGTGGGGCGACCCTTAAGGCTTTTGAAAATTCAACTGATATCGACACGGGCTGCTTGAGGTTGCAAGTGTGTGGCCTCCAGTTACGAATAAGTCGTACGTTTGAAATTTGAATTGTCTATTATATGATTTATTTTTATTTTTTTTAATGTATATTTATTGTATATAACGTGTGTCACGTTAGGAAGTACGCATACTCCATTTGGTGGAGGCAACCCCTATCCTATTCGGATACTCCCAGATACTTCAGGATATATATCTAATACCCCAAATGACGTATCTATTAACTTTTTCACAAGTTTGACTAGAAGATATGGGGAGAGACATCCATGATACGTTTGGGGGAATATTATAATTATTTTAGTATAAAACGAAGTCAAATTATAATTTCAAAAATGTAGAGGTCAAAATAAAATTGTAAATAAATATATCAGATTAGGGATCTATGGCTCATTTCAATTTCAATCGGCTGCGTATGTCATTCTCTCTCTAGGGTTTTAGGTTCCTCTCAAAACCCTAGGTGAAAGTAGTGAGTTTTGGTCTTTTGTGGCCGATTTTTTCACTCTTCTGGAGTGTAGTCTTTCTTTTTCTTGGTTTTTTTCTTCTCTTCTGTTACGTTTTTGTTGTCTCTTTTACTCATGAGTATGGATGAAGTGGCGAGATTGTGTGCGACTTTGTCTTTGAAGGAAAATGAGGGTCCTCTTATGCCTTTACAAGCGACTATGAAGTTGGCGGGTGAGAAGAGATTAGGTTTTCGTTTGTTAGGGAAACTCCTATCGAATAAGCTTGTTAATAGAGATGTGTTTATGAACTTATTCCCACGGATTTGGAGGACGATGGAAGATTTTGAAATAGAGGTAGTTTCGGGTAATATTTTTTTGTTTACTTTCAGGAATGCTAATGACCGGTGGCAGGTGCTACAGGGAGGCCCGTGGAGCTTTGATAGGGCTCTTTTGGTTCTGGAGGAACCGACCGGAAAAGGGGATATTAAGGGGATGAAATTTAATAAGGCGACTTTTTGGGTTCAGATACACAACGTTCCTCTATTATGCATGACTGCGGAGATTGGTAGGTTTCTTGGGGGGATGGTTGGTGAGGTTAAAGATATAGATACGGGAAAATCTGGGGATTGTGTGGGGAAATATATCCGAGTTCGAGTAGAGGTTCAGGTGGACCGACCGTTGCGTCGTATTTTGCGTGTGGATGTTATGTGTGATGGAAAGGAATCGGTCATGCTCCTAAGATATGAGAGGTTGCCTGACCATTGCTTCCGATGTGGGTGCCTTGGCCATATTGTCCGAGATTGCTTGGAAGAGAAGATAGGGGATGGACCGGAGGATTTTGATCAGTTATTTGGTGCCTGGCTCAGAGCGGATAGCCCTGTTAAGCTAGGTAAGTACCGTCAGAAAAGAGAGGACATTCCTCCTGGGGAAGTTCGTATGAAGCCAGGAACTAGTGGTGTGGTTTTACCTGAGACTAAAGAGCCTGACGATACAAGGAATGGAGATAATGGGAGGTTGGTGGCCAATAGAAAAATGCTTGCCAGTAATACGGTGGTGATATGTCCAAAGGGCGATGGGTCTGTAAGGCCCCGTGATTCAAAGGTTGGATCCGATTTAGAGGGTTGTAGTGTTGCGAAGGATAAAAACCCCCGTACTGTTTGCAAAAATCTGGGAGCCTTCTTGGCCAATGAGGAGGCCGCTTTTTCTCCCCCATGCAAGGTGACAGAGAAGCAGCAGGTTTCTATGATTGTTCCTAAGTTAGTTACCGTTTCGGTGGAGGTTGGTAGGGAGGAGTCTGGGTTGGGGGCGAAGGTAGAGTCTCCACCAGCTGACAGCACTCCGATAACACAGACGGGTGCGGGTACTGCTGTTGGTATTGCTCTTAATGGGGAGGTTACAAATTTGAGTTTAGGGTCGGCTGAGATGGAGATTGATAAATTCCACTGTAGGCCTGTTATTGTGGAGGTTGCTCCGATTTCGATTGGACAAGCTAAGGTTCAACAAGGGCCGAAAGCGGGTAAATGGAAACGTTGGGCTAGGGATGGAGCAAAAATAGACAGTGGTGTGGATGAGGTCTCTTCTTTGGGTAAGCGAACAATTGGTCATAAGGGCTCGGATTCGGAGAAGAAGCAAAGGGTGATTATTTCTGCAGATGAAACCAATTCTGAAACTACTGAGATATCGGCGAGTCGGTCTCTACCGACTTGCCGGACACAATGAAAACTTTAACATGGAACGTCCGTGGTTTGGGTAGTGGACGGGCGTTCCAGATCCTGCTGCGGTTTAAGCAGGTGTACAAACCCAATTTGATTTTTCTTATGGAGACGAAGTGTGATCATGTCCGTTTGGAATGGATTCGTGTTAAGTTAGGGTTCTGTGGTAAGCTGGTGGTAGATAGTGATGGGAAGAAGGGGGGTATCTGTCTGTTGTGGGATGATAATGTTGATGCTCACTTGCTCTCATATTCCAAGTGTCATATTGATGTGCATGTTGTGGTGCCATGGGGGGCTTCGTGGAGATTTACAGGGTTGTATGGTCACCTTGACGTTGGCCAACGTCATCATTCTTGGAACTTATTACGTCGACTGCATGGCATGTCCTCCCTACCATGGTTGTGTGGGGGGGACTTTAATGAGATTCTTGATTCTTCAGAAAAACATGGTGGGCTGCCTAAGTCTGTTCTTTTGATGACTGATTTTAGGTCGGCCCTTGATGATTGTGGCCTTCAAGGCTTAGGTTTTTCTGGGCCAAAGTTTACTTGGTCTAATAAAAGGGAGGGGTCAAACCTGGTTCAAGAAAGACTTGATAGGTTTGTTTGTGATATTCGGTGGGGCTACAGTAAACCACCTTGAGTATTGGAAATCCGATCACCGTCCTATCCTTATTGATAATTCTCCAGTTACGGGGTCTCCTCTTGCTAGGTGTCCGAGACACAGGTTTTTGTTTGAGGCCTGCTGGGTGGAGGAGGAGATGTGTGTTAATGTGGTGCAGAATGCTTGGGAAGATTTACTAGCTGGACCGGATATGAGAGACTTGGTTGGCTGTATCCGCACATGCACTAACCGATTATCGGCTGTTTATGCCCAAAACAGAAAACGCATGAAGAAGGATATTGATGCTAAACAGGAGGAGCTGCGTCTGGCCTCTACAGTTATAGCTAATGGGTCTTGGTTAAGAATCCGAGAAATTGAGAAAGATTTGGATAGGTTATTGGATACTGAGGAGGTTTTTTTAGAGACAGAGATCCCGTGAGACTTGGTTGAGCAATGGAGATAAGAACACAAAGTACTTCCATGCTCAAGCTTCGTCGAGAAGATCACGAAATAGAATTAATGGCTTGATTGATGAGAATGGGATTTGGAATGGTGATAAGGCGGGTATTATGCATATAGTGGTGAAATATTTTTCTGATATTTTTTGCTCCTGTCAGTCGAGAATGGATGATATGAATAGAATCTTTGATTGCACTCCTTCTTGTTTAAATTCTTCGAGTAGTGCTTATCTTGATGCTGCCTTTACTCCTGAGGAAGTTAAGAGGGCAGTCTTTGATATGTCGCCTACGAAGGCGCCTGGTCTTGATAGGCTCCCAGCAATCTTTTATCAAAAATATTGGTCTGTGGTTGGCGGCAAGGTTGTTTCGGCTTGTCTTGGTGTGCTTAATAATGGGGCAAGCTTGGATGACGTTAATGAGACCCTCATTGTCTTGATTCCTAAGATTAGAGCAGCGGAACGTCTTTCGGATTTCAGGCCCATAAGCTTGTGCAATGTTATCTATAAGATTGTTGCAAAAGCTTTAGCTAATCATTTCCGTCATGTGTTGGATGATGTGATTTCTGAAACTCAGAGTGCTTTTATTCCGGGCCGTTTGATTTCGGATAATGCCATTGTTGGCTTTGAGTGTATGCATGCCCTTAAGAGGAGGAAAAAAGGTAGAAAGGGAGCGATGGCAATTAAACTGGATATGTCTAAAGCCTACGACCGTGTGGAATGGGATTTTATTTCAGGTATGATGCTTAAACTTGGTTTTTCCGCTTCCTGGGTTGAAAAGATTATGCACTGTGTGCGATCGGTTTCTTTTTCTTTTCTGATTAATGGTGAAGTTTGTGGGTGTGTGAAACCCTCTCGTGGGCTCAGGCAAGGAGACCCTTTGTCTCCATATTTGTTCCTTATTTGCGCTGAGGGATTATCGCGGTTGTTCTTTGAGGCTGAGAGGAAGAAATATTTGGATGGTTTCCGTTGCAGCAGGGGGGGGTCCTAAGATTACTCATCTGTTTTTTGCTGATGATAGTTTGGTGTTTTCTAAGGCATCTGAAAAGGATTGTCGGAGTATTCAGACCATTCTAGCTTCGTATGCTGCTGCGTCTGGTCAGGTGGTTAATTTCCAGAAATCGACTCTCTGTGTTAGTAAAGGAGTCTCAAGGCAAAGAGCTGAGAATTTAGCTAAAATTATCGGTGTCCGGATAGTGGAGTGTCATGAGCGATATTTGGGCCTTCCTAGTTTCCCTGGTAGGGGTAAAAAGATCCTGTTTGATAATATCTGTAATAGGGTGTGGGACAAAGTTAAGGGGTGGCAGAATAAATTCTTTTCTGCAGGTGGTAAAGAGGTGCTTTTAAAAGCGGTTGTTCAATCTATCCCCACGTATTCCATGTCCCTTTTCAGACTCCCAAAGTCCCTTATCAATGAGCTTCATAGACTCAGTGCTAGATTTTGGTGGGGTTCCGATGAGGATAAGAGGAAAATTCACTGGGTGAAATGGAGTCAGCTTTGCCTTAGTAAGGATTTTGGTGGTTTGGGCTTTCGGGATTTGGAGATTTTTAACCAAGCCATGCTTGCAAAACAGGTTTGGAGACTTCACCACAATCTGACCACTTTGGCTGCTAGGGTTCTCAAGCATTGCTATTATGTTAATTCCTTAGTGTTAAAGGCTGAAGCTGTCTCTACGGGATCTTATGTTTGGCGGAGCTTCGTTTGGGGTAGGGAATTGCTTGAGAAAGGCTCTCGGTGGAGAGTGGGCTCGGGAGACTCAATTCGGGTGTATCAGGACAGGTGGCTGCCGCGTCCCTCCTCTTTTAAGATCTTTTCCCCTCAGGTTCTCGGTGAAAACATTTTGGTTAGTGCTCTTAAGCTTCCTTCAGGTTTATGGAATGAGTTTCTTATCCGTAATTCTTTTCTTCCTGATGATGCTGAATGTATTCTCCGCATCCCTTGCTCTTCCAATCATCATGATGACTCCCTTGTTTGGCATTTTGAGAAGATGGGTTCCTTCTCTGTCAAGAGCGCTTATCATCTGGGTTGTATGAATGCTCTGTCTTCCTCGACTTCTGGCTCTGGTTTGGTGTCGCCTGTCGCTTGGTGGAAGTTTTTATGGCGTTTGAAAATCCCTTCCAAAGTTAAGTTGCATTTGTGGAAGGCCTGTAAGAGTTACCTTCCTACAAAGAAGATTCTGATCCAACGGGGGCTGCAGATCTATCAATGGTGTCCTTTCTGTGGGTCGGATGAAACCATCAGTCATGCTCTTTGGGGTTGCTCTTCTTTAAAGCTGATCCGATATGAGTTCTGGAAGATTAAGGGGTTGTTCGTGTCTGCTGATATGGATTTCTTGGATTTTTTATTTGCCTGTAAAAATGTGCTTGATTCGGATGAGATGGAGCTTTTCTGTCTGGTCTTATGGAGGATATGGTTCCGGAGGAATGCTCACATCTACAATTCTACACCTGTGAATGTTGTCGACATTGTTCCTTGGGCGAGAGTTTACCTTGCTGATTTTAAGCGTTGTAATAGTGTCTTGCCAGGTGCTCCTGGTGCCTGTGCTATTTATGGTCAGTCTTGGCGTCCTCCTAAAGCTGGTTCTTTCAAAATAAATTCTGATGCTGCGGTAGATGTTCATGGTAATAAGACGGGAACTGGTGCCATTATTCGGGATTTCAAAGGCTTGGTCATGGCGGCTTGTACTCAAGTTTCTTTGGTTTGTGTTGCTCCTCTCATGGCTGAAGCTTTGGCTGTCTTGCGTGGGATTCAGCTTGCTGTTGACACAGGTTTATGGCCCTGGTCTATTGAGTCTGATTCTCAGCTGGTGGTTTCTATGATTAATTCTGGCACGGGGTCTCTCTCGGATATTGGTTTAATTATTGATGATATTTTATTTTTTGTTAAGGGTCCTTTCAATTGTAGTGTGCGTTTTGTTCCTCGATAAGCTAATATGGCGGCTCATTGTCTTGCCAAGCTTGGTATTGTTTTAGGTTGCGACAATTTTTGGATGGAGGAGGTTCCGCCTTGTGTGGCTCCGATAGTTCTGGGGGATGCCCCAGCGTTGCTGTAATCCGTTGTTTTTTATGAAATCGTTTTTCTTTTCAAAAAAAATTTCAATCGGCTGCTTCAAAGTTAAAAACGCATAAAGAAGAAGAAGAGAAGAAGAAGAAGAACCAACTTAAAGACGGAAAAAGCTTCGATCGGTATCACTTATCAGGCATGTATCATAATTTTTCCATAATTTTTTTCTGGTTTTCGGGTTTATATAGTAACTAATAACCGATGCTTGTAGCTCGATTGTTGACATTTTTTCTTTTAATTTTTTTTTTTTTGATTTAGTGAAATAATATTTGGACTGCAAACCTTTCTCTTGATGAACTAAAGTTGGATGTTGAATTATTTATATCCTTTAATAATGTGAATGATGAATTAATGATAATGAAGTTAATTAGGAATTTAGAATATGTTTTATGAGTTTTTTTTTATTTTATTTTTTTATTGTATTATTTGAATTTTATAATATGTTATGACTTATGTGATGTATGTTTTATTTGGATTTTGTAATATGTTACGACTTATGTGATATGTTTTATTTGGATATTGTATTGCATTGTTATGACTTATATAGTTATATGACATGTTTTATTTGAAATTTGAATATTTTTTGATTTGGAATGAATTATCAAATATGTTTTCATATATTATTATTATTATTTTAAATATAAATATATATTATTTTAACTGACGCATCCTGCCGTATCTGTATCCTGGTTGTTGGAGATTTACCGTATTCCTGTATTATGCCGTATCCGTATCCGCACTACATAGGTGTTATGTTTAGACAATATGAGGTTAGTAAGTGGCCTGCCCCTTACATCTACAACATGAGGTTGTGGATTCGATTATGTCCCTGTCCCTCTCCCCAAAATCCCTAAGGGCCCGTTTGGCAGCTGGGAATTGGATAGGATAGGATTATTTTTAACCCCTTTCCCATGTTTGGTGCCTACTTGGGATGGGATAAATTTTATCCCATCAAACCCATGAATCCCACGTTGGTGGGATAAATGAATCCCATGAAAACAGATGGGATTCAAATGAATACCATCTTCCTTCTTCAACCTCCCAAGCTATCTACACCATCACCTGCCGCTGCCGCTGCTTCCTTGCCACCGATCCTTCCTCATCGCTGCTTCTTTCTTCTTTCTTTGTCTTCGTCTTCCAAAATCAATTCGAGTTCCATTGATTTTTTAATTGGAACTTGAATTGATTTTGTGGGTTGATTTAGGGTTTAATAGAACGTTTGATTTTGTGGGTTGAATTCGAATTGGAACTCCATCTCGGTTTTGAGCGTTGTGGTGGTGATGGTGGTCGACTATGCACGATGATGCTAGGTCTAGGTAATTTTTGGGTTTGTGTTTTTTTTTTTTTTTTTTTTTGACAAATCTATATTCCAAATCGAAGAAAATCAATCATTATGAGTTTTGCAAGACTAATACAAAGGATCCGTGTTAATAAAATCTCAAATTTGAATTTGAGCCAAACACATTCTCAAAAGTGAAAGCTTACACATGAAGCAGGAGAAACAATTTCAACAATCTAGTCCACGTCTAGGTGCTCGTAGACTATGTACACAAACAATTCAGAAGAAGCCAATTACAATTGACTTGTCCTGCTAAACATCTAAAAAAATGAAAATAATAATCATGTTGATCAGGTCGCAGAACAACAAGATTTGATTCGAAAGTTCACCTGAAAGTTGTTGCTGAAATATCAAACTTGTATCAGTGGCTGCTTAATATGGGTTTTCGATAGCACAAATCCAGCTCGTCTTTCCTCAAATGAGTACTGTGTAATTTTTGGGTTTGTAGTGGTGGTGGTCGGCTGTGGGTGGTGGTCGACGGTGGGTGGTTGAGCTTGGGAGTGGGTTTGTAATTAATAAAAAATATAATTTCCCTAACTTTAATCCTATCCCGTATTGCATCAAACACAATATTATCCATTTTTAATCTTATCCTATGTTGCACCAAACACAGGATAACACTAAATTTTATCCAATCATATCCTATCATATCCCATGAAAATTATCTTATCCTATCCCATGCACCAAACGTGCCTTAATTATTGTAATATTTCAAATGGTGTGTGACATTTCTTAATTTTTTTTATTTTATTTTTAGACCATCTGTGGTGGTGTGGCTCGAACTTCAACATGATATTGTATTGATAATAGACTTGACCTATGAGTGAAAAAAGAAATCTCCAACTAAAAAAAAAAATTAAAATTATCTCCCGAAAGTTTGAGAAAACTAATTTATAATATCAGATTAAATAAAACCTACATGGTGGAATGTTTGGTGCTTCACCAGGGTTTTTTTGTTGTGGATTTTCATCTAAATTCAAAATTATTAATTGTTTTTAAATTTTCAAAACTCATAGAAAAAAAAACTCCTTATACAATTTGTTGTATGTATAAATTTGATAAAAGAACACGTCAGTAAAGAAGCAATAAAGACATAGACACGTCACCCATTGACTCGTCAACAGGAGGAAATCAGTCAAAAGGAGTGCCAGTAGGCACGCTCGCCGATTCAAAGAAAAAGAGTGTTCGCCACAACTGTTTGTCCAGCGGAGAGGCGAAATGCGCTCGCCAATCTAAGGCGTTCGCCAAAGATAAACAGCTGGAAAGGGTGATCCATTTATCCAATTCCAAGTATATTTTCACGACAAAACGAGGGTTTAATCAAATACAAGACTCGAGGATTAAATCCTATTCCGAACAGAATATAATCTTCTTCAAACAAGGAAGAGTCAAAACAGGAAACAAACCCTAAAAAAGTTATCTGTAGACTCTAGACTCCTTATACAACACAAAATAAGGACTCCCCTACCAACACGGCATGGGCACGGGAAACCCTAGAAAAAATCAATATAAATAGAACCTTAACACCCATGAAAAAGGGTTCGAGATCAGAGAGAATAATCAAGCTATTGTATGAGAGATTTGAGTGTGCAAACTATAAACAATTCATAGTGATTTTTCTCGCCCTCAAGGGGCACCGTGGTTTTTTCCCATTCAAGGGTTTTCCACGTAAAATTCATCTTGCATGTGTTGATTGATTTTCTTTGATTATTCGTTTTTTATTAACATAATATTGTTGACTGAGTCGATCCAAAAATCACCGTCAACACAATTCAAGTAAGTTTATTTGATGAAAAAGCTAGTAACCTGTCTAATACGGCTATGCAAGTTTTGTATGAAATCAAAATCTTACACTAATATCATTTTCTTTTGCTTTATTATTCATAACTTTTTATTTTTTGAATGGTAGTTCCCAAAAACCGTAGTTCTATATTAAAAAAAACACATCCATAAAAATATTTGGGAAGAAGGGGATAATGGGCAGCGCTGAAAGCTTTTTCGTTAACAAAATCCCTTTCGACCGGTATCTCTTTTCACATTTATGTTGGGTCATGGGCTGTCTAGGCCGCATATAGTGTTTGATCTCTATAGGGTTAGATATGTTTCTAACCACTTTGATGTCATAATTTTTTTGAATAATAATGTTAGACATCTTATTGTTACACAGTGGTTCTCTTTTGGAAGATCCATTATTTTAACTCAATTTAGGACCTTGATATTTCACATTTTTAATGAATTTTGATCCTTTTTTAATGATAATTGCAACGAAATCTGTTTGTAAACAATTTGAATTTTTTTTCAAGAACTACAACTATTTTTTTTCCCGATGTTGTTGAATATGAAGCATTATAAAATGAGCGAAAAATAGGAAAAATGAATATATATATATATATAGTTGTGGTACTTGAAAAAAATTTCAAAATTTGTTTACAAGTAAATTTCATTAAATTGATCATAAGAGAGCATATCAAAATTCATTAAAATCGATAGATTTCATCAAGATATTTACTTTGAGTTAAAATAAAGGATCTCTTTAAAGAGAACCACGGTCTAAATTTATATTCCAATTTACAATGTATCATTTGACAAATGGGTGCAATGTATTATTTGACAAATAAATATACATTTTATTATTTGATATACTAATTGTGATAGGAACAATTTGAACTTATAACATTGTTAGACCGAATAAACGTTATTTACCACAGAAGCAAATTGGGTGCGGCGACAAATAAACATACATTGATGGTGACAAATCTCATTTACTACGTATAATATGTATTAGATTGTCAAGTTAACAAAAAACTGTCAAATTAAAATTTTGAATAGTTAATGTTAATTGTTTAATGAGGAAATTACACTACACTCTTAAGGTTTGGGCTTGAAACGCTTATGTGGACAGGTTTGGGTATTCTACATCAACACCCCCAAGAGTTAACAAAGATGAAACACTTTCTTAGTTTGTAAGGGTTTGACGTAAAAATGTCCAAAACACCTTAAGTTAAGAAATTAAACTATTCTATAACTGAATCATTCATCATATCTTAAATAAGTAATTTTTTTTTTCAAGATTATTAATTTCTTATATAAGTATTCATTTTCTTATCTCACGTGTGTCTATATATATATATATAAATGTTCAAGTTAGTGTGCACTGATATAACTTCATCAGTGCGTTAGATGTTGACCATTAGATTTATGGGTGTGGATATTGACATTCATAAAATGAAAACGATTTTAACGTAATGTTAAGTCAAATGTAGTCAATGAAATTTAATGGGATTTTTGTGCAATTATGGAAAATATTTTCGCTTAGTGTGAAATATTACCTAAAATTGGTGTAAATTTGTGCACTTTTAACAAGAAACAAAATATAATTGAACAAGCCATAAGCTTAGCCAGAAGATTCGATACCTCACAGAAGAAAGAAACAGCCAATTGATTCTCTCCCTTTGGTTTCCTAAAAACTCTCTGAGTTTCTAGAGGCTGTTGGTGAAAGTAGTGGTTGGGTTCTTTAAGGTTCCCTAGTTTTTCACTCTTCAGGAGTGTTGTTGAGTTAGTTTAGTTTTTTCTTTCATCTTTTTTTCGTTGAGTATTATGAACGCCGACTCTGTGGCAAAGCTTTGTGGAGCGCTTACGTTGAAGGAGAGGGAAGGTCCTCTATAGCCATTGGCGACGGGTCTAAAGGATGGTGGGGAGAAACGTCTTGCTTTACGATTAATGGGTAAGCTTCTGTCTACCAAACTAGTCAACAGGACAGCTTTTATCGATTTGATGCCGAGGATATGGAGGATCAAAGAGGGAGTGGAGATTGAAGTTGTGGATGGTAATATCTTTTCATTTACATTCAAATGTGCTTGTGATTGTCGTCTGGTATTACAGGATGGCCCTTGGCACTGACAGAGCCCTCTTGGTCATCCAGGAACCAACGAGCTTACGGGATATTCGGTTAATGTCTTTCGATAAAGCAACTTTCTGGGTTCAGATTCATAATGCCCCTATGTTATGTATGACAAAGGAGATAGCATGGTTCTTGGGAGGCATGATTGGGGAGGTGAAAAAAGTGGATGATTGAGCCACTGGTGATTGTATTGGGAAATATATTAGAGTTCGAACTGTGATAAATGTATGTCAACCATTACATCGGATTCTTTGGGTGGATGTTATGCGTGATGGGATTGAATCTACTATGCTTCTCTGATATGAGAAACTCCCAGAACATTGTTTTAGGTGTGGTAGATTAGGGCATGTTGTCCGGGAATGTTCTGAAGAGGTGGATTCTGCCGTACCTGAAAATTTCGATCTGTTGTTTGGTCCTTGGCTTAAAGCTGATAGCCCAATAAGGCCATCACAACTTCGTCCATACAAAGATCATAACCGTCCGATTGGTATGACCAATAATGAAGGTAATTCAAGGACTAGTCCGTCTGTACTACGGGAACTGGTAGTCCTACTAACCAATGATCGGAGTGTGAAAGTCCGACAGTGGAGATACGGGAAAGAAGATGGTGGTTGATAGTGCCTTACCAATCGAAAATTACGGAGTCCACCAGCCATAACTTCAGAATATCTCCGATTTGGGAGGAACTGTCCACAGGAATCTCGGCTAGGAGTTTGGGAAAGAAAATTTGACTCCTACAAATTTGACTGACGAGATAGGTTTTTGAAAAAAGGGTGGTCACCAATAGTTGGATGGAAAACTGACGGCAGTTGAAAAGCAAGAAAATAGAAGGTTAAGTTCGTTATCCCCAAAAGTCGTAAGCGATAGCATTGTGCCTGAGGTGATGTTGGGGCAGCGGCCTGCTAATCAGTGTCCTGATAATGGGCCCGGGATACATGTAAAGCTAGACTCAAAGATCAATGTGATGGATGTTGATATTAGGCCTAATATTAAGGAAAGTGGTATGATTAGTAAGACAGATTTAGTGGATCAGTTGTCTGAGAATATTTTAGTTAACAAACGAGCTGGGCTTAACATTGGGAAATGGAAAAAACGGGCTAGATATAGGGTTAAGCCTGATGATGGGGTGTCTCTAGAAGTTCAGTTGGGGAAAAGGTCTTCAGAGTTATCAGAGGGTACTTCGAAGAGGGCAAAATTATCAGAGATTGTCTTTGGTTCTCATGAAATCTCAAATGCGATATCGACGGATAGGTTGTCACCGGTCTGTCGAAAACAATGAAACTCTTAAGTTGGAATGTCCGGGGGATGGGCAGTGCCCGGGCGTTCCAAATCCTGCTAAAAATGAAGCAGGCGTACTGTCCAGTGGTGATCTTCATTATGGAAACAAAAATCAATCATACTCAAATGGAAAGTCTACAGGTTAAATTAGGCTTCTCTTGTAAACTGGTTGTTGATAGTATTGGTAATAGTGGAGGATTGGGTCTGTTTTGGTCTGATTCGGTGGACATTTGACTTCTTTCTTTCTCCTCCTTTCATATTGATGTGCAAGTTATTTCTCAGCGGGGTTCTCATTGGAGGTTTACGGGTTTTTACGGTCATCAAGAAGTTGCTCAGTGGCACCAAGGTTGGTTGCTCCTCCATCATCTCCACCGTATGTCAAATTTGCCTTGGGTTTGTGCTGGGGATTTCAATGAAATCCTAGTTCAATCGGAGAAGGTGGGCGGTGGCTTGAAACCCCAATGGAAGATGCAAGGTTTTCGTGATGCTCTAGACGATTATGAGCTCCAGGACCTCGGCTTTGTGGGTCCTTGCTTTACTTGGTGCAATAAACGGGATGGGTCTGCGATGATCCAGGAACGATTGGATAAGTGTGTTTGTAATTTCTAGTGGGTTAATTTGTTCTCGATTGCAAAGGTTTCTCATTTGGGATTCTAGAAGTCATATCATAGACCTTTGCTCCTTGACACTAACTGCTCCTTAGTTTTTGTCGGTGGTTGTAATCTGGGTCGTAGGCACTGATTCTTTTTTGAAGAATGTTGGGCTGAGAAACAGGAGTGTGAAGAAATTATTAGGTGTTCATAGTCTTCATCTAGGTCGATTAATTCTATAAGTGAGGTGATGGCTTATTCCCAAAGGTGTGCGGAGGCATTGGGTAGGTGGAATGCAAGAAATCGACACTCCCTAAGTAGAGATATCAGGGCACTTCAAGAACGTTTGAGGCAGGTTTTGGGAGCAATTGGAGCTAACTCGTGAAAATAAATTCAGGCTATTGAAAGGGACCTTGGTTCTCTCCTTGATCAAGATGAAGCTTACTGGAAGCAACGATCTCGGAATATGTGGCTGAATGGTGGGGACAAGAATTCTAGGTTCTTTCATTGGAAAGCTTCGGCGCGAAGGACAAATAACAAGATCACTGGCTTATTTGATGATTTCGAGCTATGGAAGGAGGATAATGCGAGTATATTTCAAGTGGTTGAGAGATATTTTTCCAATGTCTTTTCTTCTTCTAATCCCTCTAACCGTGACATTGTGAAGGTTCTGGATTGTGTTCATCCATGTCTTTCAGCTAGTAGCAGCAATTTTCTTGATGCAAAGTTCTCTCTAGATGAAATTCTGGCCGGTGGTGGGACAACAGGTTACGGCTACATGTCTTGGGGTACTAAATGATGGTCTCGAATTGGACGAGATAAATGATACCCTAGTTAGGCTTATCCCTAAAGTTCGAAATGCGAAAAGAATTACTGACTTTCGCCCGATTAGCCTTTGCAATGTCATCTATAAGATAGTGTCTAAAACCCTTGCCAATAGATTTAGGGGGTGTTGGATGGAGTGATTTCTGAATCCCAAAGCGCCTTTATACCAAGACGATTGATTTCAGATAACACTATTGTGGGTTTTGAATGTATTCATGCTCTGAGGAGTAAGAAAAAAGGAAAATATGGGGCCCTAGCTCTCAAATTGGATATGTCAAAAGCATACGATAGGCTCGAGTGGGTTTTCATTGAAGGAATGATGTACAAACTAGGGTTCTCAGTCGCTTGGATAGAACGTATTATAAGGTGTATTAAATCAGTCAATTTCTCTTTCATTGTCAATGATGAGATTTACGGATCTTTGAAACCCACCCGTGGTTTGCTCTAGGGGGATCTGCTGTCGCCCTACCTGTTCCTTATTTGTGCGGAAGGCCTTTCGCGTTTGCTGTCTAGAGCTGAGAATCATGGTGATGTTGCTGGTTTTAGATGTTCTATGCATGGACCCAAGATCACTCATCTTTTGTTTGTTGATGATAGTATGATTTTCACGAAGGCCTCTGTACGTGATTGTCAGACTATTAAAAGTGTGTTGTCTCTTTATGCTTCTGCGTCTGGTCAAGTTGTGAATTACCTGAAATCTGCAATGTGTGTTAGTAGAGGTGTGGCTACAAGAAGAGCTATAGGCTTGGCTCATATTGTTGGGGTGAAGTTAGTGGCTTGTCATGATCGGTATCTTGGATTACCAAGTTTTGCTGGTAGGAATAAAAAAGAGATATTCTCTACTATTAGGGAGAAAGTCTGGAAAAAAGTTCAAGGGTGGAAGAACAAAGTCTTTTCTGCAGGTGGTAAGGAAATCCTGATTAAAGCAGTGGTCCAATCTGTACCTCTGTACTCTATGTCGTTGTTTAGAATTCCCAAAGGATTAGTGGATGAACTTCACCGGTTAACTGCTAGTTTTTGGTAAGGGTCTGATGAAGGGCGGCGGAAGATTCATTGGGGGTCCTGGAATAAGTTGTGTGACAGTAAAATGGCTGGAGGGCTGGATTTTAGGGATCTTTCTGTTTTTAACAAAGCTCTTTTGACAAAGTAGTGTCAGAGACTTCTTTGTAATCCTCTTCCTTTAGCTGCCAGAGTTTTGAAACAATGCTATTTTCCTGATAGTTCCCTTCTCCAGGCTGATTGCAAATCTTCAAGCTCTTTTATGTGGAAAAGTTTTGTGTGGGGGCGGGAACTGATTAAGGCCAGTTATCGGTAGCGTATTGGTAATGGAGCTTCTGTATTAATTTATCAGAATCGGTGGATACCTCTTCCGTCTACATTTAAAGTGATATCTCATCCTCTGCTTGGTGAATCTGCTACTATCCAGATGCTCAAAAACCCTTCGGGCTCCTGGAATTCTGAGTTGATTAGGGAGTTCTTTTTGCCGGAAGATGCTGACTTAATTTTGAGTATCCCCTGTTCATCTTCCTTTGTAGATGATTCCCTTCTTTAGCACTATGAGAAACTTGGTTCGTATTCAGTCAAAAATGGTTATAAGCTTGGTAGTTCTTTGGCTTCTTCTCCTTGTTCGTCTAGTTTGGGCCCTGCTGAATCTTGGTGGAAGTTCCTCTAGAGAATTAACATTCCGTTGAAGGTGAAACTATTCTTGTGGCGAGCTTGCCATAATTGGGTGCCTTCCAATGCTAACCTTGCCAAACGTGGTTTAGATGTGAATTGGTCTTGTCCGTTGTGTTTCAAGGGTCCGGAAACTATTGTTCAAGCTTTGTGGAGTTGTTAGTCTCTTAAATAGGTTAGGTCCGTGTGTACCTTTATGAGGAAGATTACTTTTTCTGATGGAATGCATTTTATGGACTTTATGATTGAGTGTAAAAATAAACTCCTGTCTTCTGAGATGGAACTCCTCTGTTTGGTGTTTTGGTGTGTTTGGTTTCAGCGTAATGGACGAGTTCATGATTCGATTTCCATCTCCTCTGATACTATTGTGCCCTGGGTTGATTCATTCCTTGAGGATTTCCGGCGTGCTAATATTGTTAATTTGGTTAGCATTAACTGTCAGAGATTGACAGGAATTTCTTGGCGTCCTCCTGATACGGGCTGATTCAAAATGAATACGGATGCTTCGGTTGATTCAGCTTTGGGGAAGATAGGAATTGGTGCTGTTGTGCGTGACTGTTTTGGTAATGTTCTTGCTACGTGTGCTCTTCCTGTATTGGGTGGATTTTCACCAGAAATTGCTGAGGCCATGACAATTTTCAGAGGCCTTTCTTTTGCACGGGATGCTGGTTTACTGCCTTGCATAGTTGAATCTGATGCTCAAGTGGTAGTAAATCTCATTAATTCTACTTCTTTGCCTCTCTCTGATGTTGGTCTGATTGTTAATGATATTTGTTTGCTCCTTAATGACCACCCTGGCTGCTCTATTGTCTTTGCTCCTATGAGAGCAAATTTAGTTGCTCATACCCTCGCTAAATTGGGGTTGGCGTCTAGTAGTGATGGTTACTGGATGGAGGATGTTCCTCCGAGTGTGTTTCCAGTTGTTTTGGGTGATCGCCCCAGTCAGTTGTAATTTCCTTTTTTATTTGAATTTCCTTTCCAAAAAAAAAAAAAAAAAAAAAAGAAGAAGAAGAAGAAAGAAACAGCCACACAAATGGGCATTAACGTTCTCAGAACCTCTCCTTTAAAAAAATAAAAATAAATAAATCTCACTTTTTATTTATGGATAGAGTTTATAATAAAAATAATAATAATAAAGAAATACGTACCTCTTTATGATCAAAGTCCTCAGAAAATTATTTTTTCATTACTTTGTTATATGATAATAGGAGATTTTGATACTTGAAATATAATTAAAGTTTAATTATGAATTAGTTTTTTTTTTTTTTAAATAAAAAGATATAGTTGAAGACATGAGAGTAATTAATGGGTGTACATAGCATTTGGTTTATTTTTAATTAAATTAATTTGTCTTTATTGGTAAATTTCTATTGAGATATTTTTGTAATTAATTTTTTTTTATTAAAATATGGGTGTGCTTATCATATTTATGGGTGTCAATATCGGCACTTTAACTCAAAGTGTATGCATTTGTCGAAGCTTCTCAATAATTAGTGATCCACATGCATTGGTAATGACATAGTTACATAAGTACGCACTAACCAGCACAGGATCGTATATATATAATTGATCATCTCAGTGCGTATTAAGGAATATATATCAGTGCATTGCATGTGAACCATTAGATTCACATGCGCATTGAGGAATATATAACAGTGTGCACCGAGGAGAAAAGACTATATATACATATACATATGCTTATAAAAAAGAAGTTAAATGGATATTTATAGTGTCCCGGTTATTAACAAAAAAGTCCAATTAAATTAATATTTTCAACATATAATTCGGTCACTTCTCTTGATATCACTTAATATAATAATGAGTGAAATTTATCATTAGAAGGCATAGAACTACTTTTCCAACTGTAAAGCCTTAAGGGCATTTTGGACATTTTCAAAGTCAAAATGTTTCAAACTAATGGAATATTTCATCTCCGTTAACTCTTGGAGGTGTTAGTGTATAATACACAAATGTTTCAATCTAAGTGTATCAAACTCAAACCTCAAGGGGTGCAGTGTAATTTTTCCTTGTTTAATTTATCATTCTATTTCCATCCACGTGCAATCAAATTTAATCTCCAATTTCTCTTAATTAATATATATATACATATCAATTAATCTCTAACCTAGCATTACAAGTTTTGGTAAGAGACAAATACCGAAAGTTTGCAAGCCCAAGACTCAAGAGTCAAGACCGAAGAGCATGAATTATTACCAATAACACATGTAACAAGACATACATGCAAGTAATAAGAAACAAAAGCACTTTGCACATGTTCTGTTGCGGTAAAAAAAACAACAAAGAAGACTTTGGTACAGCATTAAAAATCAACTCAGGAAGGGAGATCTGAGAGTGGGGTCCAGCAAGAGGCTCTGTGGAGTTGTATTGTTTCGCACGTCGCAGGGGGGATTCCATCAGAAGCGACGTTGACTCTCCTCCTTCCTTACACGTGCCTACTTCTGCTATTTCCCACGTTTCAACCTTCCACCGTCTGTGCCACGATTATAGCATTACTTTACACCAGATCACCTTTTTCATGCTCGCGTTCCACAACATTATCCTCATATGAAAATTACCAATTACCAAGAATTTCAAGTACAGGATTCAATGTTTTCACAACATTATGAAACGTATCATAGATGATATAAAATAAAATTACATAATTTTTTATTTTAAAAAAAATTATATAATATTGTGTAATCGATTTCTGCACATTTTAATGTTTATCATCAAATTATGATTCTTTTTTTTTTTTCCATTAATTTTTCATCCATGAAAAGCTTTGAAATTTTTCGAATCAGAATATATTAGACTCGTAATGTATACAATATTCCATAATGTAAAAAAGTGGGGGATTGATGTGATCTTTGCATGAAAAGATGTGACTTTATTATTCTATATATCTCTCTCTCATAGGCTAAACCCAAAAAAGAAAAGAAAAAGTGTAATGCTTTTGGTCGTAAAGTTTATGGAAAGATATATGCACCAAAGGCTCAAATTTATTGTAAAAAATTTAATTTTCAAACAATAGTTATAGGATTGAGGATATGACTCGAACCTATAACTGTAATGTATGGTTGAACGTGAGGGACATAATATTGGGCCAATTTTATATTGTCAAGTCCATAATTTATTATATATTGTATTTATTTTTTGAACTATTATAAATAATTAAGGATTTAAAGGAGAATGACATAACTTGAACCCGTAACTTCAACGAGCAAAAAGAGCTAAAATCCTCCCCTAGTATTGTTTTTAACTAACCTATTATTTAAGAGTAATATTTTGAAATAAAGACTTTTTCACATGAGTAGGAAAAAACAAGCAAAAAAACAAATTTTGATTTTTTGAGTAGGAAAAGGCTAGAAAAAAAATAATAAAGATTACCCTGATTCCTAACTCATGTGAAAAAAAAATAAAAAAAATAAAAAAAATAAAAAAAAAATCAAAGAGTCAACATAATCTCCTTAAATTTAAAATTTATTATTAGCATCAACATGTAGGGGGCTTGTCGTCATGGTGGCTTGGTGGGTGGAGATTCACAACCTCTATCAATCCACAAAAGTTCGTCTTCTTTCGACTATAAAGATAGACATTCAAACTGAGCTGTAATATTTGATCTCGATAACTTTTTACATCCCTTTGACTCATCTGATGCCCAGGGTGAAACTTGGAGTGTAAAGGTCCCAAATTACAAATATTTGAAATTAATTGTATTTATATTTTTTTAACTATTAATTTATTTTTTCTTTAGACCAAGTGGGTACATGGCCCCAATGGACTCTGCAGGTTCAGCCCCTGTCTGGTGCCATCTTTATATATTCCTAGCAGCCATATATATATATATATTCCTAGCAGCCACAATAATTTGACACCCCGAGTTATAAGTTATTAGTAATCCCAAATTCCCAATAATTATTTTAGGTCCCCTCACAATACATGAGGGCAGTCAGGCAGAGCAGAAACCGGATTGTCTTAGATGCAGCCCAGTTTGCAAGTGTTGTACTCTTTTTAATTATTTTTAATTAATCTTTGTGTTAATTAGAGTTGTGCAGTTTTTGAAGGAATAAAATTGAAATATGTGGTTATTGGGTATTGGCATGGAAAATTACTATATATATTTCCAAGTTCATGAGTCATGAGACGATGCTAGTCTGCTAGAAATCTTTTATCTCATCATTCTATGTTGAGTGGCAATCAACCTCTCCACGGACCAACCGACCAACCAATCGGAGAATCACTTGCTTCAAAGTTGAAAATCAGTGACCGATAATCACAGAATCCAGACATTTTCTAGCTAATCTATTATTTTATACGGCCAATTTTAGTGACAGATGTCAATAGCTAAGCGAATTAATGGTTTGATGACGTTTCTCTATTTTTTTGGGTAAAAGTTGATGACGTTTCTTGTTTCACATGGATTCAGACTTTTTTCAAAACTTGACCTCCAACAACTTTTCAACCGAGGCCCACTGTCATTGCCTTGTATTATTATATGCACTTTTATTTTTTAAAATTGGACACCTAATGAATCCAGGAATCTACTCCTATAGAGAAGAGATATCTACTTCCAAAACATAAAAAAGAGGAGAAAATCTTCTCTGGAACGGTCCCATACACATAGTCATAAGACGGTTCCTGACAAGATTTTCTCCAAAAAAAAAAATAAATAAATAAATTATGTATACACACCAATAAAATATGCCTCAAAACTCCACCGGGTGAAGCCTTAAATTCAACTTCACCGGGACTTCGGTCGCTGACTTCGCTATCATCAGGTCACCGACTTATGGAGTACCTTGATGAGGAGGAGAATTGTTTTTACATCACCAGACTACCAGAGTATCTTGTTATCGGTACATGCCGATTTAATAGTACTCATGCAATGACTTTTGTACTTGAATTATAAAATTTGATAAATATTTATGGCCAATTTTATAAGTTCTAACCAATTGTAGGTAACCAAAATGACTTAAACTAATCGCTCTTCACCAACCGTGGCAATATTTTATTTTCGATTTAAGTTATAGTGGGATATAGCCTTCCCTAACTATAAAATTGTCTAACCTAATCTTAATTTTTTTAGAGTAGTTTAATTGATTCCCCACCTATTATATTGAAAAAAAAAAAAAAAAAAGTCTTAGTATATATATATGAAATATGATTAATGATGCTAATGTATTAGAAGACAAGCTATATATATATATAAAAAGTAAAGAGTAATTTTTGTATACTTTACAAATAAAATAAAAGCATATATAATTTTATATCATGTTGACAATATCATTAGACTATTTTATGTTTTCTACGGTGTGACAACTCGAATATGAGATGTTGTCGGACTGAATGAGTACATGTTCTTATTATTAACGGACATTAGACGCGGTGGTAAATTTTAGTAAATTATTGATACTGAATCTTTGCAGCACAAAATTAATAAAAGTAATGTTTATTTAAATTTGTTTTTGATAAAGATTCCAAATGTATTTAAACAACTTGTGAATTTAAAATAAGCTTTGTAAATGAGTTGAATAGATCTAGATTTAAATTTTAAACCCATAGAACTCTTCCTTAGACCTTACTTAAATCAAGTAAACGTTGAATGGAAATTGGAAATGGCCGTCAGATTCTGTGGACTGAAATGGCCCATAAATAAAATGAATGGGCCCTGTAAATTTTTTTTTTTTTTTTTTTTTTTTTGGTTTACACCATCCGGTTTTAAATTTTCCCAACTTCTTTTTCATTTTAGTGTTGGAAATTATGATTATTAGATCACTAGTTACTGTATTATTCATACTAGCTCGACAATTTTACAGGTGCAAGTGTGCAATTAGCTTGGCTGTGACTTATGCTTGGGAAATTCAGCAAGTTGACATTAATAATGCATTTCTCAATGGGGACTTGACAGAGGTTGTTTTCATGGAGCAACCAAATGGTTTTGTTGACTCTCTTCGTCCCTCATTTGTGTGCAAATTGAACAAGGCACTTTATGGCTGATAGAATCGATGGCCTTGCTTAGCCAACAGATCATGGCTTGTGAAGCATGCAGGCAAACTTTGCTTTCTCTTACGGAATTGCAATCTAAGATGCAGTGGAAACAAAATGAACCTATAAGGTGAAGATTGCATAAAAATGGTGTGTTTGTTGCATTTTCAGTGGCCTAGCCTAACCTATCCTTGTTTTCATTGTTAGAGTAGTTTTTTTTTTTTAAATAAAAATAAAATCTAACATATAACGAATCAGAATTTGTCGGAACTTACCAAGATCAATTTAAACGGTCCGAATACATACCCATACAACATGGGAGTAGATATAATTGTATATTTGTATTGACTTTAAGTTTGTGGAAATTGGAAATTGATATAATTGCCTAGCCTAACCTATCCTTGTTTTCATTATTAGAGTAGGTTATTTTTTATTTTATTTTTTTAATAAAAATAAAAATGAAATCTAACACATAACGAATCAGAATTTGTTAGAACTTATCAAGATCAATTTAAACGGTCCGAATACATACCCATACAACAGGGGAGTAGATATAATTGTATATTTGTATTGACTTTATGTTTGTGGAAATTGGAAATTGATATAATTGCCTAGCCTAACCCATCCTTGTTTTCATTATTAGAGTAGGTTTTTTTTTTTTTTTTTTTAATAAAAATAAAAATAAAATCTAACACATAACGAATCAGAATTTGGCAGAACTTACCAAGATCAATTTAAACGGTCCGAACCATACAATAGGGGAGTAGATATAATTGTATATTTGTATTGACTTTATGTTTGTGGAAATTGGAAATTGATATAATTGCCTAGCCTAACCTATCATTGTTTTCATTGTTAGAGTTTTTTATTTTATTTTATTTTTTTTAATAAAAATAAAATTAAAATCTAACACATAACGAATCAAAATTTATCAGAACTTACGAAGATAAAATTAAACGGTCCGAATACATTCCCATACATCAGGGGAGTAGATATAATTGTATATTTGTATTAGATATAATTGTATATTTGTATTGACTTTATGTTTGTTGTTGGAGTAGTATCAAGTCATTTACAGTTGCCTAACCTAACCTAACCATAGTGTTGTTGTTATAGCCTCTAGCTCTAGGGGCACCTTCTTCATGCAAACTGTCTTAAAAAGATAAAAGTATCCAAACATGACATATACGGAACAATGTTGATTATTGAATATTGACCCACAACCAGTCTTTTCATTTACCCAACGACAGTCTAGGTAAGCAAGCTAGAAGAACCAACAAAAATGGCTATTGAGGAATTTTATTTTATTTTATTTTATTTTATTTTTTTGAATTATTACAATGTTTTAGGATTTGGGGATAAGATATGACTCGAACCTATAACATAATCAACCTCATTTTGTCAGTTTTTTTTTTTTTTTTTTTGAATATTTAACAAATTTGGGTTTTTTTTTTTTATGAAGGGGAGGACTCGAACCCATAATCTCATGGCGTATGTGTGAGGGGTTTTAACACTTGACCAATCTCATTTCGTAAGCTATTGAGGAATTAAACGGGGTACAAAAATTATATATTAAATTTTATTTTATAGTAAGAGTATACAATTAAAAAGGGGTGAGAAGAGAATAACATTGCTGTTGTATTATTGTCTATTATTTTAGGTTTCTTCACCTGACAAACAAGAGCCGGGACCAGAGCATATCTGGCCCATCACAGGCCCAAGTTAATGGCTTGAATGGGTTAGCTACCACAACCATTATCGAATAACCATCCAACACCTCTCATTTCACCGACAAAATGAAAAAAAATTATAATAATAATAAATATCCAAAGTTATGTAGCAGTATACCGGTACTTCTCTCACATTTATATCATTTGAAAGCTTGTTTGGTTGAGTTTTTAAAAAACATCTATTGGTAAAAGATCTATTAGAAATAGATTTTTTTTTTTTAAAAATCATAGATATTTGATTGGTAGATTTTATTTATTTATTTTTTAAATGTCTATTTGAAGAAGCACCTCCTTATGAACTTTTACCTAGTAGAGTTAAACTCTACTAGAATCTACTCAATTTAAAATAGACAATCTCAAAAGCTCAACCAAACAACTCTAAAAAACTCAAATAGACATTTAAACTCAAATAGATGTTGGTAGACATTTTGAGCCAGTAGAAAGCTCAACCAAACAATCACTTAATGAGTTCGAATCGTCTATCACCCAAATCACGAATTAATCCATTATTCAACTAAATGTTCCAGAACACGAATGAAGTCAAAATACCAAAGAAGACGAATAGATTTTGAAAAGCAGAAGCCATAAGCATAGATTATACATATTTTAGCTTGATGTAGCTTTTATTATATATATATATATATATGTTATGCTAATTAATAAGCTGTGCATGTGATCAAGATCAATCAATCTCTCTCATACAGCTTAAATGCTACTTAATTAAGCATAAAATATACTATGGATCGGTCAGCTTAGGCTATTAATTAAAACCAGAAGTTGCAAGCTTGTTGACAAGAGCCAGTGCATTACTTGTAAGATAAGTGGCATTCAAGACTCGATTTTTAAGCAAATTCACTTTTGCACCACTACCTCTCTGCCCTTCAAATCCATCCAAGCAAGTGTTTTCGTCAGTCAGTGCAGCGCTCATAAACGTAGTGACATCACCCATCTGTGACTCGAAGTTTGCTGCGCTTAGCTTCCTCAGTATCTCAAGCGATCTGTGAAGTTGGTCGATTGTGTCTTGAAAAGTTTCCATGCAATCCAACAGAGCCACTCTGTTTCTGCCTCTCAGACGCGTGGAGTAGTGATTCTTCAGTCTGATCAAGTATTGATTCACTGTTTTGGCCTCACCTATTGTCACTGAAACCCCAGCTCTTGCCCACTTGGTCGGGCTTCTCTTGGCTGTGTTGGAAAATGATGCTAGCGAGTGAACACACAGGTCGCGATACTGAGTCACCCTGCAAGCGTCTTGCACGTAACTGTTTTCGTTTACAGATGCCGATTGGCAGAGATCGATTGTCTGTAACCATGCAAAGAGTACGAATAATAATGGCATGAACAATCTTGCACCAGTAGCCATTGTCTACTGTATGTCACTCAAAGATATTTATCTAAGTAGGAGATAGTTGTATTGATCATTTATAAATATATATATATATATATATGTGTGTGTGTGTGTGTGATTGATGAGAGGGCTGTGATGAGTTGGAAAGTGTTGGGGGCTTTTCTGGTTGCTAAAAACGCAAGAGGGTTGTGAGTCCAATTAAGGAGATGAGAGTAGGGGGCGGTCAGCTGAAACAGTGAAAAACATGTGAATTGGCAGGCGAGTTTCTCATTAATTTAAGATAGGGGGTTTCAGAGTCATCTCACAAGATCGATCTCTCTCTCTCTCCCTGTTAGGGTACGGTGTTATTTATGTATTCGTTATGATTCTTTTTTATACTATATCATGTGACATGAATAATTATTTATATATAATCTTATACTATATGATCTAATGTGTGACAATGCATATGGTGTGCAAGATGCACCAAAACTTATCACATTCGCTTATTTTGGAAACTGTGTCTATGTAATGTTTTCCGAGCTAAGAGCCATGACGTGTTTTATGGCAACAACTGTTGGATGTTGAAGTTGTGTAATATCATGAAATCATGCCACAATGCCGTCCCATAAAGTCAAAATCTGTACTGGTTTTCAACAGTTAGGCTTGATTACATCAAAGAAAAATGGGTTCCGGTTAACAACCAGTCATGCGTAGTGTTGTTCTGTGCAATTAATTTGAGCTGTTCTTGCTTAGGTGTTTAAATATAAAGTAATGCTACTCATCTCACCTATAATCTCATCATTTTCATCCCAACATATGTAGCAGTTGAGGTGTTACTTGGTGAGTGGATAAACATTTATTGGTGAGTGAATACATGGCATATGGGTAAGAGAGATAAGTACCAATTATTATGTGTCCACTCACCAAGTGACACCTTAACTGCCACGTGTGTTGGAATGAAAATGGTGAGATGTTTAGTATTATTGTTAAACATAAGATGACTATTCTTGGGTCAAGTTGTAGGTTTTCGTGGGCTCATCGAAGTTGATTGAAAGAGTTCGAGATCTTCGGTTCAACTAAGTGTCACTCATATGATGTTCACTAATTTCTAACCCTACGAAAATAATTTAGATGGATTTTGTTTTAAAAGGTTGGTATTTTTTGGTGAGGGACTTTAGTTTGTCGCCAGTACAGCATCATATCTATGCACGTCCCATCGATACCTAAATTTTAATTTGAAAAATTAAGCTGTCCAATAATCAAATCCAGCAAATATCAAAATCAACACCAAATCGACAAAAGATCATGATGCAAATATAGTTCACACGAATAAATACATCTTCAAAACAACTAGCAAATTATGGTTGAGGGAAGACAAATTTAAGTAATTGAGAAAGATTATCCTTCAAAAGTTTTAGAAACTAAAATTTCAAGAACAAAATAGATCAAAATTGTGCTCATAATCTTAGGCATAAAACCTAGTACATCTACAATGATGGTAAGAACAAACCAGCAATCGTTTAAAAGGAATAACTAAAGCAGAGCACATTAAATCGAAAACAAACTTAAGCAGCAGCTTGGGTTGCTGCCTGCCTCTTCCTTGCCTCTTCTATGATGGTCAACTTGATACCCTTGCCCTTTGGAAGAGACACCCATGGCTTTGTACCTTTACCTATGGTGTACACGTTGCTTAGACGAGTTGCAAACTCATGACCAGTTGCATCTTGAACGTGGATGGTTTCAAAGCTACCCTTCTGCTTGTCCCTGTTCTTGATGACTCCAACACGGCCTCTGTTCCTACCTCCGGTGACCATGACGACATTACCAACATCAAACTTGATGAAGTCAGTAATCTTGTTGCTCTCTAAGTCGAGCTTAATGGTATCATTTGCTTTGATGAGCGGGTCTGGGTAGCGGATAGTACGCCCATCATAGGTGTTAAGATATGGGATGCCCTTCTGTCCAAACTGTACGGATCTAACCTTGCAAAGCTTGAACTGGAAAATACAAAAATCAAACAAATTAGGTACTTATGAAGATCAGTTATATAAGCTACAATCTGCACAGAAACTGCAAACATGCATAAAAGCTAAAAAAAATTAAGGAAACAAGAATAATAAACAAAATTCACACACAGCACAATGAAATGTATTCAGCAGCCATTTTGCTCAATTCAGGAGAAAATATAGAGTAAATGGTATTAAACATACCTTGGCCTCCTCATCCCTGATAGAATGGAGACGGAAGCGTCCCTTGGTGTCATAAAGAAGACGGAAGTTTTCGTTTGTCTTGGGAATTGACACAACATCTGTAACAAAGTATAAAAATGAACATAATTCTCAGTACCTCAAACCAATAATACCATCAACACCATGCAAAAATCAGAAAATCCACTGCTGCTCTGAATTTTTGCAAAAATATTAAAGAAAAAGAAAAGATACCACATACCCATGAAACCAGAAGGGTAGGTCTTGTCTGTCCTAACCTTGCCATCAACAAGAATATGTCGTTGCATCAGAATAGCAATGACTTCACGGTATGTTAGAGCGTACTTCAACCTGTTACGCAGGATGAGAATCAAAGGCAAGCACTCCCTGGACTTGTGGGGTCCAGATGATGGCTTGGGGGCCTGCACAGAAAACAATCAGGGAGATTCAACATCAAAAGAATGATAAACTTGATGAATTAAAAGAGATACATAAAAACCAAATACGTAGCAAAGGAGAAAATAGTTTAAAGTGGCAAACGTACAAATGCACCACCAAGTTTGTCAAGCATCCAGTGCTTGGGGGCATTGAGCCTCTTCAAATGTTTCTTCAGTCCTCTAGCCTGTACACACAAAAAAGAATTAGACCAAAGATAACATTACAATCTTTTCTTCTGCAGTGGCATCCAATAAACTAATTATTGATGCAGAAGGATTCATCATGTTATATAAAAGTAGTAAAAGTAAACAGAATTACACACTACATATGAAGATAATATACTCTTACAAACTCAATTTCCTACATTTCCAACACCTATCTATCGTTTCAAAGGGTTTATCTGTGCAATAGACTCATAAAATAACCCAAATTCCAAACCAGTAAATGCTACGTGCAAGGTGCACACACAAGTTGATCATAAAACTCCAACAAACAAAAAAAATTCGTCCCAGATCCAAACACTGCCAAAAGATAATCCACATACTAAACAATCTTCGATTCTTTGGACCGATGTTACTGTCGAAACTCAAAACACACAAAATTATCATAAACTAAAAATTCGGTAACCCTACTCTGAAGACAATATTATCACAATATTATCTAAAGATTTAAAAAGCGATATTAATGAATATCAAAGTAAACGAGAGAGATAGAGAGAGATATGCTGACCATTATCGAGATCGTGTAACTCTGCTGCTGCGGCTGGTTGAGATTGAGAGGACAGAGGAGGAGTAAGAAAACTGAAAACCCTACTTTGAAGTTAGAATATATATATATATCCACTGAGGTAATATTTGTTATGTTTTTTCAGTGAACCGAACCGGGTCTTGTGGCCCAAATGTCTTGACTCTTGAGAGTAGCTATTTGGACGTGAAAAGAATTTGTATTAATTGGGCCTATAATAGGCCAACACTTGAACCAGTAACTCAATGGGGTTGTTCACCGGATTAGAAGGAAAATGTAAAATGATGTGATTCTTGAATCTTTATAGTTATTTTGCGTATTTTTAATATTCTACTTCCATTTTTCGTTTCCAAGAATCGGTAATCGACAACATTGGAGGACCACAAATCGTTTGCTTCAAATATATCAATAAATGAAACACAACACAGAAATCTAACCGAAGAATCTTGAAACTGACCCAGCATTACAACACCAAACTAATTACAAACATCAAACTTTCCATAGATCGTGACTAGGAATTCTAACTCCAGGCCAAACACCATCATTAGCTTCCAGCACTGCTTGATCACGTCTACGGCTTCTTCTTGTAGCTGCTTATAGGTTTTCTTGAAATCGATAGTCGGGCAAGTTCTCGCATTCCCAGTAATACCGCTCCAGCATTTGCGTTTGGTACCCGGGTTTCTCGGGTTCTTCTTCTTCGGGCATCTTGGGTTCTAATGGGGTCGAATTCGTCGTCGATGACTACTGGAACGTGGGTTTCTTGAACCAGTTTTCAAAGGGGTTGAAGTTGATGGAAGCCTCAGCATTCCATTTTGTATCAATATTTAAATTTCTTTTACCATGGACAGGGGAAAAGTTATTATATTGATAGATGATAGGGTTCATGTATCTCTCACAAAAGGGTTTAAATGAGTGTTGGTTTACATTTAATGCAACACAAATTTCTTTTACAACTGATGAAGTACAGAATCATACCGAAATTTGATATTCCATTGAACTTATGAAATCAGAGTTTAGAATACATATAACAAGGACTTTACTAAAACAGCATTATGAGATGAAATTGTTGTACAAGGCAAAACCCTTGTAGCTAATTGTTTACAAATAACAGCTCTTTAGTACACAAGTTTTTATGGGTAACAGAAGAAACAACCGGATACAGATAAAACATGTGGTCTAGACCTGAATTCTGAAAGCTGATGCCAAACTCCACTCTTTCCATCCTTAAACAGACTTTTTAAGGCTCTCTTCGGAAGGAATTTCAAGTGTTGCTCCGGCATGTTCTTGGCTTGGCTTCACCTCTGCACCGATAATTATTGGGATGTTAATTTAGGTTCCTCTCTAAATAAATTACTAATCAACATTGAAATACATCACTTCAACTAAACATATTTTGAGAAGTAAGCAATTGAACACCATGTCTCCAGAAAGAAAAAAAAGGAAAAGGGGTAGAAGCAGTTTATTCAAGATCCCCCTCACACAACACAACTCCTAATTTAAACATCTACATCGATCAATGTTTTGGCCAAATTAAAGTAGTTATAGAATCCCATTTCCTGTTTGCTCTACCAGAAACAGTTTTTAGGATGCTAACAAAAATTGAAACCAAACCACATTCTTCACTAAACAGTCACAATGATACAATTGCATTAACAAGAAATGACATCATTAGTCAGGGCCATTCTTAGTGGGTACAAGTTTCATATGGGAATGTTAAACCTCATATCTACAGCTATACAAACAAGTAATTAAACAAAATAAGTCTGCAAACCCTAACAATTCACAAATCTAGTTTGATATCTATGCACAGATATAAGCAGCCTCCTCAATGTACTACTTATTCCTCTAGGAATTTGAAAGTAAGTGGATTTACGATTTAAATAATATCAAATCAAGGAGTCTCCTCAACCTAACACAGCTTTTCAATCACTACTCGCTAAAATGAGTGGGGTACTGTATCAATAGGAGTAACTGAGTGAGTAATTTTATCAAACAGGTAATGTACATACAAATCACATGTGAAAAAAACGAAGAAGAAACGCAAAAAGAAGGAAGAGGAATAGGAATAGGTACCGTAACCGCCGCGATCATTGAGTTTGGCTTGAACAATCATGGTGGAAACGAAACGAGAGGCTTCGCGTGCTTCGTCGAGGTGTCTCTGGATCTCGGGTTCGGAGGTCAAGTGACGATTCTCGTTGAACTTGCTTCTGATTTCTTTAGCGGATTCTCGTAGCATCAATGTGTCTCCCGCGAAAGATTTCCTCGTAGCTCTAATCAGAGCTCTGTATGCGCTCAGCACTTCTCCTCTCACCATTTTCGTTTCTCTCTAGTCTTTTCTCTAACAAGAATTCATGAGTCAAGAGCCATGACATAGAGCGGCATGATATCATACAATCAACTACGTCGCCGTTTTGATTATATTTTTAGTGGAAAATTTTTCACGGGGGCTTTGTCAATAATGATACCCTCACGCGGTCACGCCTCACTATTAAAATTAACAATAATTTAAATATTAAAAAGGAAAATTGAGCCAGATTTTTTTTTTTTAATTTGATGTTTCTGATTTTAATAAGAGAGAGGTACTATTGTCAGTAAATTAACAGTTGTAAGGTTTGTGATCATTTCCAAAAAAATCCGAGTTAGACCATCTCCAACCCAAATAGTGTTTTTAGCGCAACTTTTTACATTAAAATAGCATAACTTTTACATTATTTCACTATTCCATTTCCAACCAATTACACCAAATCTTATACTATTCCTTTTTTTATTATTATTTGTCAACAAATACTCATCTCCAACCAATCAAAACCCAATTTACAATAAATAAATAAAAAAAGAAAATTTACATAAAAGTTGCGCTAAGTGAGTAGTGTCACACAATATATTGTGCGACACTGTTCATTGGAGCAAAATTTGCACAGGATTTACCATTGGGTTGGAGGCGATTTTTACTAGAAATTAAAGATAGCGCAGGGGATGCAACAGGTTGGAGATGCCCAATGGCAGCTCCTATTCTTTGCTATCTATCTATTTGTTTCTTAACAAATTTGAGAACCGAACCCTATAAATTTGTTCACTATTAAAACCTTTTTGTTTTGCCATTTTCACTATTAAAACCTATTGTTTCAATCAAGATATTGATTAGGATTTATATAAAACGATTAATTAGATATTGTCTCATCCTTTTTTACATGATATAATACCAAATCAATTTAATGAACAGCGTGAAGATCATTTCATCAATTATGGCTTCCCAATTTACTTTGTTTTAGGTCCAACGTTGAGAAAGGTAATCACACTATGATATTGCATTCCAAACAATAAATAACCTGCACTTAAATATATATCAGTGATGTTTGTAACTTTTTGAACACCAGTTACAGTATTCTATATTCTATTTGAACATACATACATTACTTCCTGGCAAGTAATGAAGATACAAAATCCTTTCATACAAAATTCTATATTCTGGATAGAATTTCTACGATATGGGGTTGGAATAATCTTTCAAAAACCAGGGAAAAAAATGTGAAACCAAAACGGCTGCATAGATAAGAATACTATATATCATCAACGCTTTGTTTATTTTCACACACTGGTTGCAATCCGATGCGCCAATGAACCTTGCTGGAAAAATCATTGACAAGAAGTTGATAAAGGAATTTGTCATACTTGCCAAATTCCAACAAGATCAGTTACCTCAGAGAGTCCACCATTCTACAATCATGTTTCTTGCGGCGGCATCTGTGATGGGATTTTTGATCAGAGAACGTGTTCTCCCCAACCATCTCCATTTTAGAATCTGTATCTGCTGTAAGAAGGCAGCAAATCGATAAATTATAGACTAAATTGGACAAAAAAAAGATAGTTTAACAACCAAATGTCAGATTCTCATAGTTGTAAAAATACACTAAATAGCCAGATGGAACAGACACGCTACAGTTGCCAAACGCTAAATAATCAATTTAATAAGAAGACAGAAGCAAAACCAGATGCAACAGACACACTTCAGATCGGGAGATCTCATCTCAAAACTATACAGCAACATCCCAATGAAATAGAAAGAATAAAACCCTGGAAACGAATCAACATTGGTTTTAGACAAGTGAAAGTGTTCTTATTCTAACAACTAAATGATATCCCCATCACTGCTTCGATTAAATATCAACTCTGGTGGGGGGAGCATCTTTGATTTAGCACAACTATAACGCTAAAAGCTCAGTTTCAATACCCTGATTATTCAAGATTTGCATCCAATTAAGAGAGTCAAGCAAGAGCATTAATCAGAACTTTTTAACTCTCCATGTCTTAAACAATGTCATGAAACTCTTCCAAAGGCTAGAAAGTATCAGTGGCAAACAATATTTCCACTGCCCAGTACTTGTTAAATTTTGTCTCTTGAATATATTACGGAACTGATCCTTAAACTTCCATGTCCAGATACCAACTTTTAAGCCAGTTGAATATCAATACTAACAAGCTACAAGATTAAGATTTAAAGACCAAGACATCAACACATTACGAAACAAACAGAAGAGGTTGATTTGATCTTCAAAGATTCTAAATCTATATGGAGTCAATAGACAACAGCTCCCCTCTTTCCTCCCTCAATCCCTGAACAAACAAAAAGGTAAGGGGAAAAGGTAAAAAAAAACACAGGACTAGCAGTAATTTCCAGAAAATGCACAGGATCAACGGCTGCACATCAATATCTTGACCCAGAAAACATGAAGCTTATGTTGATTGTTCTACACTATATAAGGCCTCAGCCTAAATGCTCCTATCTGTTCCAGTTCAGTTTCATGAAGAAAACAGAGAAGCCCTGACCCAAAAGAAGTAATGTATGAGAACCTTTGCTGGACTACAAAATGGAAAACAAGGGAAAGCATTGATTCTACAATAAATTCTTATGGTTCCAGCAAATAAAGGTACAATTATTCATGATTTGCAAATGATAGTTTTCAAACAACCCATAAGCAATAGCAATCGGAATTTATCATTTTGCAGTTTATTCCTTCACAATCTACAAAAGCCTACTTGTTATGGTTTTGAACTAGAAACCATTCTTCCATTTTTTCCATTGTTTAAACCAGTTACAACATAATCAAGATCTGAACTAATTTTGTCCTCTCAAATTACCCTTTTCACTTAATCATCATTAACATTGGTAAAAGACACTTGCACGGCTCTATTCAAAAAGTATGCCGCAACTACACTATGCAACCGGCACTACAGTGATCACTACTAAAACACACCTTGCAGATTTTAGTTTATAAATTTGCTAATTAATCACCGAACTTCCAGAAGAAAAAGCACCCACTAAACCATCATCCACAAACAGAAGAAAAGAAGTATTTATGTATGTGTATATATATACACACACAAATGGTATATTTTCCTTGATAGAGCATACATGTAGATTTTTCACTGAGATATATACAAAGAACATATTATAACTGAAAAACGATATTAGCAAGAATTTCACAAAATTATGGAATCAGAATCATAAACAGTGATTTTACCTCCAAACTGGTCCCCCCAAAACAACAACCTACCATCATCCTCTTCCTCATCAAGCTCATCTTCATACCCGAACTCTGCATCCCCACGATATCCAGGTTCACTACCATACCCGGATTCGTTTCCTGGAACATCCGAACCACCAAACTGCCCAAACCCAACACCCAAATTCTCCTTCTCTCCACTCCCATTATCTCTCTCTCTAGTGGTCGTGGAATTCTTGGCTTCACTCACATCAGAGGCCCAATTCGCCTCCCCATTCCCGAAAAGCTCGCCGCTGGAATCAGTCCCCACCGCAACCGGAAAATCCGAGCAAGTGCCGTAAGCGGCAGAGGCTCCCACAGAGCAGCAGCGCCGAGTGCCACTCCGGTCGCTGCTCCGACCAGATACGGATCTGGAGCCGCGGCGGCGCCTTTTCCTGGCGATTAACCTGAAACTACCTTTTTTGTTGGGGGCAGCGGAGATGGACTTATCGTCGTCGAAGAGGGTTAGCTTGGACATGTCAATGGCGGTGTCGATGACGGAGAAGGAAGTGGCGCGATCGGAGAGACAGGGGCGCTTGGTGTGGAGTCCATTTGAAGAAGAGTAGGGTTTGGGGGAGTCGGAGGAGTCGAGGGTGTTTTGGAGGTGGAAGGGTCTCCAGTTGTGGAGCTGGAATGCGCATGAATCAATGGTGTGGCGCGAATCTAGAGGCTTGTGTTGTGACATTTGATTGTGTTTAGGGTTTGGAGTTGGACCGTTGATTGTGTAGAGATATGAATTTTCTTGTGTTTAACGGAGGGAAGGAGAGTTGGAAGTGGAGAGATTAGTTGAGTTTAAACAAAATTACAGTTGGGTTTAGTTGCTTGAATTCTTCATGACTTGTTGCTGCTTATCTGTTTACTGCAATCTGCATCGCTTTTACCATCCAAAGTTCCAAACACATATCTACCCTTCCTTCTTATATTTTAGGCTAATTGGCACGAATACCCCTTAACTATACCCGAATTTGCACCTTACCCCCTGAACTTTTTTTTTCGCCATTAAACCTCCTGAACTCTTGTAATTTGGCAATCGCCGAAGGAATTTGCCCCCTCACCAGGGGGTAGATTCCTTCAGCGATTGCCAATTTACGATAGTTCAGGGGGTTTAGTGCCGAAAAAAAAAGTTTAGGGGGCACAGTGCAACTTTTTGAAGAGATCAAGGGGCATCTGTGCCAATTAGGGCCAGTTTGGTATTGTTTTTGAAAAGTTAAAATCAGATTATTTTATAATTTTAACATAAAATGATGTTTGGTAAAACTTCCAAAAGTGATTAATTAATAATCTGGCAAGTTTTGACAATGATTTTGAGAAGTAGGTATGGGGTTACTTTTTGAAAGTGATTATGAAATAATCTATTCCAGCATTTAATGCAAGTTTTAAAATTATGAAATAATCTATTCCAGCATTTAATGCAAGTTTTAAAATATCATTATTATCCTTATGAAATCAAGTTAAAATCATTTATATACCTTATTTCATCTCAAAATTAAATATTTTATTTAAATATTGATTTGATTTATAAAAATCTTTTAAAAATATTTTTAATTGTTCTTATGGATTTTTTTTTCCCGATTTAAATATTTTACTTAAATATTAATTTAATATATATAATTAATAAAAAAAATGAAATAGGATCCTAAACTCGTGTATATTTTAGTCATTATAACTAATCTCAGCACTTTTGCAATAAAATTACCAAACATACGTATACTGATTTTGAGTCATACAGTAGTTTTACAAATATAATTAACCAAACATCTGCTGATTAACTTTACAGCTGATTATTCTTTCAGCACAGCTAATAGTGATTATTATAAAAGTTACAGTAATACCAAACTAGCCCTTAGCCTATATTTTATTTGTTAATTTTATATAATTAATTCATGGAGAGAAATTCAAAGGTAACCCTAGGCAACATTCAACTTTTGTTAATAACCACTTTTGAAACTTTAATCGTTAATAACCATTTTTTTTAAATAAAAAAAATCAGTGTATGTCCATAAATTATAAGATTACCCCTGAAATTAGTTTTCTTTTTTTAAAACCTTGAAACTTGAAATCATGACTAAATTGAAAATTACCAAACTTGAAATCATGACTAAATTGAAATATCGAAATTTGAAATCATGCCTAAATTGAAAATATTGAAACTTGAAATCTGGACTAAATTGAAATTACGCTTTGGTTTTTTTTTTTTATCCCCTTTTTCCTCTTCCTTTTCTTCT
Organism: Acer campestre; assembly: GCA_954870605.1. NCBI lineage: Eukaryota > Viridiplantae > Streptophyta > Magnoliopsida > Sapindales > Sapindaceae > Acer > Acer campestre. Next base: position 11,155,126 of record OX940802.1, read on the forward strand.
TCCTTTTCTTCTTCCTCAAATTAAATTAGGTTTAGGTTTTTTTTATTTCTCTTTTTTGTTGCAAACCAGGTCACCGAAGATCGATTCACGAAGCCGATGGACGTCGCTTGGACCAGCGATGTCGATGAACCAGCGGCACACGAAGGCACCGCCTGGTCGTCGCACGAACCAGTGCCTCCGGCGGCTCGGTGAAGCGATCTTCGGCTTTGGGCGACGGGATGGAAAGGAGAAAAGAGAGAGAAGACTAGGAGAGAGAGAGAGAGAGAGAGAGCAGAGGAAAGAGAAAGAAAAGAGAGAAAAGAGAGAGAAAGTATTTGGGGGATGGTTTTTATATGAGGATTGTCTAGTAATTTCCCAAAAAACATGGTTATTAATAAATAAAATTTTCGTTTGTGGAAACAAATTTTCTATAATATATGTGGTCATTTTTTACAATTTCTACTTAATTCATGCGTCAACTACGATTGTCACGACGAAAGCTTTAAAAAAAAAAATACATAATCTCAGATTAATAGATATTATCAACAAAAAAAAAAAAAAAAAATCTATTTATGAACATCACCTCTCGACATTAGTGGTTATGCGCCTCCTCCCTTCCATATTGATAGTCGGGTGTTTCAGTCCTACCATATATATTTTAAAAGCATGTATGAGGAGTTTTCTCCCGATTTATGGAAGTATATATTCGGACTACACATATATTGTCTGATCTTGATAGATCCCTGCAGTTCTATTATAATAGTTTGTAAAAAATTAATTAATTCTATATTTGTTCATTTCTTGTAGATAACATGGCAATTGGATATAATTTATTTATTTTTTTTAAGGGAGAACCTTTTTAAAGCACAAAAGAGAAAAACATTAATCTAGAAAATCTTCTAGTAAAAACCTCTCCACACACAGAGGTAGGGATGGCAACGGATCGGATCAGAGGTGCCTCATACCCGAAACCTGATTTGCATAAGTTATCCCAAACCCGTCTTGTGCCCCGAATGAGTTTTCGTTTTCCGTATCAAACCCGACCCGAAATGACAAAAGGTGCCCCATACCTAACAATCTAACATAAAATAAACTGTTTCGTTTTTTTTTTTTTTTTTTTTAACAAAAAAAATTCTCAAACCACTAAATAATATATAAATTATTTTACCATACAGTTGAATTTTAGGACATTGACTTAAATTTTAATACTCAATTAAATTTTAAAATATATTTAAATTAAAAAATATACAATTTTTTTCTTTTTTATTGAAAATTTAAATATACACTTAAATACAAATATACACTATAAAAAAAACATTTTAACATACACTTAAAATTCATACATGAACTTAAATTTAATATAACACAACATCTAAGTTTAATAAACTTTAAATTTAAATATAAAATGAAATCACATATAGAGAGAAATTGATTTTAGAGATCTGTTTTCCACTTTTCCCCTTTATATTTTTATATTTTAAAAAATAATTACATATATATCAGGTCAAACGGAGCATAAGCGGTTGATCTATACTCGACCCGAACCCCATTTTAAGAACTCCAAATTTGTCCTGAACGGATCGAAGCTTCGCCGGTTTGTGGCGGATTGGGAATTTTTACCATCCCAACAAAGGGTACTCTTCTAACCAAAAACGATCTTCAATGAATTTTAAACCCAATTTCGAAAGAGTGCAAGCGACACCATTTGCCTTCCTAGAAAAATATGACAACTTGTTCTAGGGTGAATATCATTTGGGTACCTAACTTTTTCTGAAAGATCAATTTTTTAAACGAGTTTGCTTTTTTAGCAAAACTTTCCCTAACTTTTGAAAAGTATATCAAATAGGTCCTTTTGACTTTTTTTTTTTAACGGTCAAACATCACATAATTGGTATAATGTCTATTTTGCCCTTGTATGCCTTATTAATGGTTGAAAAGACTGTTTTACCCTCTAACATTTAAAATATAAACAATTTATCTTTAATTTTAAATTAAAGATATAAATAATACAATTTTTAAAAAATATTTATATAATACAAAAATAAATTGTTTTAAATCTCTACCATTCAAATCTTAGATTGATGGTGGAGATTTATTTATTTAAAAACTTAAAAATATAATTATATAAAAAAAAAGGAAAAAAAAAATTCTACCAAACTAAAAAATTTAAAACTAATTAAAACTAATCAAAATTCTGAAAATCATCAAGCAAACCATCATAAGAAATCTTATTATTGATCTCAAATAATAAAAAAATCTTAATAATAATAAAAAATTCCTCCATTTGATTCCTCACGAGTTTGCTATTTCCACTTAACCCAATCTCTTCAACCATCACTGTCATCAATCATCATCCAAATCAATTTCTTCCAAACCTCCATCTGATTCCTCACTAAGTGCCATCCAAACCCAGAAACCCATATTTGTATTGTCAAACCCAGATCACCAAGTAATTTGTTTATTGTATCAAAATCACTCATCCCTCTCTTCCACCACCACTGCCATCGCCATCCATTATCATCATCATCATTCTCCAAAATCAAACACCAAAAAACAAACAACACAAAAATCAAACGGGACCAAAATCAAACATCTCCACAAAATTGAAATCCCAAACCTCTCGCTGCCTGCCACTGTTGCCGCAAACGCCACAATCGTTGTCAAAAACATCCACCATCGTCAAACACATCCCCCAAATATCAAATCTTAAACTCCAAAAAAAAAAAAAAAAAAAAAAATCAAACGCACCATCGTCAAGCATCTCTGAACCCAGTTGTTCGCGCAAATCTCAACGATCCACCACGTTTCAAGCCGCACAGCCGCCACCGTTGAGTTCTTCCTCAGTTCATCTACCTCATCGGTTTTTCCTTGCTGCTAATCTACCTAATCTGTTCAATTTGGTTTGGAAGCTTTGATTCGGTTTATGGTGGGTGGTGCTTATGGGTTCTGTTATGAAGTTTGGGTTTACAGTTGTTGTTTGTGATGAATCATGGAGGAGGGAAAGATTGAGAGAGTGATGAATCATAGAGGAGAGAGATCTGGTAGATTAATATTAATATAGTGATGAAATAATTTTATTATATAAGGGGCCATTTGCTATGGAGGCATCTTGGCATGGGAATAGGAATCTGATAGGATTTCCATGTTTGTTACTAGGTTTGAGTTTTGAGATTCCCGGGAAAGTGAATCCAATGGGAATCACATTACCCTCCAAAGGGGTAATGTGATTCCCACCCCAACAGATGGGTTTCAGATGCCCCTCCATCTGATTCCCACTGTGGGACCCACCTTATTAAAAAAAAATTATTTTCTTTTCTTCTTCTTCGTTCTTCACCGGCTTCTTCTTCTTCTTCTTCGTTCTTCTTCTTCGTTCATCAAAATCATTTTCTTCCAGATTCCACAAACACAATCCAACTTTCTTAATTCAAATTCCACAAACAAAAACCAAAAACTAATTCAACAAACCCAAATAAATTCCGATAATCCAAATAAAATGCTATTAATCCAAACTTTTCAGTCAATCAAAACCATATCAATTTCAAAAACAAAACAAAAAATCCAGAAATGGTCAAAGTGAAAGAAAGAGTGGCCTTTGACTGACGACGAAGATTTGGAGGCGGATCTGAAACTTTGAGCAGATCTGGAGGAGGAGGTAGACGACGAAGATCAAGCACGATGACGAAGACAAAGACGAAGACGTGGAGGCGGAGTAAGAGGCCGGCCGAAGATCAAGATCTGGTAAGAGGACGACCGGAGATTAAGATCTAAACTTGCTTGAATGGATCTGGGTTTTGTGGTGTTTGAAATTCAATTTTTTCCCTTGCATCTTTTTGATAGAGTAAATAAAAAATCAACAATGAGATCACCATAACAGAAACAAATAGAATCAGTAAAGTAGAGGCCACGAAAGCTCCAGATGACACTAGAACATGGATGGTATTTCAGTTTTGAAAAATGAGCAACACAGTTAATAAAAAAAAAAAATTATCTTTTAGTTTTTCAGTTTTATCTTTTTTTTTTTATCTTTTTTTTTTTCAATTTATCTTACTTGTAATTTTTTTAATCACCTTTAAAATAGTTTTGGTATGTTTTTATGTTTTTTATGTTTAAAGACAAAAAGATTCTCACGTACAACCAGACACAATTATCTAACATTCCCATGAATTTGACATAATATTCTCATACATAACCAAACGCATGTATACAATTTTCCCAGGAATCACATTCCTAGGTTTCACTTTCCCAGGAATCACATTATTTTGATTACTCCATACCAAACGGCCCCTAAGTATTTAATTTTTTTTATTTTCTATTTTTTATTATATAAGATTACTTTTTTAATTAGAGTTTTTAAATTTGTGTTATATATTATTAATTTTTATTTTATTTCTATTTTTGTGACACATGGCAAGTTCTTGGTTTAAAGTCAAAAATACCCCTATAAATGTTAAGTTTGATTAACTATTGACTAACAGATGGACCTATTTGATATACTTTTCAAAAGTCAGGGAAAGTTTTGCTAAAAAAACAAACTCGTTTAAAAAATTGATCTTTCAGAAAAAGTTAGAGACCCAAATGATATTCACCCTTTGTTCTAATGATAATATCGAGAAACATATCATATCATATATATATATATATATAATAACACACTTTTACAGCGCCACATATCACCGTGAGAAAAGTTTGATATTAAATATGGTTAATTCATTTCAATTATTCTACTAATTTATTATTATAATTTTTTTAAAAAAAATTTAATATTCAATTATAATATCCATAAATGCATTAATCATTCGTCTCATAATTGTGAATTGTTACTTATATAATGCATTGATCTTTCATCTCATTATAATCCCCATCAGTTTTAGGTAACTGACTATATTCATGTACTCATGATAAACATATTATAATTGTTAATTATTATTTTTTTATGATGACTAATTGCAAACCATTCATCTTCTATAAACCGAAGCCTTATCATATTTTATCTCTCTCTTTATATATATACAGCTTTACAATGTAACTAAACACAAAAGTCTATTATGGCATAATAGCATGTGAAAAGAAGTTGGAGAATCAAAGAGCCGACGAAGGTTAATTAAATACTCAATTTTTTTTTTAATTTTTTTTTTTGTTCTTGAGAAATTTAAATAATTCTAATGGTTTATATATTAAATTTGAACTTTTGTACTATTGTAGCAAATTTGTTTTTAAATTTTTGTAGGAAGCCAATTGAACACAAACAAGAAAGCGATGATGATCTAGGTAATTTTGTGTGTTGTTTCTTTTATTAAATTTTTTCCTAAATTTTTGTTGCTTCTGGTACATTAATTTTCATGTGAAGTTTTGTGGTACATTAATTTTTTATTTTCTTGAAACTGAGACCAGGTGATTTCAACTTTTTTTTTTTTTTTTTTTATTTCTTTTACTTTCTAAATTTGTTGCTTTCGAATGTCATTAAGTGAATAAGAATTGTATTTGGTCTTTAATTGTTGTTTCATGATATGAAGATAAAAATGTTCATTTGAAATTTTGAGGTCTTAAGGGCATGAAATCGATTTCTTCTAATGTAAATGATTGCATATAAAACAAAATACTCACGCATAAAGTTGTTGAATCACTCCCTTTATAAAGATATAAATTGCTACTAAATTTGATTTTTTTTACTCGATTTATGGACAGAGATAACAAATTAGTTACCAATAAAAAGAAAAAAAATTCTTCTTCTTTCACATTGTCTTCGATAAGTCCACTCTTTCAAATATATACAATTTTTATATTTTTAGTTTCAAATTTTTATTATTGTTATAATTGCTGAATTGTGATTTTTTTTTAATGATTATGGTTTTATAGGAAACAATTGTCAAATTATGCTTAAGGTTCATCGGAAAGTTTGATTATGGTTTGTGTATCGAGGAAGACAGCATACTTGGATGCTATTGTGATACACTTCAAATTCCTTATCTTCACAGTTAAATTGCTTTTTTTTTTTTTTTTTTTAATATGACTTCTAAGTTTATTGGAAATGATGAGTCATTGTAATTGTTTTATGTTTATTTAATTCATTGAGTTAGCTGTATGTTGGTGGGATATGGATCTGGATGGGATAATGAATAAATACTATTAACGAATTCTATAATCGATTTGTAATTATTAATTATTTTTATTTAGTTATATATATATTATAATATTTGGTAGGTTTAAAAGACAAGCCTTGAATTCTTATTAATTAGTTTTTTTTTAATAAGTATTATAGTAAGTTATGGAATTGTCTCTTGATTTGTATTCATTATCTCATTAATTATGGGAATGACTCTTGATTTTTATGTACTATTAATTATTTTATTTAATTCTTAATAATTAGTAGATGAAAATCAAGTGTCAACAACATAATTAGTTAAAAATAATAAAATCCCAAATTAACCTTTCATGTTCAATTTATTCAAATGAAAAAAAAAATAAAAAAAATCCCTTTCATATTCAATTATCTCAATTTAATTATCTTTTATATAATTTTCTATAAATTGCTGTAAATATTAGTCAATTATAAACATTATATTTTAATATTAAGTCTACAAAATTCAAAGATTTTAAAAATAAAAATAAATAAAAAACTAATTTTGGTTGAGTTTAAAAAGTCTACTAATCTATATTAATTATATAGGGAATTTGAGTTTAATTTGTTTCCAATGTCACTCTTATGGATTACGATTATGAATTTTAAAGAGTGGTAAAATATCTTGGGTAGCCAAGAGTTTACAACTAGATAAAGACATATTAATAAGTAGATCAATATCTATTTATTAATCACGATTGCTAGCTTATTATCGATATAAACGTAAGATTAATGCTACATTGTTCAGATTTGATGTTCAAATGATGTGGCATCAATATAATTAACTCATTTAAATTATGAAAATCTAATACAATGTAAATGAATGAGTTATAGTGATATATTTATAAACGTAATTGTGCCCATAGCCATTTAATTAAATCCGATTTAATCTAATTCCCTCTATCTATTTATAAGCAATTCATTTTAATTCTAGCTCAAAAACCATTCAAATAAATATTTAATTAAATCCGATTTAATCTAATTCCCTCTATCTATTTATAATGCAATTCATTTTAATTCTAGCTCAAAAACCATTCAAATAATTCATTTTACTTCTAGCTCAAAAGCCAATCAAATTTAAATATAATTAATCTTCCCATTAATTAAACATATAGAATAACTCAAACAACATTCAAATTCTCCGATACACCAATTAATCACATCATTACCAGTCATGTGAGTGATCATGTCCTCTCCTCTTCCTCGATATTTCTATAAATAGCCACCAAGAGCTATCTCCTCACACAAACATAGACAACACATTGAGATATTATATTTAATCATGACTATGAATAATGTGTTACTTATAATCTTGGCCTTCACTTGCTTCATTACAAGTGGAACTGCAACATTGTTAACCTCCACATCAAACTAGGCTCCAATCTTTAAGTGTGATCCCAAATTCAATTAAAGAGCAATCTAAATAGTTAAATTATATTATGAAATGAGAAATTAAGAAAAAATAATTGAAAAGATACACTTGAGAGAAAAGTAAAGGTAAATTTTAAATATTTTTTAACAAAGCCCGTGCATCGCACGGGTTAGACACTAGTATAATATAATAATAGCTTATTTCTACAAAGTTACTAAGTGTCACTATTTAATGCTTTGTTAATTAGTTAAAGGGTAATTACCCTGGTGGTCATCGACTTTTGCCACTACTATCAAAATGGCCATCAAATGGGGAAATGGATAGAAAATGACCATTTTTGGTAAACAGTGTTACACTAATGGCCATTCCATCCAATTCTATTTATTGAATGACATTTTAGTAAATAAGGGGATGACATTAATTTATTTTATATGTTTTTTGAAAATCAATTTTTTCTTTTGTTTTTTGAAACAAATAATTATATTTAGTGTGTATATACGTATAGCATATCTCAAACATATATACATATATATATATATATATATGTATATATATTTCTTTTTTGAGAAGATTAAGGCTACAAAATCTAAAAATTCTAAAAAACATATTTGAGAATTGAGATAAGTTGAAAAGATATATTTATATATATATATTTTTTTTTTGAGAAGATTAAGACTACAAAATCTAAAAATTCTAAAAAAACATATTTGAGATAAGTCGAAAAGAAATATATATATACATATATTTTTTTCTTTTTTGAGAAGATTAAGACTATAAAATCTAAAAATTCTAAAAAACATACTTGAGATAAGTTGAAAAGAAATATATATATATATTCTTTATATATATATATTGAGAAAATTAAGGCTATAAAATCTAAAAATTCTAAAAAACATACTTGAAATAAGTTGAAAAGAAATATATATATATTCTTTATATATATATATATATATTGAGAAAATTAAGGCTACAAAATCTAAAAATTCTAAAAAACATACTTGAAATAAGTTGAAAAGAAATATATATATATATTTATTTATTTTTTTTTTGAAAATATTAAGGTTACAAAATCTAAAAATTCTAAAAAATATATTTGAGATAATTTGAAAAGAAATATATATATATATATAAGAAAATTAAGGCTACAAAATCTAAAAATTCTAAAAAACATACTTGAGATAAGTTGAAAAGAAATATATATATATATATATATATTCATTTTTGAAAAGATTAAGGTTACAAAATCTAAAAATTCTAAAAAATATATTTGAGATAATTTGAAAGATATATATATATATATACACACAGGGGCGTAGCTGGAAAATTTTTTTGGGGTGGGCTAACTAATTTTTTTTTTTATTATTTAAAAATCCTAAAATTTTGAACTAACTACTAAGTAAAATTTTTCTTTATAATGATCAAATCAAAATGATATGAGAGAAATTTCAAAAAAAAAAAAAAAAAAAAAATCAAGGATATACCTCGTAAAAGATAATGGTAACACAGAATAAAATTTTTCAAAGTATATTTTTCTTTTCAAATCCCCAAAAGTAAAATAAACCTTAACTTTCCTAAGATTTTTCTTCTCTTTTCTAACTTTGCTATCCCATAAGAAGACACATTAATATACAAAACTTAAATCTCAATAATAAAATACAATACTTAAATAACAATCATAAAATGCAAAACCTAAAATTAAAATCATTCTAAGTAAATAAATAAAAAAGGTTAAAGTTAAGGGAATTTACTTTCAAATTGAGAGATTTAAGAGAAGAGAGAACTCAGAGAAGCTAGAGTTTGAGATTTGGGAAAGTTGAAAAGAAAGAAAAAGTGAGGGGTTTGGAAATCTGTCGAATGATGATTGCGAAACAAGAGAAGTTTTTTTTATTTGTTTCATTTTGACTGATCTATTTTAAAAAAGTTTTTGCGCTAGTTGAACATATTTTAACAAAGTTATTGGGCTTTAGTACATTTAAAAGATTTTTTACAGTTTTATTTATTGGGCTTTAGTAAGTTTAACCACTAGCAATCAAACTTAAAATTATTTATTGGGTTAATTAAACAAAACTTAAAATTATTTTTCAAAAAACTTGGGTGGGCTACAGCCCACCCAATCTCCTAAAGGGCTCCGCCTCTGTATACACACACACATATATATATATATGTTTATATAATTATTTGTTTCAAAAACAAAAGAAAAAATTGATTTCCAAAAAATATCTAAAATAAATTAATGTCATCCTTATATTTACCAAAATGCTACTTATTAGATGAAATTGGATGGAATAGCTATATGTGTAACAATGTTTGCCAACAATGGCCACTTTCCATCCATTTCCCTATCTGGTGGCCATTTTGATAGTGGTGGCAAAAGTCGATGACCACCAGGGTAATTACCCCATTAGTTAAATTATATTTGTTTAATCCTACATGGTCTCTTCTCCCTTCATCTTCTCATTTGTTCACTGCATTTTTTGGTTGTCAAAAAGATGATACATTTCTTAACTTTACCGTGTCTCTTCTCCTTTCACCTTATCATTTATTCACTGTAATTTTCTGTTCTTATAAAAATGATGCATATTTGCATACTATTCATCTTCTCATTGGTTCATTGCATCTTTTTGAAACTCATATCATTTTCCATTCAAGGTTCATAACTTGTATACATTGGTTCCTTTTTAATACATATGTAAATCTCATTTTCGAAAGCTTTTTTTTTTTCTCCAAATATTTCCTCTCAATATAAACATGTTTAGATGAAAATTTTATCTGTTAAAGCATAGTATTATTTTATTTTTTTATAAATCGGACTGATTTGGAGGGAAAAAAACATCACATACAATCATGTGTTGAAAAACCCAAGATCCATATATAAATATAGAAAATAAAGGGAAAAACAAAAACAAAACAAAAGGAGGAACAATATAGGGAAAAGAAATTGAAGGCAGAGGGGCGCACGGACCCTAAAACATTAATCTAAATAGATAAAACAGGGAAACATAAACTAGACTAATTAACCAATCTATTAAAACCAGCAGATATCGAAAAACACTGTCAGAGATAGTTATTAGAGAGGGACATAGTATATAAACATGTTTAAACAATTTTTTTATTAATATCTGTTTTGTTATTTTTTTTAATGACATTTTTTTATCCTTTATATAAACGAGGCATGTTTATTATGTTTAGCCATGTTTGCTTCCAAACAATCGAATGGTTATACAAAATTTTATTACGCAACGTATTTTAAATATATATATATATATTTTTTAACAAAGCATGTGTAAGAAAAGCAAGTGATGGAAGATTTTTAATTTCAATGCACTCAAATCAAAACAGAAACATAGCAAGAAGTTTGTATACTTTTTAATTTAATAGCGGACAAAATCAATAACTCAATATATGATTATCACTTTTGGATACACATTAATTTATACACACTAATTGGTATGGATATTCAGATTATACGGCGAATTTTCGGCAAAGGATCTTTCAAGATATGATTCTATTTAAAGCTAATAAAATTTATTAAATTTCATCGAAATCTCTGTAGTTTTCCCTATAAATTCGACCAAAACTCCATTGAATCGAATAGAAAACTAATGACGCATTTTAAAATATTTTAATCAGACAATCGTGATAACCCCTCCCACTTGGATTGACAAAACAAAGGAGGGGTAAAGTAAAATAGCCTTCTTCACAATATATACTATGATTTAGGAGTGCAATACAAGAAATTCCCGACATTTGGTCGAAAAAGAATATAAACAAGCAAAAGACTTTTTATAATTTTTTTCCTCATACATAACATAATTGGAATTGCAAACAAAAATTTTGTTCTTTTTACAAACCTAATGTTGATAAATTTGCAGATCTAAAAATTCATTTCGGACAATTGAACTTTCTCAAACTGTTTCTTTTTAAGAACTAAAAAGATTTGTGCCAAAACAGCAGATTCCAAAAAGAACAAAAGGCTTTGGACACACAGTGGATCTTGAAGTACTATTTCTGCCTCTCCCTGACCAAATCCACCCACATTAGGATTACTTGTTAACGGTTGATCAAGTTTGATCAGACACACTTGATTAAAACATATTACCAAGTTTTAATATGATATTTCAGATAAATATCATGATTTTAGATTTTAAAGGGTGAAGAACTAGGGAGAGGAGCCTGTGAAGTAGGATCGGATGGAGGTAAATCAAAAGAAGAAGATGACATTCGTGGAAAAAAATTGTTATCACCAATAACTTACCAGTAGAAGGTAAGATATATTTAAATATTATAGTTAAATTTTCAATTTCAAGTACCAAACATATGATATTATTGAATCAAAATAAATCAAGATATTTCGAAATCCATTTCTAGATTTCTTCATTGATAATTGATTAATAATGTCCCTTAAAAAATTGTTCTCATAATGATAGTAGTAAATACTTATATACATTCTTCATTTGTAAATACAAATGGTTTTGTAGTTCAAAAAAATAATAATACAAAGGGTTTTGGAAACAAAAAACAGAATTCATCCCTTGGAAAACCCTAGTCACAATGCCTTAGTACAAAACTATCCTGTGGTGCAGACAATTTTTAGTGACATTTAAAATCAAAACTACCCTATGAAGCAAAAACCACCTTGAAATCATCCTCACTTGCTAATTATCATGCAGATGTTGGTGGAGTATAGCAGCGTAGTCACCGAATTGAATGTCCGTTGGCGGGTGCAGGTCAAAGACGTAGGAGACGGGCCTTGAAACCAACATCGGTTTCTTGTTGTTAACCGTATCAGACAGCTCCCCGAAACTCATTTCGTCAAATGGAAAGGATTCACTGAGGAAGAAGAAACTATCTTTGCCCAACATTTCAACCTGAAACACAACAGATAGCTTGAATTTGGTTTTTTCATCTTCATCAAAAACAGCACAACACAAGCCTCCACCACCCAACCGAGGACCACCCATGTTAATCCACAATTATGACACAAAAAAAAGAGGAGAAAAAGTTCCTTAACAGAAAGAATTACCTGTAGTTGTGCAAATTTGATGTTGTTCATGGTGAGGATAACTCGCACTTCATACAAGGCATCGGCCAATACTCTGATGGCTAGATACTCAAAAAAGTTCTGTACCAGCATTCTCTGTTGTTCCAAATTTTCGCTATAGCTATCAAGACTAGGAAACCATAACACACACTTTACCTCACTCCAAGGGATTGGATTCTCCCCTGCTCTAGATATGATGGTCTCAAATGGGTGACGGAGGCCCTGCAGAATTCTAACTCCGGCCAGCAATGGCTCAGATATGAAGGTGTCTGACAAACATGTGGTGGAAATTATTTTAGAAGGATCATAAAGGCAAGCAAAATTCGAGGAGAAGCGCATATCTGTATCATCCAACAAAAGAATGCATCCATCTGAAGATGTGGGAAACAATTGTATAAGAGTTGCAGCATTGGCAACCCCATCTTCTGGGAGGCATCTGGTTGAGCTATTAGATGATAGAGATTGACCCAGATCATGAGAAAAGACACATGAATCACCATTTCGACAACCCTGCAGTCACCTTTCACAATCAGAAGAATATTATGCAACTACAGTGCAAGGACAACATCAGACTAGAAAGCAATCAGAATATATATATATATTTCTATCAAAATTTCTCCAAGAAATTGATCCTACAGACATAATAATCTCAGATAGGGAGCCACATCAACCAGCATAGGCATGTGTCCACAATGCTTAGGATTGGTATTTGCTGATTGAGTTGCTATATGCACAATGCAGACCATACTGCTCACTGTCAATAATGCCAGACATGGTAATATTGCAATGTTATCAAAAGTGAATGGCGTGCACTCCAAACTAAAACTGTATTTTTTGCGTTAGGACCAATATAATATAAAACTAAAGGCTAATTGGCACTGATGCCCCATGAACTATGGCCGAATTTGCACCTTTATCCCCTATATTTTTTTTTTTTTGCCATTAAACCCCCTGAACTCTCGTAATTTGGCAACCGCTGAAAGAATCTGCCCCCTCTCGAAAAAAAAAAGTATAGGGGGCACAGTGCAACTTTTTGAAGAGTTCAGGGGGCATCTGTGCCAATTAGCCTAAACTAAATTCTGCTTCATACAACTGTCCAATAACTTTTATTCCATAAAATTCAATGGTTTCTATATAAATGAAATAATCGATTACATTGAAAAGATGCAAAAGAGTTTAATTGCTATTTTCATCATTTCCTAATATTCTAAATAGGGAGTTGATATCTCAGTATCAGCATGCATCACGCAAGCAAGGTTTCTAGATGAATGGTGAGCAAAAGTTAAAATTTAGCAGTCATCGATTAAATTAATTACTGGTCAGGTGACCAGTAAGAATACAAGACAAGTAAATTTGCTAGATGCTTTTTCCATGTTTTGACTGAGTTTGTCAGAGCACAGTCAGCTTATTTGCCAACATAATGTCCTTTTGGTCAGAAAGATACAATTGATTTCCAACTAGTATGAAATACTTAATGTAGGGAATCAGTTTAAAATTTTGTGCACAACGTAAATAATTGCTTAATGTAATTCACTCACATGCATATACTAATATGTTACTAAATGCAACAAAAAGAACCTTTTGAAATAAAAAAACTAGAAAATATTAAAAAGTGTTCAAAAAGATTTCATATGAAGTTCTGAATAGACCACTGGTCAGATTATGTACCCATAACTCATAATTTACTTCAGGAATATTAACTTAAAACACAAGCATTAGGCAGGCAGAAGCTTGATTGTTTCATCATCAACTATATTTCAGCGAAAACAGAAAATTCGTAAACGTAGATAGTACTAGTAGGGACTGCCAACTCCCCATGTTTTGTATTTATATTCTTCAATCAGTGGACAACATGGGCACTCCAATGCAAGCACTATGAAGGATGCCAGATGGGATGAATTTTCAGTGGTCTAGTTTTTGGGTGACCAACAAGAGTTTATAACATATACCATGTATCAATGCCCAAAGAATATAAAAATAAACAAATGCACTCTTAAGGTAATAGAGATTGATTTGAGCACCTATTGAGATACCTGTAAGGAGGAAAAGAATTTGCATGCTGGTCTTTTTGCTTGGAGTGAATGAGAAAAATGGCACTGGCTACCCCAATTGCAAGATCCATTGACGAAATAAACACATAAAGGAGCCTTCTCAGGTATGTGAGAATCAACAGCAGTTTCATCCAGATTACCAGATATGCCTTCCATATATTGAGCTCTTAACTGTTACAAAGTACAGCATAAGATCAATAAGATGCCAACAATAAATCAGACTAGGCCTAGAAAATATAAGGTACCTCTTTGATAACATTTGCCAACTTTTCAGCCACATTATTAGACTGAAAGTGATTGCATGAAACAAATGGCACAGAAACACATTTCATTGTTTCATCTGCAACATGCGTGTCTGTATCCTCATGCAGCTGACTCTTGAGAAGGCATGTATGTTCATATTCATAAGGATCATAGTAGGTCGGTAGACCATCAGATGTACCCAAGAATTTGGGCCGAAATTTGTGCACCGAATTTAATATATCTTCGTCTGAAAACAAAGATACTAATATTGTAAAGATACTAAGAAAACCAAAAACGCTAATACAGTTACGTCGAAGATTATTTATAAATATGATGTAGAAACAAGCACACAAAATGATTTCAATTGATAAATATATATATAAAGGTGCTATACAAAAATGTTCTAGATCCATACACAAATTTGAGACATGGTGTAGCGATGACTGCACAAGATTGTGGAAAGAGCACCATTCTTCTTCAATCTTGGGGATTAATAACGTTGAAGCATTCATTTCATCAAACTTTAGAAGTTCTTTCAAATGATCAAGACGGTGCTTATCCTTCAGAAAAAGAAAAATTGTTTTAATTATAACAATTCAAAATTCATTGGAAAGCTAACCTCCATACATCCAGCCAAGAACATGCTACTTTACCTTGAAAACATGTTGCCAAAACTGAAATGCAAATAAGTTTGCCATCAATTCCACCTCCTTACGACCAATTAGGATCGTGTTTTTACCTCCTTCAAAGTAGTAGGATGTGTATTCTGCAAACTGAAGTAAAAAAACTAGTTCAAATACATAAAGGAATAATTGCTCAAAAAACTACGAGGCAGAGTTCATTTACTATATATGCAGTACCAAATGTTCATCCCCAAAAGGATGAAGAATGGGTAGAGGCTGTGTATCCATCAATATACCAAGCAGAATGCCTTCACGCAGCATTCCAATTTCCCCAAACTTAAGTACAAGCACAGAAGCATCAAAGGATAATGAAAAACTCGCAAGCAACCGCCCATAAAATGTAGGCTCATACCGGCCCCTTGGAGATGTTTTCTCTAGTGCATGCACATGAATAAGCAAGTTCAATGCATCTCCAACAACTTCAGCATCTGGTGGATCCAAAGCCTTCTGCAACAAGGCTACACAAAAGTAGCATCAATTAGGCCCCCTCAATTTTTATCAGTGCACATTTCAATATATCACCATAACAGACCTTGAATAACAAGTAGTATGGCATACAGCTTTCTTACCTTTACATTTCTTTGAGAATCGTAACAAAAATATTAAGTTGGGTTCATATTCTCACTTAAGTCATATATACCCTATGTCAATAAGTAATGAACCACTCCGTGCTAGATAATAATTTAAAATGTATGAAATAATTAGGCTGAAGACAGTGGAAAGTTTCGAATAAGCCCTTACAGACAGTATTCAATTGTGCATAATTTACAAGAGAAAGACAATAATTAAGTCTGCCATTTTTAGTAAAGAAACAACATCTAAGATGTGCAGACAAGTTATATTACAAGAAAAATCTACTCGACAAAATGTTATTTTACCAAAAAGAGAAAAAAGAAAAGAAAAGAAAGAAGGAAGAAAAGTAAAATCTTTCACTTCTACATGCATAGATAAAAACATACTTAGCTACATAAATGGCAGTTTCGCATATATTCATTAATCCATTTCAGGGTGCACCCAGTTGGCCAAGACATCACTTCCTGCTCAACCCAACTTTAAGTTGGGTACGGGTTTGCACAGGTTCCAAACCATCCAACAAATATAGTACCACTTTATCATCAATACTACTAAATCCAAAACAATGAAACAGAGTCCAAAGTTCCATTTCTGCTTGCAGTATGCAAATTTTGAATTATAGGAATTTATAAAATGCATTTCTATTAGATCACTTTTGTTAGTGAAGTGAAAGGTCCCTTCAAATGAAAAGTGACAAATAAGCACAGAAGAAATATTGGTAAAACTAGAACCATATCACCCTACCCTTGGGATCACTAATGGCTTTGGATTCAGCACAGCAAATAAGAAGCACTTGTAGCCTCAATGACAACTTCAGTATTGCCGGACTCTCATGATCCTCAAGCTTGCTGAAAAATGATTTTGTAACCAATCGATAAACCTGGCCATCACAAGTTCGACCAGTTCTTCCCCTACGCTGATCTGCCTACAAAATGATTTGAATTTTAAAAACTAATTGGGAAAGAGAACCAATCTAAGTCAACCAGTAAGAATTTCCTCAATACCTGGGATCTCGAAACCCAAATAAGCTCTGCAGAGTCCGCTTTCCGGTTACTGTCCCAGAAGACTTGTAAAGATCGGCATGAATCAATGACATATGCCACTTTGGGTATTGTCACAGATGATTCCGCAATATTTGTGGCTAATATGACCTGTGCACAGTAGAATTTTTCAGTAAACAAACTACAAGATGTGTATTAAAGTCCAAACTTGAGAGAAAGAAGAATGTGTGCAAGGTGCTAGATGTTGGTAACAGAAGATAATTGTAAAACCCATAGTTAAGCACCATTCTATCAAAGAAAATACATAAATTATTTGCAGAGTCAACTACTATGTGCACATGATCATGAGTCATGACAAAACAAAACAAGAGTACTAAATGTAGAAGCAGTGTCAGACCTTAACTAGACCCTATATTTTCCTTAAAACAAAACAAGAGTACTAAATGATGCAAATATAAACATAAAAAGAAATGATTTATACAAACATACACATCAAACTTACTTCCTTTCCTCTTCTATGTCAATCACAACATACAAATACTCATTCAGTTTCAAAGAGGAAGAAGCAGTCAAGCAGTCAAAGGTACACCTTACGATGGGATTTCAAGATTTTCATAGCCATGAGAGCTTGTTCGGTGTCAATGCTCCGATGCAAAATGTGAACCTTAAAAGATGAACTGAGCGGCTCCAAAAAGTGCCATTGCTGCTCCAGGGCATAGTATGTTGGAAGGAAAATCAATATGCTCTTTTCAATATCTGGCTCATTTTCATGAATGTGTAACACCAAATCATGAATAAGTTTGTGCATTTCAGGCTTCATTTCAGCATTTGACATCGAAGGACTTGTTCCAGAACAATATTTCATAGATAATAAGTCTGAACTCACTCCAGGATCTACTCCAAGCAATTCAGTTACCTGCACAGATGCCAGATGGCAACGAGATAACAATCAGATATTTGAAAGAAATGGCTTTGAAATTATGAGGTCCTAAGCAATTGAAAAATCTGGAATGACATCTCTGATTTCTTTTTCTTTTTTTCTTTTTTCCACCTGCCAGATGCAAAACTCAAATAACCCAAGGAAAAAGTTATAGATTAATACCACCAAATACCCCATTCTGCCAACAGTTTCAATACATTGTTTACCATCCACCAGTTAATCATACTTCCAAAAAAAAACACTTCTATTTTCAAATAGGTTTCCAAAAAAGAAAGAAAGTTAATTCCCTCAAACTCTTATTATTACCTGTACCCATAAAATCTCTTTGAAACAATTTACATGGACTATATATTTGAAAAATTGATCTATCAACCCCATTCGCTGCCAAACTAGATCTATTTAAGCTACAGCTGACTCCATTACGCAAACTTCCTTAAACTCAAAGGAAACTAATATAACACATTAACTTTCTCATTCTCCATTCGCAACTTAAAAATTGTCATTTCTAAGTTGCTTCAGTTATGTTTTTTAATACAAGGATTTACAGAATATTAAAAATTTCTTATGATAAGGTGTTTTTGGGCAACGAATGACAAATTACATAAGTGGGAATCAAGTCAATTGGAGCATTAACTTTTATGAAATCAATGATTCTGATCATGAAGAAAGACAAGAAGGTGCATCAATCTAGAATGAACAGGGGCAATAGCCACCACAGAGTTTAATATATTTAAGTGATTGCCTGATCAAGGTATGAAACTCTTCGCTGAAAAATAGTTCTCTGGTTGGAGCTAGGAATTGCAAGCACTTCAACTCTTTCACCCCTACCGAGGTCCCTGAAGTAATCCCTGTATCTTGAAATATCCGCAGTTGCAGACATCAAAACCACCCTGAAAAAAAAAAAAAAAAAAAAAAAAAAAAAAAAAAAAAAAAAAAAAAGAAGGTAAATTTTCGACAAATCCTCAAACAACCTTGGCCCATGAAGTTTAATTACGTTGAGTGTGATACAAAAACAAGAAATATGAGAAAGATTTTTCTACTAAATAACCAATAACAAGTAGATAACCATATATGCCAAACTTCAGCTTGTCAAAATAACAATACTACCGGACACAAATAAAATAAAAGGCTAACCTCAGGTCATTGTTCTTCAGCAGAAACTGCTTAACGCAGACAAGAACAAGATCAGACTCTATCGATCTTTCATGCACTTCATCAAGAATTATAACCTTGTACTTGAGTGCATTTAACCCCTTATCTCGCATTTCATCCAACAAAACTCCAGCAGTTTTGAAAACAATCTTTGATCTGCATAATTATATAAAGAGGATGACAAACAATCCTAACGTATACCATAAAGGAAATTTTAAGGAAAACTGAGGGCGTCAAGCACTAAATCTCTTTGTGTAATTCTTTTACCCATGTAAGAAAAAATAAAAGACGAAAACAAAACAGGGAGAATATTAATTGGAAATTCAAAAAATATATATAGGGCATGAAGTTACTAATTCACAAACTACAAATTAAAGTTTTGCAAGAGTTGTCCATAATGTTAAGTGTTAACCAACTTAGTACAAAATTTAATCTCAAGACACCTGAAGATATTAATAAGCATGACAATAATAGTGCGAGTTACTAGCATATAATAGACATATTGGGGGCAGAAAAATCAAGAGTTGTCCATAGTCAATGTTTCAAAAGTCAGTTGAGGTGGCCGCCTCAATGGCCAAGGTGCTTTGATTCGGCCGCCTCAACCCTCCTTTGGGTTGGGACCAACTCAATCCTGTGAGGCGGCCAAGTGGAGTTGTGTTTTTGGCTCATCAAAACCCAAGTCAAAGTTTATGAAGAAATCCAATTTGGGTAAGGAGAAAAAAAGTGTGCACATAATTTCTTATTGGGATTAGGAAATTAGATTTACTCAAGAATATCAAATCAAACTAGAATAAGGAAATAAGTTGGTTTTTCTTATTCTAGGAGGGTTTAGGAATCCTATCCTAGCAAGGTATGCAATCCAAGTCCTATGCACTGTAAATAGGGCTGCTGGTTTTTTATTTTTTCCTAAAAAATAAAGGGTTTTGGGGAATTAACAAAGGGGTTTCAATAGGTTTCTTGTAACCAAGCGTTTTTCTCCATAGTACTAGTGATTTCTCAAGAGAGATTACACAAGGAGTAGGCAAAGTTAGTCGAAACTTGCTAAATTCTGTCATTGTGTGTAGCATGTTTTCTTTATCGTTTATACTTTATTTCGCATATTCACATATCATTATCCTATAAGTTTATCACCTGAGTCTATCGAAAAAACAAGATCAACAAGGGAGGTTAAAACTTAAAATCAACAAGTGGGTGTGAGGCGGCCAAAGCAAAGTTTTAAAGTTTTTTTTTTTTTTTTTTGGACAATGACTTTATCCTTTTTTAAAACCCTAAAATACTATTTATAATAGTAAGTCTAACTTTCTGTTGACAAAACCTCAAACTTCTCCAGTACTCCAACATCAAACCCTAAGTTCTTTGGCAGTTTATCTCCATCAAGTTTTTGTTTCACTCCAACACTCCAACATTTAGGATTCATATCTCGAGCCACTAAACATCCTTTTTTTGTCATGCGCTTTTTTTTGGGATGTTTATGTTAATAATGTTGATTGTGGACTATTTATTAAATATTATGGATGATTTTCAATTTTCAATTTTTTATTTTTTTTGGTAATATTTTTCTTTTTCGAATTGAGGTAACACTCCAACATTTAGGATTCATATTTTGAAACATCCTTTTTTTTTTTCATGCCCTTTTTTTGAGGATGTTTATGTTAATAATGTCGATTGTGGACAATTTAAATATTATGGATGATTTTCAATTTTCGTTTTTTTTTTTTTTTTGTAATATTTTTCTTTATCGAATCTCGCATCTCCTCACGCACTTCGAAACCTTGTCCATAGTGCTAACCACCTTAGTATACAATTCAATCAAAGACACCTGAAGATGTTAATAAACATGACAACAATAGAATGTCTAACTAACATGTAATAGACATATTGGGGTTACAAAATCTTATAATAACCTCTTCCAATTCAATTATAAAAAGAGAAGTTAGGAAATAGCACTCTCTTGTTCAGAATTAGATTTAACAATAGTCTTGTTATCCATTAAAGAACAGAGTGAACTCATACATCCAAATGAAAAACTAAAGTCTCCAACTCTACTTCCCATTTCTCTCCAACTGGAAAGAGATCCCAGCTTTGCAACCAGAATAAAACGACAAGGGAAGGAATAAAACAAAGGAAACTAGAATGAAGGTTGGGTTTTTCCAAATCATCTTCTAACGTTGTTTATCCCATTTTTGACTTTATCTCTTATCATCGCTTGTCTAAGTCTCACCTAGCTTTTGCCCTTCAGTTATCTTCTGTGTCTATTCCTAGTCATTTTCAGGAAGCTCTTGGAGATCCCAAATGGAAATCTGCTATGGTTGAGGAAATGAAGGCTCTTCAGAAGAATTCTACTTGGAAAATGGTTGAGTTACCTCTAAATAAGAAGACAGTGGGATGTACAAGGGTGTTTATAGTAAAGTACAAGTCGGATGGGACAAGTGATAGATACACCAGATTGGTTGCCAAAGGTTACACTCAAACATATGGGATTGACTATCAAGAGACCTTTGCTCCTGTGGCCAAAATGAATACTATTAGAGTTATACTTTCTCTTGCAGTTAATCTAGACTGGCCATTACGACAGTTTGATGTGAAGAATGCCTTTCTTCATGGTGATTTAATAGAGGAAGTGTATATGAATCCTCCTACAAGATTTACACCAAAGGAAGCAAAGGTATGCAAGCTGAATAAGGCGTTATATGGTTTGAAACAATCGCTGAGAGCTTGGTTTGGTAGGTTAAGCTACTCAATGAAAGAGTATGGTTTTAAGCAGGCTTTGGCAGATCACACTCTGTTCTATAAAAGAGATGGTGATGATATTACCTTGCTTATTGTTTATGTTGATGGCATGATTGTTACAGGTAATAACATAAGTGAGATAGAAAAGCTTCAGTATCGTTTGGCTAAGGAGTTCGAGATGAAGGATTTAGGGGCTTTAAAATACTTCTTGGGCATTGAAGTATCTCGATCCAAGCAAGGAATTTTTCTCTCCCAACGGAAGTATGTCCTAGACCTCGTGGCTAAAACTGGTAACTCGGCCTGTGAACCCGTGGATACTTCTATTGAGGTGAATCATGGTCTGACTATCTATCCCAATCAAGTTCCAACGAACAAGGAGAGATATCAAAGGTTAGTGGGGAAGTTGATATATCTAACTCATACTAGACCTGACATATCATATGCAATTAGTGCCGTGAGTCAGTTCATGCATAATCTAAGTGACCGACACATGGGTGCTGTGAACCGTATTTTAGCTTATCTGAAGTCCTCTCCAGGTAAAGGTATTATGTTCTCCAAGCATGGACACCTAGATATTATGAGATATACCGACTCTGACTTTGTTGGATCCAAATTGGATAGAAAGTCTACTTCAGGGTATGTGTCATTTGTGGGAGGTAATTTGGTGAGTTGGAGAAGTAAGAAACAGAATGTGGTTTCTCTGTCCAGTGCAGAAGCTGTATATTGTGCACTTCATCATGCTACTACAGAGCTTACTTGGTTAGTTGGTTACGTATTCTCTTAGGAGAACTCAGTTATAGCCCTCAGAAACCCTATGGTGCTCTTTTGTGATAACACGGCCGCCATTGAGATAGTTAATAATCCGGTGCAACACGATCGAACCAAGCATGTTAAATTTGATAGGAATTCCATCAAGGATAATCTAAATTCTGGCGTCATAGAGGTTCCTTACATTAAGAGTGCGGATCAACTAGCTGATGTGATGACTCATGTTGTTACCAGTGTTACTTTCTATACATTCCTATCCAAGTTGCGCATGTGTGATATCTATGCACCAACTTGGGGGGGAGAGTTGGAATGTAAATATTGTATTTACTTATTTAGTGAGGAATTCTTTTTACTTGGTCTCCACTCTTATGTGGTCCCCACACTATTTACTTGTTCACCACTCTTATGTGGTCCCCACCATTCTTGTTCACTACTCTTGTTTATCTCTATATATTCCTCCATTGAGAGAAGAAGAAATCATCACAATATTAAACCCTAAAATTCTACTAGTTACAAACAAAATTATAAGCACCAAAATACAGATCGAATAAAAAAAACATTTATACGTAATGCATTGACTAAAAAGTACCTTGGTGACAATAGCTTTGAATGGCCAATGTGATATCCAACTTCCCCACCTAATTCACAATTACGACCTTTGGCAACCATTTTAGCAACAGCTACAACAGCAAATCTCCTTGGCTGTGTACATAAAATGGGTTCCATGTTTTCCTCCAAAAGAAATTGAGGAACTTGAGAGCTCTTACCTTGTTATAAAAACAATAAGCAAACAGACACATCAGCAATAAAAGAGGACAGTTTAATCGATCAA
This sequence comes from Acer campestre, assembly GCA_954870605.1. Classification (NCBI taxonomy): domain Eukaryota; kingdom Viridiplantae; phylum Streptophyta; class Magnoliopsida; order Sapindales; family Sapindaceae; genus Acer; species Acer campestre. Next base: position 11,178,609 of record OX940802.1, read on the forward strand.
TCAAAAGAGGTATTCACTATAACCTTATACAAACCAGCAAAGTAAAAAAATAATATCCAAATTTTCATTCATAAATAAAAACCATCAAATTACTGAAATTATGGAATACCTTCTGACAGGTATAAAGTGAAAAATACCTCACTCCAATAACAAGAGATTTTTGGAATTGGAAAATAAGTATCTATGAAAACAATTGTGTCAAACATTTGAAAGCTTAATCTAGGACAATTCAACATATTAGCGCTGGCAAACCACAAAACAGAGTGAACAAGTTGCAACTTAATTAACTCATTTCACTTCAAGAAGAATGTATCAAACATGACAGAAACATTCTTCATTAGATTTTTATTTATTTTTTTCTTTTTTTGCTTTTTTAATGACAAAGAAATAAATTTGGCTAAACCAAATCTTCAAATTTAACTGAATAGAGAGAACATTCAAAAATATAGAATTTTAAATTTCTAACTCTTCGCACTACTTTTGTTTCTCAGCCATGAAATGAAGCAAATATGCAAAGCTGGACAAAGCCAGATTCCAGACAACCCTCAAAGTCAAAATTCTTACAAGTGAGTTTCATGTGGGTTCGAGACGACACACAGCTGGTGGTGTATATATATATATATATATCAATTATTAGGTGCGGGATTTCTCGTACGGATTCATCGATCACTACCGATAGTTATTGGATTGCTACTGGTAGTAATTGATGAATCCGTACGGGGAAATCCCGCACCTGACAACTGCTCTAGATATATAAACAAATTTAACGATCTCAATACTCATTAAATATACAGATTCAGTATAATAACTGCACCCTCCAAATGGTACCTATACTAGAAAAAGAAATTATTGCTATACCATCGTATATTCAAACTTCCCTATTCAATGGAATTTAACAACGATAACTATAAGACGAGATAAGATTAGCCCAGTGCTACGCATCTTACAGATACACCATTGTAATTGCTCAAAAAAGAAAAACGAAAAAAACAACAATTACTACGTAGCTATAACAATGCTCCATATTCCACCCAATTTTCTAAAATTTTGTTGTCAGCCAAACAGAGATATTGAGATTGAAAAAACAAACAACTCAAAGTGATCGAGAGTCGAGACAAATGCGAAAATGCAAAATTGACAACAAAAAAAAAGAAGGTGATCAGTTGCACAGAGAAACCGAAGATTAAAACAACAATAAATGTAATAGAAATTAAAGCATCTACATCCATACAAAGAGAATCAATGGAAGTATTACCACAGCCAGTTTCACCGACGATGAGAGTGACGCGATTCTCAAGGATTTTCTCGACGATTTTCTCTCTGAGCGAAAACACGGGAAGCGACGAGAACTCGGAGGACGGAAACGCAGCCGAATACGAGGAACTACACGAAGCCGTCGACGTCGGAGACGGAGGCCCCATTGTTGTCGAAAACCCTCTCGCTTACTATCTCCTGCTATCTGCCCTTGCTGACTGTAACAAAGGAAAAATGACGGAACCGACTCTTCGTTGTTGCTTCTGCCAAGGGTCACTGTCTTGAGTCTCTCTCTTTCTCTCGCGTCCTCGGACCTATAATGGTTTATTCACGGAGCATAAATCGGATAAGGTCAAGAGTATGTGAGTCCGGGGAGAGTTCTCGCGGGATTTGACCACAAGTCAATGTCGTTTTGGTATTTGTATTGACTACTGTTGACTTGGACCAATTGTGTGCTGATTTTGTGGAGTGCGTAGGATACACGAGTGTACTCAACCGGACCGAATATAATCCGATTCTTCCTTCTCAAGTTTGGCCGTGAAGTAGGTCCCGCTTCGCGTCGTATTTGATTTGATTGACACGAGTGATTGAAGAAATCGTATTTGCTGAATGCTGATGACCGGTTGACGAATAAAGGATACGCTTTTAAGTTTTAAATTTGTTTTTGTCTGAGAGCTTTAAATTTTTATTTTTTTATTTTTTATTTTTTTTTAACTAATGTCATTTTTTTTTATTTTTTTTTGAAGGATCTAATGTCATGAAATCTTAGGGACTGTCCTGTATCGTTTTAGAAGGGTGTTTTTGTTTTTGTTTTCCAAATCTAATTTCGAATACACGTTCGTTACTGTTTTTCATTTTGTTTTCCATTTTATTTTCCAAAACAAAAACAACAACGGTGTTAAAAGTGAAAAATTTCCAAAACAACTTTTTGATGTTTTTCGTTTTGTTTTTCACTTAAAATAAAAAACTCAATTTTTTTTTTCTTTTTTTCTTCCTTTTACCGATGTTCTTCTTCTCCTTCTCCTTCTTCTTCTTCTTCTTCTTCTTCTCTTTCTTCTTCCATCAGATCAGATCCGTTCTTCTCCTTCCTCTCCTTCTTTCTTCTTTCTTCTTTCTTCTTCTTCTCCTTCTCCTTCTCCTTCTTCTTCCTCTTCTTCTCCTTCTTCTTCTGTCAGATCACGATCAGATCAGATCCGTTCTTCTCCTTCCTCTCCTTCTTTCTTTCTTTCTTTCTTTCTTCTTCTTCTTCTTCTTCTTCTTCTTCTTCTTCTTCTCCTTCTTCTTCCATCAAATCACGATCAGATCAGATCCGTCAGCTTCTTCTTCCTCTACTGGGCGTTGCCCATATCAGACCAAAAAAATAATAATAATAAAATTCAACTCATTAATTTTGGCTTGTAAAATGATACCAGACGCGTATTTTACGTTTTCATATTTGGAATCCAACTTTCAGGATATGCTACCAGACGCGTATTTGCATTTCGAAACTGAAACCAAAAACACTGTTTTCATTTTCATTTTTATTTTCAAAAAACAAAAACAAAAACAAAAACAGCCTTTGAAAAACGTTACAGGACGGGCCCTTATAGAATCTATAGATTAAAGTAAAAACTAAAAACCATGATCAAATCGAATAATCGACTTAATTATAAGCGTGTGGAGTCCATGTAACTTAATTCTCGATCTATCGATTAAAAATTAAAAGCAATCAAATTATAAAAATTGATTTTGAGATAAGTTTTCTTTCGAATAATAACTTAATTCATGATTCATATGTAGATTATATATAACCTAAGTATTTAACTATCAATTTTTAGTAAATAATTACATAACGGAATTAAATTCTCTTTCTCTAGTTATATTTCTCGATCAATGAACGTGACTTATGTAATATTTGTTTTTATTCCAGTTTTAATATATTTGTGTTGTTAGAGGATAAGCTATTGATAAGTAAAGCATTTTGAAGTTTAAATAAGTGAGGAAATGTGGAATTATTGACTTATTGTAGTGAGGTTATATAAGTATATTGTATTTGGAAATTAGAATGTATGTTTGTTGATGACTAAAATTTGCTCTCCTTTTGTGGTTGATAAAGAAATTTTTTTGGAAAAGAAGTGTGCACCTGTATATTGAGAATTTGGTGATGGTAGCTTACTCTCTTTGTTTCGAATGAAGTTTTAATTTTAATAATAATAATAAAGGATAAACAATTATAATGACTCCTATATGGGATTCGAAATTTAACAAGTGTTCTTAGTTCAATAGTGATGAAAATATACACGATACGATTTTCCTCTCTCTTCTTTTCTTCTCTCCTCATTTCTCTGAAACAAGTTTCTTCACCGCCTCCATGATTTCCGTCGCCGGTCTCTCGCTGTGGCAGCGGGAGCCGGCGACGATGGTTCTCCTCCCTTCCTTTGCTTGGCTGGCCCGGTCAGATGGGAGATTCCGGTGGTTGCTATGACGGCCCTGTTCGTCGCCTGGAAATCTCTTTCGTGTCACAGGGAGGGATGTTTTGTCCTCGCAACGACGGCAGCTGTTAGATCGGCCGATCTCCGGCCAGATCTGGTGTGATTATCGACGTGAGTTGTCTGATCGGAGGCCTCGGTGCCCCATCCTCTCCGCCGGGACACCACCGGCAGCTTGGGTCTCTTCCTTTCACTGACTTTGGGTTTTGCTTGGTCGTTTTATGTGCTTTGCGGAGTCAGGTGTGGGCTGATGGGGGTTTGATCGGCGTGGTGTTTGGGTTTTGATCTGGCACCTCCGGCGACGTCGATGGTGGGTCTTCACCGGCGGCATGGATCTCTCCTCCATTCGGTCTCCTGCTCGTTTTTTATGTGTTTTGTGTTTAATTTCTGGTTTGTTTGTATTCCCACTCTTGTGTGGGCGTTTTTCTCCCGTTGTGGGACTCTATTCTGGGCTTGTTCTCGATTAGTCTTATTTGTGGAGTCCCAGTTTGGTTGTAACCTTGCCCTGGATCTGGTTTTCCAGATTTTCAGGTGCTCCATCCATCAAAAAAAAAAAAAAAAAATAGTGATGAAAATATACTCACGAATATTGGTAAACTACTTATGACAGTATTTAATTTGACTTTTATTATTTTAAATAGAGGTGGACATTTAATGGATTGGTTCACTTTTCGAGTGAACTGATAATATTCGGTTTTTGAAAAAATAAACTGATCCAATAAATTTTACAATTATCAACCGATCAAAAACTAATTGAGCTGGACCATTGGTTCGGTTCGATTTTGGACATATTGGACCAAATTGCTGGACTTTACTTTATATTCAGGTTTTTTTATTTATTTTTTATTTTTTTTTTGTGGGGGGTGGGTGGGGTGTTGTCGCAGCATTAATTTGCATTCGTTCCTCTCAGCAAGCTGGGGCTCTTACTCAACAAATTTCATAATACCAACCTATAAAAGGTTGATCTTACCACAACCACCAAATGCTAATCCTTAATAGAAATACGGATGATAGAACATTGTTGGCCTTATACATTAATTGTTTCCCTTATAATTAGTTAAATTAAGATTCAAGTAAACACAGTAGCTCGCTTCAAAAAAAAAAAAAAAAAAAAGTAAACACAGTAGCGATAACTTTAATCAAGAAAAAACAAACTTAGAAATCAAAAAATTAACAACATTAAAATAAGAAGACTAAACACGACATGAAAAGTAGAATTCAATAACCAATGAATCAATACAGATTAGATAATAACATAAAGAACTTGTATGCTATTGAATTTCCATTTTAATCAAAACTATTGAATTTAAGACAAATAATTGTTTTAGGCACATTTAAGGGAAATTCTTCAACTTTCCGATTTTCTTATGGGCTAAATCTTTTCGGCCTCTCCAAATATCGAATGACCTTAGTTTCCGTTTGGGAGAACTTGTCTATTGGCTATTAAAAAAGCTCTTTTCAAAATTTTTTGTATCGTTTGATTGTCACCCAGTAGAGCTTTTAGATGATTAAAAAAGCTGTTTTACATCTTACTTGGAGAAGCCCAAATTTAAAGTTTTTCCAAGTAGATCTTTTGGAGTTTTCTTAATAACACTAAAATCTCCAATATAACCCTATAATTTAATATTTGCTAGAGTTTTCTAGTAATTCTATCATTAAAAAAACTCTCTTTTTATTGACAACCAAACGACCAACGACTTTTATTTAAAAGCTCTACCTCTAAAAGATCTACTTCTAAAAGATCTACTGCAAAAAGATCTACTGCAAAAAGATATACTTGAGAAGCTCTCCCAAACGTACTCTTAGTATCTATCAAAATTCAAGCAATCAATAAATTTAGCGACCACTTATGAAAATAAATCAGACCTCAGCAACATGAGTGAACCATCTAAGATGAAACCTAGGATTCGAAGATCCATTAGGCAAGTCAGGCTCTGTAATCCTCGTTAAGTAACAAGTCTCAGGAATATTAAACTCATGAGCAACCGCCTATAACCATTCATCGTCTCTGTCTTCCTCAAACAAACAAACAGCAGCAAAACGTTAGGACAAACAAACAGCCAACCAATATTCCAGTTATCATACATCTTCATTTAGATATAATTACTAAGCTATATCTTGAATATCAAGGAGATGTAGATAAAACAATTGAGGCAGAAGGAATACCAGAACCACAAAGAGAAGAGATTTTTTGACGAACCTAAGCAAAAACGACGAAGTAGAGAAATGTAGCACACCAGGACATCAAATGAGAGAGAGACAACAGACGAGAGAGAGAAACGGCAAATGGTGAGTTGAGATATCTAGAGTTGAGAGATTTAGGGATTAGACGAGAGAGAGAGAGAGAGAGAGAGAGAGAGAGAGGGAGGGAGAGAGAGAGAGAGAGAGTATGTGTGTGTGTGTTGACTATTGACAGCTGAGTGCATTCTAAAAAAAATAGGGATTTTTTTATACATCGGTTCTCGATTCGAGACATAGAACCGAAAACCGAATTGGGAAATCAAATTTTTAGAAAATTAAGTCGAACTGAACAAGGTGAACAAAAGAAAACCGAAAAAGAAAAAAAAAACTTGGTTGGACCGGTTTGGTTCAGTTTAATAGATTTTTGCCCACCCCTAATTTTAATGGATTTTACGGGATTTAGGGAGAGGAATGCGACTTGAACTCACAACCTCAATGGTATAAGTAATAAGTGTGAAATGCATACAATTGGATCAAACTTATATTAATTATCAATTACTACATCCACGACCCAACCTTATATTATATATCAATCACTTTATGCATGATCTGTCGATCTGGGAAAAAAAAAACTCCACGTGCATGCTTGTAAATGGGATGGTGGGACTTGAAACCTTGACACTTATATTGATGGGATGTGCACACCATTTTGAGGTAAGATGTGAGAAATAAGTACACAAATAAACGAATATAGTTGCACTTAAAATATGGTCAAAATAAAGTAGGTTGATATCCACGGCTTAGCGGCGCGTAATCACTTCTTGAAGATAGTCGAAGCCTCCCACTAGTGCAAGGGATATAATGGATACTCTATCTCTAGGATAGGGATGGAAAAATTACCCACGGGGGACGGAGGCTTGGACTTTTAGGGTGGGGATAAGACGGGGATGAGAAGGGGATGAGGATAGATAGTACAACCCACAATAGGTATGCGGCGGTGATGGATTTTATACTCTCCACCCAGCCCCGTTTAAAATAAAACTTAGTTAAACTACGTAGTTTCAAAGAATATATATATATATATAAATATATTAACCCTAACTTTACGTTTCTTCACCGTTATTAAAAAATATATATATTAAAAAAAAACCCTAGCCGCTAACTGTAACTCTAATCCTCAAACAACTCAATATTCATCGTTCATTGCTTCAACTCTACTACAAAAGAACAGATAGTGAGTTTCTAGTTTATGAGATGATCTTTAATAGTTTGTTGGAATTACTTTTTACTTTATATATTATATCATATTCAATGTTATATATTTGCTATTTTAGTAAATAATTTTGATAAATGAGATAAATGAGATAAATGAGTGGGGATGGGAAAAACATTCCCCATTCGACACCGCTCCATCTATAGTAAGGGTTTTATGATGGGATGAATTCAAAATATATATATATATATATGGTGCGGTGAAGGCCACCCCACCCTCAACCCGCCTCATTATCATCCCTGCTCCGGGATTTAATCAAGTCAGGACTCAATTCCAACCATAGAGTATTTGCACGATACACTGTTGGGTGCAACACCTAATCTCTTCTCAAAATGCCCAAGTTGGAAGCAACTAATTCAAAGGCACGTGGAGGATATTTTAAATGATTGGGGTATGATTTATGATGAGAAGAATGGCCATAGGTATCTCAACATACCAAAATAAAGATGTAATAGGTTTGTATTATTAATATTTTTTAAAACTTATTTTAATTAAATTTAAAAACGTATCACATGTTCTTTATTTGATAAACTTGTTTTATAAACAAATAAGTTTCGTAATCCATAGATGTATCACCATGAAACTTATTAATTTATTAGGTAAAATGTAATTAACAATTTTGAAAAATATCCAACATAAGAGCGTATGTAGTATAAAATATTGTATTTTAAGCATTAGTTACCATAACAATTATAAACAAAACTTAGATATCAAATATCAAGATCAATAAGACGAGATGAGGTTGGTGCGGTGGTAAACCCTTCACACATTTACCACGAGAGGTTACGGATTCAAGTCTCCCCTCTTTTTAAAACCCCGAATTTATAATGTAATACTTAAAAATAAAATAAAAATCAAGATCAATAAAACCTAATCCAAGATATATGATTATTCTTGAATCTTGATTGATGGATTACTATAATTATTAAAAAAAAAAAAAAAAAATCATCTAAATTACCTATCATAGTTGATTTGATTGATTATAAGGGTATGTTTAGTAATGTTTCTAGTTTTTTCATTTTTCATTTGAAAACAATAAACTGACTCTCATATTTGTAAGATCAAAGAAACATGTTTAGTACCAAAAATTGAAAAACAATATATTTAATAATAATATTATAATATGCATCCAGTTTGAATGTTTTTCCACTAAATGATAAATCAATTTCATTTAGTTTATTATAAACATTTTTGTTAAGGACATAAAAATTGTTAATTTTACTCGATTCGACACGTCAGCATAAAACCCGGGATTCGAGGAGCCAAATATCCACGACATTAGACCACGTTAGCTCGATTGGCCACATGTAGTGATAGCAAGATAAGGAACATAAAGCAAGTCACCCACTAAAGATAGCTGCTCAATGGAGAACTACTAAACAAACAAATTGTCTCAAACTTGACACCCGGCAAACATGAAGCATCATTAATGAAACAAGATCTCAGCATATTCTCTGTAAAACTCGACCTTATACTAAGCAAGACAATCACCTACAATCCAACAATTGACAAATCCAGTAATATATATGAAGATTTGAAGAAATAATCCCATAAGGAATGAGAATCACAACACTTTAAACGCACGAAGACTCAATTCGCTAAGAATTTTGTCAAGATACAATCGCCTTAGGATCTCGCCCGATAATATTTATTACCCGCACAGCAAGGGCTAGGGCAACACACTAACCCCTATATAAGCACATGTATCAAGCAGGGATAGGGCAAAAGAATAATAAACACATAAACAAATTTATCATTTGTAACTGTAACTATCCTCTACATAGTGAAAAGTTTTTTATCCGTCCTTACAACAACTGTGGTTTTTCCCTTTGTTAAGGGTTTTCTACATAAAAACATTGGTGTCTTTATTGTTTTCACACTTATCTTTTATTTGTTGTCTGTTCCTCAATTCACAAACATATCATTGCAGCGACCTAATTACATTTCATAAGCCATTTAAGGCGTTGATATGCGTACGTGTCGCAGTTAACTAGATTTCCCATAAATTGACATCAACAAAAACATTAATATATATATGGGCATATTACCTCTTAGCAGATTTGGTAGTGCATCTCCCTTCCACGTAAGTGATAAGGGGTTTAAATTCTATTATGCGCATTTTATAAGCATGTGTGAGGAGTTTTTTTTACTGGGTTGTGGGAGTAGATATTCAGCAGTTCTATTTGTAATATTCTTGTAATACTTAAAAAAAAAAAAAAAAAAAGGCTTTCTAGTACATGATCCAGGATTGTAAGAAATTTTCGGAATCCCATCATAGTCATTGGATTAAACCAATCAAACGGCTAAAATGAATATCAAATTAAAAAAAAAAAAACAGACCCACCAGTCTCTTTTTTCCACTTTCATGAGCCCACTAGTTATTAAAATCTATTCTCTTTTCTCTCTTTTTCCACTTTCATAGGCCCACTAGCTATTAAAATCTCTTCGCTTTGCCTTGTCATGGGCCCACCTGTCTACCTCCTCACTCTCCTACTTTTTTCTATGTGTAATTTTTGACCGTTGGAACTTGGATCCAATCTAACGCCCATAATGAGATCTTATAGATTTCTTACAATCTAAAATCATGTACTAGAAAGCTAATTATATATATATGTGTATGGTTATATATATATATATATATATATTAAAAAAATCATATTAAGATATCCTCGTATCACCCTGATACAATGTTAATAAATAGAAAACTAATATTTTACAAATATTTGTGCAGAGTTTTCTTCTGATATTGTGAGAGTATATATCTCTCGATAATATAGAAGTAGATATCTAAGCCGTGCATATAATTATTGATCTTGGTAAGTCCTAATAGAACATGTGTGACCTCTCCGATGTTGAAGTCAGGATTTTATCTCTATTGTTAAGAAAAAAGTGTTAGAGTAAGTTTGAAAGAGCTTATCAAGTAAATCTTTTAGAAGTAGATATTTTAAAGGTAGAACTTTTAAATGAAAATCATTGGTCGTTTGTTTGTCAATTTAAAAAAAAAAAACTTTTTTAATTATAAAATTACCAAAATACTCTAACAAATATTAAATTATAGGTTTATATCAGAGATTGTAGTGTTATTAAAAAAAAAAAATCCAAAATATATCTACTTGGAAAAATTTTAAATTTGAGCTTTTCCAAGTAAACGTAAAACAACTTTTTTAATCATCCAAAAACTTTACTAAATGACAACCAAACGATGCAAAAAAAATTGAAAAAAACTTTTTTAATTAAAAAAACTCTTTTAGCCAGTTGACAAGCTCTTCTAAACGGGCATTAATCAATTAGCTAGTTGAAAACGATAATTGAAAATAACGAAGAAGAATAATCGAAAACAAAGAAAAACTTGATGAAATTTAAATTGACTTTCCTAAATTACAACAAAAATGATAGGCGTACAAATGTACAATATATAGAAGCTTCAAGAGCTATTTAATGCATAACCATCACTCTAATTGAAATATGAAAACGTCTTTGATTATTTGAAATACAAGAAAGGGATGGTTAGACCATGAGATTTTTTTTAAAATTTGTAATTTTTTTTTTATAATATCTATTAATTTGGAATCATGTATTTTTCTAAAAACTTTCGCTATTGGTAGGATTCGAGCCTTTGACCTGTGAGTCATTTGCCTAAGCCCTAAGCTCGTCCATTTACCAGCTGAGCTACACCCCGGTTGGCTAGACCATGAGATTTCACTTAGAAAACAACAAATACCGAGTGCAACTAATCATACATTTTTTTTTTTGAGAAACATAAACAGCAGCAAAGCTGCACAAAGCAAACAAACAACAACAACGCTACACAAAGCAAAAACCAACCGGTTGTAGTAGCAAAACAAACTTCATATGGCACCAGGCCACGCAAACACATTATCCAGACTTTTCATTCCTAATAATACTTCTAATGTAAGCCGGATAATCCTCCATCCAAAACCTATCTTCCGCGCTACGAAGAGCGAATTTTGCAAGACTCAAAGCAGCATTATTGGCATGAGCAGAAATGAGGCAAAACCTCAAGCCACAATGATTAGCATGAAACATATCGATATTCGATAATATGGTTCCAAATTCCAAATCCTGAAGAATCCCAAGATTAATCCATTTAACAACCATTGCTTTATCCTATTCAACAAGGATAGGATTTAGACCACAATTGACACCCGAATTGAATTCTCCTGTGAATAGCCATCACATAGGCTGCCAATTTGTTCTTGGGCACAACCAATTTTTGAGAACTGCAAGCCATGACTTCACCAGTCGAATTTCTAATGATAATACCCACACCACAATTCCCCACTTATTTTATCAAACACCACCCCACAATTAGTCTTGTAATCTTCCTTATCAGGCAGTATCCACCCCAACATCTCAACATTATCCAACTGATCACCCTCCTACCTTCTAGTACGAGTATCATTTCCCAAGGACTTAAAACCAACCAAGAACTTCTCACTCCAACCAATAACATTCGACAGATCCTCTGACTTAGTATTATGAGCAAAAGAATTTCGTATAAACCAAATTCTCTATAAGATAATGCAAAAAAGCTCCTTCTTGTCCACCGAAATTTTTGAAAGATAATTAGAGAAGAAATCAAAGAAATTACTTGAATCCATACCAACAACCAGGTTCGAAGATTGCCACTTATTGCGAATATGTTTTAGTTTGTCACAGCACCACAGGGCATGAAGTGTTTCCATAGAAGACTTGCATTTGACACACTTGCCCTCCATTTGAATTCCTCTTCTTGCAATGTTGACATTCGTTGGTATCCAATTGTGGCATGCCCTCCAAAGAAAAATCTTAGGGGCTGTCCGGTAGTGTTTTCAAACATTGTTTTTGTTTTTATTTTTCAAATCCAATTTCGAATACGCGTTCGTTGCCATTTTTCATTTTGTTTTCCATTTTATTTTCCAAAACAAAAACAAAAACAAAAACAACTACAGTGTTACAGGTGAAAAATTTTCAAAACAACTTTTTGATATTTTTCATTTTGTTTTTCACTTAAAATAAAAAACTCAGTTTTTTTTTCTTTTTTTCTTTTTTTTTTCTTCCTTCCACCGATCACCTCCTCCTCCTCCTCCTCCTCCTCCTTCTCTTTCTTTTCTTTCTTCTTTTTCTTCTCGCCTATCAGCCTCTTCTTCTTCTTCTTCTTCTTCTTCCCGTCAGTCAGACCGACGGCCCCTCCTCCTCCTCCTCATCTTCTTCTTCTTCTTCTTCTTCTTCTTCTTCTTCTTCTTCTTCTTCTTCTTCTTCTTCTTCCCGTCGGTCAAACCGACGACCCTTCTCCTTCTTCTCCTTCTTCTTCTTCTTCTTCTTCTTCTTCTTCCCGTCAGTCAGATCTCGCCGCTGTCCGTCAGATCACGTCGCCTCCGTCAGATCGTGTCGCCTGCTTCCTCCTCCGCCTCCGCCTTCGCCTCCACCTCCACCTCCGTCAGCTCCCTCCTCCTCCTCCTTCTCCTTCTTCTCTTTCTTCTTCTCCTTCTCCTTCTCTTTCTCTTTCTTATTCTTCTTCTTCTTCTTCTTCTTCTTTTTCCAATCGGTCAGATCTCGCCGCCGTCCATCGCCGTCCGTCAGATCGCGCCGCCTCCGTCAGATCAGCGACGTCAGCTTCCTCCTTCGCCTCCGTCAGCTTCCCCCTTCTCCTCCTCCTCCTCATTCTTCTTCTTATTCTTTATCAGACCAATAATAATAATAATAAAATAAATAAATAATAAAATTTAACTCATTAATTTTGGTCTGTAAAATGATACCAGACGTATTTTTTACGTTTTCATATTCGAAATCCAGCTTTCAGGAAATGTTACCAGACGCGTATTTGGATTTCGAAACTGAAACCAAAAACACTGTTTTCATTTTCATTTTCATTTTCGAAAAACAAAAACAAAAACAGCCTTTCAAAAACGTTACAGGACGGGCCCTTAGTCTTAGCAAGGATATTAAGTTTCCAGAAATTTTTCCACCAATGATTCAAGTACTCGAAGAAGAAGAACCAGAACTTGCCACTAACCCACGCCCAACCCAATATCCACTTTTGACAATGTAGTGTCCACTGTTATCATAATGCCAAATAAGGGAATCCTTGTGATTACCCGAACCAATAGGGATTTATACTAATCATACATTGTATTATGTCACATACAATCCATTTGAGGGGGTAATCTTACCAAAATCGCCGCACAAATGACTGTGTAGTGGGCTAGTTGCTACCGCTGAGGAATGTCAAATTTAATTAGATTAAAATATAATTCTAGCCCACATTGATTTGTTCTCATAATAGAGATATTCATATAAAGTACGGCGACTAACAAATAACTTTTGATTATTTTTTTTCAAATACAAATTTGGGATTTGAGGAAATAATATAATTTTTGAATTCGTGATCACAATATGTGGATATGAACGGTTTATCATTGAGTCACCTCAGTTATGAATTTTTTTAAAATTTCAAACGTTTAAAATCAATCTTCCTCGGAGATGATCTAAACGATGGGCTGGGTCGGGCGGGTCGGTCTATGAATACCAAAACCACAAGAATGGACCACAGGCCCTGATCCGAACAGACTTTCCGGTTCAGGCCCATTTTCATTTCAGCAAAATATTTGCTGCAACTGGGGAGCTGCTTCAACGAACTGAAGGGTAGCTATCGAAAGCATCGGTTGAGCAGGATCGGCAGAGAGCCACAAAGAGAGAGAGAGAGAGAGATGGCATCGGGATGGGGAATCACCGGGAACAAAGGGAGGTGCTACGATTTCTGGGTTGACTTTAGCGAGTGCATGTCGACTTGCAGGGAGCCCAAGGACTGTTCTCTCCTTCGCGAGGACTACCTCGAGTGCCTCCACCACGCCAAAGAGGTCTCTATTCTCTATTTTATTTCTCCATCCGATTTACATGTTTGATTGTTTGAATTTTGTTTTGGATTCGAGATTGATGAATGTTAGTGTGTTGCTGCTTCAAAACCCTATAATCAGTCGTGCATTTTTACATCATCATTAGTTTTTTAGTAAATATTTCAATAAATACACAATTTAATGTCGGTTTTAAGGCATTAAATCTGAACTGATAGCTTGATTTTTGTTATGCATTTGTTATTATGATATTTTGATATGATTGGATTCACGATTTGCATCTTATCTTTGTCTTTTTTGATTAATGTAACAATGGCTTTCTTCGAGGCTTGTTCGTGGCATTCACATTTACTTTTGAAACTTAAAATCACTTGTTTAAGAAGCCTAGGGGTTGAGGGTTGAGGTACAATATGAAGTTATTACTGATTAATTGATAGATATCCTAGGAGTTCCTGTTTTGTTAGATTAACTAAATGGAGTCTCATGTCTTCAAGAACTCTTTCCGATAATTGGCTTATGCTCATGTGACTGTTGATTTTGCTGTCATGTTCTTATACAATTACATGAGAGTGAAAATTTTGCAAGTATCTTGGAATTAAATGGAAATCATGGTGACATCTGGCCAGATTTTAATCATTTTCATATCCTATAATAAATGGAATTCATCAATGTCACATTAAGGGATAAGAAAGTGATGAAGATGGTTATCCAAAGTCCTGCTAAATGCTGCTGCAGCCCGTATCCAATTTGACCATCCTAAGTCACCATTACTATGAACTGAGTCTCAAGATACATTTAATCATTATAATGCACTATGTTGATTTTCAGCATTCTCCTTTCTCACTGAGATGCTTGAATTCCCAGTAGCTGTGCTTCTCTCAACTATGGCCATTGGCATCAATAATGGCATATATTAGGGTTGTCATTGTTGTTCCATCCTTAGCTTGTCAACTATCATAGCTACTTCTCCAGGATCCGTAGTCAATACTCAGTTTTGGTCCTGTCAAACTGGGTCCTAGGAGGGGTGGTTTAGTCATTTAGATATGGCTCTCTACTTTTTACAGCATAGCATTGTTTTGCCTCGAGTCGCTGCTTGCAGGACTTGAAATCCAGCACTCGTGTTGATCAGTTCAAGAATTTTTGTTATCTTATTTTGTCTCTTTGGATGCTATTTCAATTATATGAATATTTCATCTATGATTGTAGTCCTTCTTTCTTTCATTGGTGTCTTGAGTTTTTATCCTGTCGGATGGTATTATAAAGTGAGCTACTATTAATAAACCACTTTCTGATATCAATGCTATTTTAGTAGTTTCTACCAAATTACAAATTTTAAATTATTTTTTAAATTGTATGATTGGCATGACCTCAATAAATATGCTCTATACATGACAATATTATGACCTCTGAAATCGATTTTTAGTCACCTATATGATGTTTAAAGATCAGGCAGTGCATCAGCTGTATAATTGGGATGTAGATTGGAATAGTCAATGTTACAAAGGGTGAAAGTTTT
The DNA here is from genome assembly GCA_954870605.1 of Acer campestre. Taxonomy (NCBI): domain Eukaryota; kingdom Viridiplantae; phylum Streptophyta; class Magnoliopsida; order Sapindales; family Sapindaceae; genus Acer; species Acer campestre. The sequence goes on from OX940802.1 coordinate 11,194,155, forward strand.
GTGAAGTCCAAGAATGTGAAGTCATGAAATAAAAACAGTTTACACAGTTCCATTAACGCTCCCTCTTTTTTCCTTCGTCTTCAAATCTGTTAGATTTGAGGTTTGGTTGAAAGAATATATTGACTCAGTGGATGTGGTGTGTTATAGAATTCTAAATTTATCATGAACTTGCTCCACTTAAAATCATTAAGAGACAAAATTTAATCCAATATCCCTGTTTCGATGTATGTGTCATGTCATCTCCCTTCATTTGGAATTATTTCAATCTGATGAGGAATGGCATTTTCACATGCAAGTTAGGATTTAATCTCAGTTTTCATTGGTGATGTTGACTTTTGTCCTGTTCCCTTTAAATGCTTATTGCAGTTCCAACGAAGAAATCGGATTTACAAGGAGGAGCAGCGTAAAATAAGAGCTGCTGCACGAAAAGCCAAGGGGGGCGACGAAGGTGTTGATACTCACCACACCTAGCCGTAATTTATATCTTTTGAATTTCGAGAATAAAGAACGTGGATATGTTGTATTTTTGTCTAGACTGGTATTCTAACTTTTTTAAGTTGCTTGAAACTTTTGTTTCCCTGGAATTGACCTGTGCTTTTTTCAGTGTGTGGATAAGACCATTGGCTTTTTTTTTTGCCTTAATTTACAATTGGGATTGATATTTGATTCCTTGATGAATAAAGTATCATGCACAGGCCTACACACTTACACAAACTTGTATGTGATGTTTGAAACCTTGTTCTTCCTGTCCTGAGTCCTATGAAAATTTCTAAACTTTTCATCTGGGTAATGCCAGATCGTTGTTTACGTCAAGTTGAGTATATTGATTAATTTCTTGTAATCGAACTGGTGATTCATCCAGACACTCGTTTCCACTTGTAGATTTGTTGATTATCGGTGAAAATTCTTTAGAACTAGCATTGATTTTTTTTTTTCAGAATACGTGGCCTCTATTTTACTTTGCAAATTGGCTGCAAAATGGTTTCTTAGCCAACAACAGGATACAAAATATTCCCAAAGTTCTCAAGAACTAACCAATTACAGTACATGACACCGCTGTAACCAACTTACATTGAGTAGTAGAATTATTGAAATTGAAGGGAGAAAAATGTAGCAGTAACTTTTCATGCTTTCACTAACGTGGTGGTAAAATCTACCAGATTTTCTGAAAAGAAATATCAATGATACAACCTTTTTTTTTTAATCCGAAATCAACAAGAATGCTTACACATCAACAAGAAATATTAGATTCGTTGAAATTAAACGCCATATGTGTGGTTCGGATACCCACATTTATAATATAGACGAGAATTTTATCCTAATGTGTTGTAAATACATTATAGCAAAATAGTATCTATTCCTATAATAATTTATATATATATATATAGTACAATTTAATTTAATTTTTTTTTATAACAGATATATACTATGAAATTATGAATACGAAGATAAAATTATTAGAAAATTACCACCAGAAAATAGAAGTAAAAATAAATTTATTTAACCTGAGGATCATACAGTAATTCGTGTATTTGTATTTGTACTTTTTATTTTTACCGTTTGGGCTCTTTTTTTTGGTACAAAGGGAGAATCACAAATACCCCGACTTTTAACCTAATGGTAAATCAAACTCTCTAGTTTGAACAATCAGCAAATAACCCCCTACTGTTAAATGTATACTAACACCGTTGCACAAATAATGTCCAAAAATGATGAAATGACAATGGAGCCCTTCTATTTTCCATATTGTTTCCATGTTACCCTTATCTCAAAATATATAAATAAAATATATAAACACTTAATAGTAGGGGGTTATTTGCTGATTGTTCAAACCAGAGAGTTTGATTTGCTATTAGGTTAAAAGTCAGGGGGGTATCTGCGATTCTCCCAAAATAAAATAAAAATAAAAATTAGGAGCTGATCTAGGCTATTGACGTCATCAATGTTGTCCCGCGTGTGGGCCCCATACAGAGACACGGCCTGATTGTTATAATGTAATAGAGTGCCCAACATAACATTGTAAGTGGTGTAACACTGAATCATATCCAGATAATATAATTCAGACCCTAACCTCTCCTGATTTCAAAAACCCTAAGCGTCGAAACCCTCTGTATCTACGACGGGGCTGTGGTCGATTTCATCTCAGGTTTGCTCTCTATCTCACGATTCAAACCTCTGAAACCCTAATATATAATATGCAGTGCGCGGTTGTTTTACGAAACATGTTTTATCTTTATTAATTTAAAGGAATCGAGGAAATGGTTCTATGATGTCAAATTTATATTGTTTTTGAACCAGAACTTCAAATTTAGTTGAAACAAACTCTAATTTTTCTTTTATTTGAATTAAATCATTTCCGTTACCATCACTGTCCACAATCACCACCAGCTTTGCGCTTTTTTTTTTTTTTTTTTTTTTTTTTTCGTGATTTTTATTTTGAATGGTTTTGGATCGTCGCAGGAACAATGAGCAGCCGTGCGAGCAGAACTCTATATGTTGGGAATCTCCCTGGTGACATTCGTGAGAGAGAAGTTGAAGATTTGTTTTACAAAGTAAAGCTTTTCCTTTCTTTTCCTTAAAAAATGAATTTTCTTTTCACTATATATATATATATATTTTGTTTTAATTCAAATTATGTATAAATTTGACTGGGACTGGAGTGACACGCAGAGCATGCAAATTTAAATTTATTCAGTGAACATCTTTGTGTAATGAACTTTTTTTCATGCTATTAGGGAGATGCCACTTCTTTTTCCTATATACTTGTAAACACACATCTTTAGCTGGGTACTTTGGGAAAAAGTTTGTATGCTCATTAGGTGATGTACTTGTTGGAGGTCTGATTTTTGTGAATGGCAATAAGTTTGGTTCCATTTAGGGTTAGTAGCTGAAAGGAATCATTCTGTGTATCCTGTTTCACTTGATTTACAAGTTGTGACTGACCCGAAGGAAGTGTATGCTATGCTTAATACAGTATTTAGTTGCTGGATATTATAATCTTATTCTTCTTTCCATTCTGATTGCAGTATGGACCTATAGCTCACATTGACCTGAAGATCCCTCCAAGGCCCCCTGGTTATGCATTTATTGAGGTGGGTGTGGAGGTGCTATACTCTCTGTTTTTATTTGCATTTTCCTTGTTTAGCAACTATTGAATATATTTTAAGAATTATTTTTCATTACAGTTTGAAGAGGCTCGGGATGCTGAGGATGCTATTCGTGGCCGTGATGGTTATGATTTTGATGGGCATCGATTACGGGTTAGTTACTCTTTAATGTTCATGTATGTAGTGTGTGTTGACTAGTGGTTGGTTACGCTTCTTTTTTTTTTTCAATTTTATTTATTTATTTATTTATTTTTATGACGGAATCACTTACTCTCATTTAATTGTGCTATTATGTGTGCTTTTCAGGTGGAACTTGCCCATGGTGGGCGGGGACGTTCATCATCGGATCGCCATAGTAGTCACACCAGCAGTCGCAGTCGTGGAGTATCAAGGCGCTCTGAATATCGTGGTGCGTAATCCAATCTATCACTCGTTTTATGTTCAATTTTATATGTTAAAATGTTGATATGACTGAAATTTTCCATTGTGTAGTGTTGGTCTCTGGGTTGCCCTCTTCTGCTTCATGGCAGGATCTTAAGGTGAGCTCGGTTTCTTACTACCTTTTTTATTCTTTCTATATTTGCTATAGGTTCTGTGTTTTAGTTTTCCTTTGTTCTCTCTCTCCTCTCCTTCCCTCCCCTTGTTTTTCTTGTCTTGAGTGTTTTTCTGTTACTTTGCATGCCTGTGTGCATGTTGATGCATTTCTTCAAGGATTGTAAGCTTTTGATTAGAATAACTCCTGATATCATGCATTGTTATGCAGGATCACATGCGTCGAGCAGGAGATGTCTGTTTCTCCCAAGTTTTCCGTGATGGTAGTGGTAGGATACATTAGAACATTCTTCACTTGTGATGTCTCTTTCATTGCCATAGGTGTCATAATTAGAAATGACTTTTATGGCCATTTCATCCTCTTATTATGCCCTTATGCAATGCAGTTCTGAGAGATGTTATAATGTCATAAGTCCTTATGCACATTGAGTATGCTTGTTGCTGCCAACACCATATTTGAACTCTCATGGAGTTATGGACATAAAATTGTTGGAAGCTGCTAGTTGCTGGATTATTATTTGTGATTTTAAAGATGATGTGTCGATGGCGTTTAATTATTATATATTTTTTTTGTTTTCAAGGCACTACTGGCATCGTAGACTATACAAACTATGATGATATGAAGCATGCAGTAAGTTAACTTTCTTTGTGTAGTAACTGACTATGAGCATCATCCATGGTTTTTGATGATTGGAATTGTATGATTCTTGTTCTTATCTTCAGATCAAAAAGCTTAATGACTCTGAGTTTCGGAATGCATTTTCTCGGTCCTATGTTCGTGTAAGCCTCCAACAAAATGTTCTGAGTTTCAATTCTTAGTGTTTTTGTGTTGCCTTTTGCTTACTGTTTTGTGGGTGATTAGGTGAGGGAGTATGATCACAGGCGAGACAACTCTCGAAGTCCTAGTCGTGGTCGATCTCATTCAAGAGGTCGGAGTGAAAGCCGCAGTCGCAGTCGCAGTCGTGGCAGAAGTTACAGTAGGAGCAGAAGCAGGAGCAGAAGGTTTGTTCATATTTTTTAATTTAGGAAAACTTTGAGTTGTTTGCCAACTTTTGGACATAATGCTAATGCTTTGAGTTGTTTGCCAACTTTTGGACATTGTAGCAAGTCTGAAAATTTTATTCATTTTATTTAATTAGGATATCAATTTGATAATTCCACGAAGTTGTTTGTTAACCAAGTTAAAATAATGCAGCAAGTCTCCAAAAGCTAAATCTTCGCGCCGCTCTCCTGCTAGATCTAGATCCAAATCAGTTTCTTCTCCTTCTCGTTCTGGATCAAAGCCCCGCTCTTTATCAAGGTATGCTTTTGTGTGTATGTATAAATATCTTTTACTTGCAAGCATTTTTAATTTGGTTAGATAACATTGCTGTTGTCATGCTAATATAATGTAGTCTTCGTAGTTCTTTTTTCTGAAATAGTGCGTTGGGGTATCTAGCCGGCAGAGTTTGATAATTTGATTTAAGTTTATAGAGTGATTGGGATTGCGAAGCATGCTTTCTTTGTCTTTATGGCATCATTGGATTTGAACTTAACTGCTTAAGTAATTTGCTCAAACATTTAATTGGAATGAAATTGTTTATCATTTTCAAGGTTGAATAAGACACTTCTAATTTACTGTATCATTTAGAAAATTTCATGGGTCATATTAGTATAAGCATATACCAACATTCCTAGAACCAGAAGTAACACTATGAAATCTGTTTACGTCTAGGTAAGTTATATGATGTCTGGTTCTGGTATTGTGGTGAAAAATACTTGTGCACTGTTTCATTTATTGGGGGCACAGTTGCCTGGGTATCGATGACTTATTATGTCGCCCCGTTGTTGTCATGTGTGGAATTAAATTTTGACTTCCATGCTTAATTCTTCAACGATGGGTAAACGAAGAACGAAATTCCAGTGTCAAACTATCTTCTTTTTCACTCCTTATCGTATGAAAATTGCCTTGTTTTTTTTTTTTAGATAATGGATATGTGCAGCGATCTGGAAATTGGATTTTAGGATCTTGATGGGATATGTTCAATTGCCTGCAACTCTTTGGGTTGTGGAGGTATGCTTTATTCAGATGGGCAATTTTGGAGCCTTCATCGTGTCTCTGTTCTAATGTATTTAGCATCATAAATGTCAATGGATGCTAGATTGGGAACAAGGAGACAATGGATTGCAATAATAAAGCTGGATTTCAGTGAATTAAGTGCCATTGGGATCTGGAAGTCACACCATCAGTGAGCGGTAGAAACATAATCATTGTCATTTTCTGCTTCAACAATTGCCAGGCTATTAGGGCGTGCAATCTGGATTCTCTTGGATTTTTGGTGGTACAGTAGGAAGCATGGTCCTCTCCTGTCCACTAGTGTCTTAAAAATTCATTATGATTCTTAATTATGGTTTTTCTTTCTTGATTAGGTATTATCTGTGGGTGGAGTTTATGAATTTGGCCTGATCTTTTCTTATATATGTTAAACTGCTAAATATATTTTTTTGCTTTTTCTTTATCCTTTTTGAATGTGGTTACTTGCGTGGAAGAGGCACTCGGCTCTTGGATGAAAGTTCTTTAAAGGAACATGTGGATTTTAAACTTGGGTTGTTTCTGGAACTTTTGCAGATCTCGATCAAGATCCAGATCTCCACTACCTGCTGTAAGTTATTTCTCAGATTAAACAAAACCTTTAAACTTGTATTATTCAATGCTGATAAAGTTCTTTCACCGGTTTGTTGATGTAAATAAAGATGAAGGCTTGGGGCAGTTAACTGTATTGAACCCACATTCATTTTGACAATGAACTAATTTTCGACTGTTTCGGAATGTGTTATGAAATGGAACTCAATGTTTTAAATTGATTTGTTATGCCACTTTTCTTTTCTTTTGTGGCTGGCGTGGCAGCAGCTGAGATTTGGCATAGCTACTTGAAATAGATTCATTCTCTTCTGTCAGATAACAGTTCCTATTGCTCTTTTAATTATCATATGATTTATTGTGCTATAAATATTTGTACTTTGGTGTGCAGAAACGAATGAGTAAGAGCAAGAGTAAGAGTCCGAAAAAGCGCAGTGTCAGCAGAAGTCCTAGTGGAAGCCGAAGCAGAAGCAGAAGCAAGAGTTTATCTCGGTCTCATTCTGCTGCTCTATAATTTCATTCTTTAGTTAATAAAATAAAATGTTAATCTGGTGCTGTTTGTTTTACGCTTTGCCTGAAATGGATAATGATTGCAAATTTTCTTGCAGGTGAGGGTTTGATTGTTGATGACATGTGACTTGATGCTGGCAACGTCTTTGGAATTTCATTATGCTAATATAATGTCCGTTTTGAATTTGGAATTTGCAATTCATGTTAGATGAGACTTATCAGTACTGGAGTTAAGATTGATGGATCTTACAGTCGTTTGTGTGTTTAATTAATTTTTAACTTTCTAGGTGCTTGTGCCTTCATACTTCTGGGGATGTCAAAAATTTGATAAATTGAGATCAATTCTGGTATCTAGACCCATATTTATTTTTTTGGTGTCTTGTTAATTGCTATATCCCATGATTATTTTGGTGTGTGTTGTTTGAGGTCCCGTATAGATGATTCTGGATGAGAAAGATTTGGGTGCATTTGGTATACGACGTATCTTTAATTAGAAATTTAGAATCACATTACAGGCGTTTCTTTAATTCAAATCACATTATGGTTCATGGGTAGTCGTCAATCATATTTACTTACACGTGACTTTTCCTTGAATGTTTTCAAATTACTTGAATGGGTTTTAAAAATAGGACAAAAACATCTTTTACTGTTAGAAGAAAGCCTGGTTTTCCAATATATTTCCATTTATGCTTCAAGTATCTTTCCTTTAGGTTATATATGACAAGCTACGATGATTGGTGGAACTTTTTAGGGGTGGGTTCTCAATTCTCACGGGTCATGCTTGTTTTGATGGCATATTATTGGGAGAGAATTTTAGATATAAAGCGACGCAAGTGAATGGAAAAGTTAACAATTTTGCTATCGCTTTCGTACAAGTTGTAGTGAAAATTGTTAGTAAAGATTACACGGCTCTCCTTTTAATAGTGGAAAGGCAGCTGTCGGTTTACATGGTGTAGTCTGTGTGCATGAATCATGATGAAACCAGTCGGTGATAACGTCCATTTTTATCTTAAAAGGGACAAGCTGATAAGTGAAGCACATGAAATGGGTGGATACGAGTGAACCAAAACATTAACGTGTAGGGTATGGTCCCAACTCCCAAGTCCCAAATGGTGGTACTTGTTTTGTGGCCGTAGTAAAATCACTGTTGAAACCCCACCAGGCACCACCAAAAATATGTTGGCATATTCAATCAATGTTCGAATCTGGACCGTTAAATGTTAAAATTACTAAAAAGGAGTACGTGGGCATGATTTCTTCTTAATCAATGCACTTTTGCAATGTAAATAATATAACTTCAATTATAATAATATACATAAAAAAAAAAAAAAAGTGTGGTGATATGTACATTATGTTATAGATATACTTATAATGTATACTCATGAGAGAAAAATTAGATTCCTGGAATGGCACTAGAAATTGGAGTTTAGAGAATGTACATATCTAGAATCGTCCGGGACTTAGTGGCTCATGCAGTTCTTGATATCGACCGGTTCCGTCGTACCCTTAAACCGTTTTGTGTCGGATTTCATAAAAAAAAAAAAACAAAAAGGTAAGCTAGCAGACTCCCACCGCCTCCAGATTCAAACAGAACTTTAACCACCACTAACTCTCTTTCAAAAGAAAAAGAATAAAAACAAATCCAACACGGCTCTACACATAACATAACTATATTTTTTTTTCGAATTCAATTGAATAAAAATGACAGACACTGCATTCGCGAAGCTCTCTGACGACGTCGTCCTCAACATCTTCTCCAAACTAGAAAACGACCCACGAAACTGGGCCCGTTTAGCTTGCGTCTGCACCAAATTCTCTTCTCTTATCAGGAACGTTTGCTGGAAGACTAAGTGCTCTGATACCATCCCCGCCGTCGTTGCCGATCTCCTCTCACCGACTTCTGGCGTCCCACCCGGCGGCTGGTCCTCCCTCCACAAGCTCTCCGTTTGCTGTCCGGGTCTCCTCCACTCGGGTGTTTTGCTAGAGAACTCGGACTTCGGACTCGAACGTGAACTGGGCCCGGATTCGAATTACCGGAGCTCGAGTTCGATCCCGTCGACGGCTTCATCAACAGAGCCTTGCTCGAGTAATCTGGAACCTGTGTCCGATTGTTCTTGGTCACTCTTTGACGATCTGTATTACGATACTGTCTACAACAAGTCAGAATCGCAAGACGTCGGCGGCAAAGTCGCCGCCGAGGATGTCGAGAACAGTGCGGTTGAAGTGGGCCGTGAATCTTCTTGTAATAAGAAGAGAAAGGTATGCAGATCGTTGAGGTCGCATTTGGCGTCTGGGGTTTGGAATTTGTGTCGCGAGCAAGGTAACAAATTGCTCGCGAGTAGGTTTCGGGGGGATTGTTTGTACATTTGTGATTGGCCAGGGTGTGTTCACATTGAAGAGAAGAGAAATTACATGCTTTTTAGAGGGATTTTCAAGAACTTCAAGCGGTCTCGTGTTTGGAGGACTATTAACGATGGGAATCGGAGCAAGATTGATCTCCATTGCGCGTTTTGTTCCTGTAAAGAGACTTGGGACTTGCATTCTGCGTTTTGTTTGAGAAGGATTTTTGGGTACCATGAGGACGGTGAGCCTGTCGTCAGAGCTTATGTCTGTGAAAATGGGCACGTTTCCGGAGCCTGGACCGATTTGCCTTTGTACACTTGATGATGGTGTTTTGAATTTGACCTCTGGTATTGTTTTAGTTTCTTATTCTCTATTGTTTTGAGTAATTGTTTGTGTTTCTTTGCTTGCTTATGTTGTTGTTACTGTAATTTCAATAATCTGTTTGTTAAAATTCCCCTTGAATTCTAATAAAGAGATGTGTTGTTTGAGTTTCTATAGGAGTGTAGTGTTGTTTGTTGCTTTTTCTTTCCATTGCTGATGAGATGTCTCCATTGAATACCGTTTGAGTGTGAGATGGCTAATTTGCTTAATTTGTTAACTACTCTGCTCCATATAGTATTCGATTCCTATATTTTTAACACGGCTGAGCTTACATGCATATGGGGCGCGTTTGTTCTTAAAAAGAGAAAGATTCATATACCTTTGTGTCTATATCTGTCGATGCAGGAAGATATCTAAATTTTATGTTTACATAAATGATAAGAGTTTGCATTTATGAAATATATATTAATCTACTTTCATCTGAAGATCATTGCCTAGGATTCCAATTGCTTTGTTCAAGATTTGTTCAGTTGTTGTGTTCAGATCAGAATTCACTTGAATTTGAAGAATACCTTACTGTTGATCAACTTGTTTGAGAACAGGACTGGTATATCTTGTGAAGTAAACATACAGCTTATAAGAATATTGTTTATCTGTTAGTTTTCTAGGTTCTGATGATAAATTCATACTGAAGGATGTGATCATAAAATTTTTGAATATCTTCAATCAGAATTGGGATTTTCATTTTAAGATGGGATCTGTATAGGTTGTTGATAACAAATAATCAAAAAGAAAAAAGAAAAAAGAAAAAGTGGCATGCCTGAAGGTTTTGGAAGCTAAACAATTGTATTTATATTCATAAGGCATTATTTTTGGTTAATTACATTTTAGTTTGATGCTTAATCCAAATGTGATTGATGCGTCTTCGGTTTGTTTTTATTTGTATCCTCCTGTGTCTTGCTTATAAGTAGTCAAAGAGATAGTTCAATCTACTTAGCTTCAGATCTTAAACATTTGATTTCTATTTATCTTAGCTTATGGGAATTGAAAATCAAATGGAAATTGAACATACCCAGGAACATGATAAGATTGTTGATAAATGGATAAATTGAATGATTTAAGTTCAGAATTTGTCAAGCTTCATGTTTTATTCATACTTTCCTGATTGGTGAAAGAAAAGAAAATTGAAGTACGGATAAGTTGCAACTTGTCATGGGATCATTAATGTGATTGTGAATACATAATGCTGAGGGTTCTTCAGTTTGACTTAGACGGCTGACGGGATTTTCCACTCTTTTCTGTTTCAAAATTCCAATTGAACCAAGCAGGAAAAATAAGAAAAGAGTGTGTAGGGATATCATGCAGGTGGGGTTTAGTGGATACTATCTTGATAAGATATGCTCCCACACAACCAACCTCTTGCACATAGGTCAAATTAAGAGTTTATGACTGGTGGACTACTCTTTATAGGATATGACCGTTGGACATGTTGACAAGCAATAAAGATATGATTGTTCAATAGTTGTAGTATGACTGTATGACGATAAGGCCAGACCAGGAGAGAATCCGAACTTGAGATAAAGAATTTTGAAGAGATTTGAATAAGTATCATAAGAAACTCAAAACACTAATTTATATGCAATTGCGATGAATGAGTACTTGTTGTGTTTGACTTTAGCTATATATTAATCGATGCTTGTATCTCGGCTCCTATTGCTTCTTCACCATATGATTTGGTTGGGGGCTTCCTATGCTCAAAAGCTTTTTCAGTGAATGATCTTGAAAAGAGTTCAAAGTATGAGAGAACATTGTGATGAAGAAAGCTGTACTTGTTTGACTTTGTGAGTAAATGTTGTCATGAAATCTGGGTTCTGTGAAATGTGTTAACAAAAATTTTGTATGTCATGAATTATACATCTTGAATGTCTATTTGCCTCTATTACAAAAAAGACTGCTATTAGGTTATCATGTCATAGTCAATTTACCTTCCCAAATGTTATTGACCAGGACACCAGTGATTTGAGTGTGGTGTACGCAAGATCACTCATGTTCCTTTTTATCTGATCGATTATCAATCTAGTGGTTCTCAAATCACAGTCACAGGTACGTGTAATTATCAAATTTGTTTAGTTTCTGCATGGAATTCTTGCACTTGTGTTGATTAAAAGATTCAATCTGTACTGCTTACCAATTTCTGGAAACGTAATGTTTCAATGTTGTTATAGTTGCCCAGAAAAAAAAAAAAGAAGAGAAAAACCAATAATTATTCATTGTTTGTAAACGGCTTTGAAGTGATGATCTTCAATTTATATTTTTTCAATATCATTTCCCTTTCGACTTGTTGATAGCTTGCAGCTGATGGTGAGACGGATGGTTTTCTTGTGTTCTGGACCATAAAATAGGCATCTAGTTTTCACAAAATGCATACATACCACGCCGGTGTGTTGTCACAATTGATAAAGCAAAAAAATACCAACTCACAAGGGACCAACTTTTTCTCTAGGGAAGAAGAGAGAATCAAATTCTATATAACTACTACTATCGTCGACTCCGATTGTAAAGTTTTATATCCTATAGTGAACTATTTCTAAGAACCACACATGATATAATATTTGCAGGAATCTGTATATATAATGTATTCAAAAGAATATATATAAAATATTCTTTGTCTCGTTTATAGTTTGCAATGTTTCAAGTACTTTTCGAAATCGTTTTAAACATTTTTTATTTTGGAGTGAACTCAAACAAACATTTGTATTTACAAATTTCTACATACTTTTTTTTTTTTTTTTTTGAATTACAATTACAATTATAGACGGGATCCGGTGAGATTAGACTCTACAAGAACGGTCTGGAATACTATTTCCACTATCGGGGAGAGGGTAAAGTAGACTACAACTCTCGTAGCTGGAGAGAGGGTTGCTCCCATTGAATCGGGAGAGGGCTTCCCACACTTACAAGATTTTTTTTTTTCAATAAAAATATTTATCAATCTATATTTTAATTATCGGATAATACTTTTGAATCAATCGTGTAAACCCTTTTGAAGTGTTTTGTGGAAGTATTTGTATAAATTTTGTGGGAGTTTGGGTGAGTTTGGAAGGGATTTAAAAAAAGTTTGGTTGTTGTTCGGTTGTTAATTAGAAAAACTCTTTTAAACTTAGATATTTTGATTGTATTAACTTTAAAAGCCCTTTCAAATGATAAATTATATTTTAAAAAAATATTATTTCTTATACATTTTTTAAAAAAGAAAATAATTGCAATTAATTAAAGAACGTGTAAGGTAAAATGAATACATACATAGATTATTTGAAGTTAAAAAATTATTTGAACTTTTCCCCATGAAATCAATAAATTAATCGTCCAAAAGTTTTATTGGAGTAGCAATCAAATCAAAAAAAAAAAAAAAAGCTTTTGACCCGTAATAAAAAACACTTCCAAACGAGAAAATCTCCGACGCACTGATGTACCGTCACATATTTATCGAGTAATAGGGTAAACTTTGCATTGAAAATTTTATACTCCCGAGCGTAGACGAAGTTACCACCGGTGACACCACTAGAGCAGCCGACACACACGAGACCACGAGTGTCCTATTCTCCCCACATGAAACGTTATTACGTTAAGATGAGACACATGATGTTTTCCTGCATATGGCACCTTGTCTCTGTTTTAATTTATTTATTTTGACGATATCTATTAATCCTTAATCATGTATTTTTTTTAAAATCTTTCGCCATTGGTTGGTTGGATTCGAGCCTGATCTAGGAGTTATTTATCCAAATACCAAGTTCATTCATTTAACAACCGAGCCCTGTTGGCATGTTCTAATTTATTGCAATAATGAGTGGTCATACATATTAAGTGACTACCACCGAAGAATTGACTCATAAATCGGTAATATTCAAGAATTTGTTGCATAGTTGCATTACAGTGAATCAAGAATGTGGAGGCTCTCTTTGTTGCTAATAAATCTGCTTTCTTTGGCAGTGTTAGGACTTGGTGATTACAATTTCAGCAGATATGATTTCCCACCTGGCTTCATTTTTGGTTCAGGCACTTCAGCTTATCAGGTGGAGGGAGCAGCAAATGAAGATGGAAGGACTCCTAGCATTTGGGATACTTTTGCTCATGCTGGTCACTTTTTACTCTACAAAACTATATTCAATCAATGTGTCTATTATCTATACTTTCTGGGTTTATTTTACTTCTTTTTATGCTTTAGATTTTCCACCAAATGAAATAAAATAATTGATCTTACTTTCTGGGTTGTGTCTACTTCCTTTTAGGTTTAAACATCAAATCTTTAGTTCACCAAATGAAATAATTGATTTTCCACCTCCAAACTTCAGGAAATGTAAATGGAAGTGGAGACATTGCATGCGACCAGTACCACAAATACAAGGTGAACATTAATGATGTTGATTCTCCCCATTATTACATATCGTAGCTTGATGATCCACATTTAACTAGGTTCATGTGCTTTTCCAGGAAGATGTGCAACTTATGGTGGATACAGGCTTGGATGCCTATAGATTTTCCATCTCATGGTCAAGACTGATTCCAAGTATGATTTTCAAATTGTGGTTTCTCATCAACCAAACAAAAATTAAGTGATTTTTAATTCTTTTCTCGCACATAATCATTGTATTCAATCTTTCTTTTAGATGGAAGAGGACCTGTCAATCCTAAGGGTTTACAGTATTACAACAACCTCATCAATGAACTTATCAGCCATGGTTAGAACTTAGAACCAGATTTTAATCATAAGTGAGATCAATATGATTTTCTTGATTTTTTTGGGGGGAGGTACCTTTATCCTCTCAAAATTGTTAAAGAAAATGCTCCCAAAAATGCTAACAGATAGCGTTTTTGATTAGCAGGAATCCAACCGCATGTTACGTTGTATAATTATGATCATCCCCAAGTACTTGAAGATGAGTATGGAGGATGGATCAATCGGACAATCGTGTATTTTTTTTTTCGTTATTCTTGTTGGTTTTAGTTACCTCCCGTGCTTGGTAATTTGACTAAGCATGGAAACAAAGGACTGTGCTTGAATTATATATCTATATGTCAATGCAGGAAAGACTTCACAGCTTATGCAGATGTATGCTTTCAGGAGTTTGGTGATAGGGTTTCGTATTGGACTACTATTAACGAGCCCAATATTTTAGCAATCGGAGGTTATGACACCGGACTGACGCCACCTCAGAGGTGTTCTCCCCCTTTTGGAATCAACTGCACCAGAGGTAACTCCTCCTCTGAGCCATACATGGCGCTTCACCATATATTGTTGGCACATGCATCAACTGCAAGACTGTATAAGAATAAGTATCAGGTAACATCCAATTTAATATCATGTACGAGTCATTCGATCATCCGTGTTTATGTTATCTATGTCAAGTTTAACAAGACATGGTGTTGCAGGGCAAACAGCATGGCTATATAGGTGTCAGTCTCTATGCATTTGGACTCGTTCCCTTAACAAACTCTATAGAAGATGTAATTGCAACCGAAAGAGCCTATGATTTTTTTGTTGGTTGGTAAGTTAGTATCTCTATGCATTGTTTATATATGGTTGTATTTATATGCCTTGCATTCTCTTTCAGTTTTGTTTCAACTACTATTCTGTATGATGTTTCATCCACTTAGTCCCGAAAATGCTAAGCGCTGTTCTCATTTTCGGACGTTATCATTTCATTTATGAAAATGTTTTTATACTGCTTGTAATTTTCATAAGAGTCTTCTGTTGGTGTTTGATTTCTCAACTCAGTTTGGAGTCGGTTGAAAATCGATATCATCTGTTTGCTACATTTGCACATGTATGGCATTTCAGGGCAGCAAATCCATTGGTGTTTGGAGACTATCCCATCACAATGAAGAAAAGTGTGGGTTCAAGACTTCCAGTCTTCAGCAACCGAGAATCCAAACTGGTCAAGGGTTCATTTGACTTTCTAGGGATTGTACACTATGTCACAATTCACATCAAAGACAACTCCGGCAGTCTGAAACAGGAACTCAGAGACTTTAATGCAGACATGGCAATAATCTGTATGTTCTTTACATGTCATTGGTCTCAACCAAACTGAACGACGGTTAATATAGTTAAAATTGTAGTTAATTTCCCATGACGCCTCAAAACATGGCTTAATTTCATTTATTACTTATTGACTCGATACGTATTTGTTCTTTTAACTCATTGAGTCAAGACTAAGATCAACTCATTTTACTTGGAAGGTTGGTCATTTTGAATTGTTTTCTGGCTAATTTAGAAACTGAAATAATTAATTGATTGTGGCAGATCTACCTTACCAGGATAATGCACCACCATATAAGGTAGGAGTTGAAATGCATAATTACAAGCATTGGCTTATTTTATTCGAGTTTGTTTACTGTATTCTTGATTGGCTTTTTTTCGACTCAGTTCCATAAACGGCCCTGGGATATGCAACGAGTGCTGGAGCATTTTAAGCAAGTTTATGGCAATCCTCCTATATACATTCTAGAAAATGGTCTCTCTCGTTCTCTAGACTTCTTGCAGTCCATTTAGAAAATTTTAATTTCTCTTGATTTTCTACTACCATCTAACAAGTGGACTTCCATGGCCTTTTACCAGGTATGGGGACGCCGCGCAATTCGTCATTGGAAGACATGCCAAGGGTGGAATACCTACATGCATACATTGGGGGCGTGCTTGATGCTGTAAGGTATGCGTATTTTGCTTCGAACTCAAAGAATAACAGCCATTCAATAGTGATAACGATACAAACGATGAACGAATGCAAAGAAAACAATGATCTAACTTTGTTTTATTTTTCCATTTTTGATAGAAATGGATCAGATGTAAGAGGATACTTCACATGGTCTTTCTTAGATGTATTTGAATTGTTAGATGGCAATGAATCAAGGTATGGCCTGTACTATGTGGATTTGGACGATCCGGATTTGAAGAGATACCCTAAGCTCTCTGCACATTGGTATTCCCAGTTTTTGAAGGGAAGAAGCATCAATTCAAACAGAACCTTCAAACTCGCGAAAAAGATATCATCTTCTTCTGATGGCCGCAGCGTTCAGTAGGTTAATTATCTATGTAATTGCAAAATCTTCTCAGTGAACTTATGGAACTGTAACTTCCTAGTAATTGACTGGTTACTTTGGCTATGACATATAAATAGAAAAATAAATAAATCACATCAACTAGATTAGATTTTGTGTTACAAAATTTACGCTAAAATGTTGAGTACCGTAAACAAAATCCTTCAAATTTGAGGAAATAAATGAAAGCAAATAATTTCTTCAACGGCAAGATATTTAATAAGAGAGAACAAGTACCGTTGCACCGTCACATGATTGACAAATAATCAGTTTTGGGGGCCGGAGGACACGCCAACTTTCCCAAGATTTACAGAAATAAACATAGTTTAGCTCAAGCATGCCAAAATTTACAAAAATGAGTTGCCCAATTCACATATGCCACTTTAAGTTCCAGTCATATAAATTGAGATGCAATTCATTCCAATTTAATGACAAGTAGGATAAAACTGGTCGATAAGTTTTTGTTACCAACTTTGACCTAAACCTCTTTAAGAGGAGTGCCTATGCCAAAAGTTGGCTGACCTGTTGCCAGAGTCAGAGGAACCTGAAGTTTGATGAAATGAACCCCAACTTGAATCTCTTGATACGGCTGGGAAACGAGATAACCGCTCTCTCTCCCATACATGATATCGAGCTGACAGGGGATTTTCCGCTTCATGTAGGTTCTGGCCTGATGAACTAGGTGGAAAGATATAGAAGCCACCATTTTGATCATGTTGTGGGGGTCCGGGCAGTACGCTCCTTGGACCGTCAAATCTTCTTACACCAGGGACTATAGGCGTGGGCAAGCCTGGTGAATTGCCAGAAGGCTGCTGATGAAAAGCATGAGAAACCTGAATCCTTTCATGGGTCGGAACACTGCTCCCTGGATGACGAGGGACAACTGAGGAGATGAATGAATTCCCCGCTCTAGGGCCAGAGCTACAGAAAGCAAAGACATGCAAAATTAGTAATCTGATGATAAAACATACATGAACAAAGGTAGCAGTATTCCTAAATGTGTGCAAGTTGAAAAAGTAGAAGCACCATTTGCAGCTTTGGTTTGTAAAAAAGAGAGAAATATGTTGCTAACTATTTGTCTATTTCTTGCACTCCAAATAGGCAAGATGAATATGTAAATTCAAGGTTTTTAAGTACAGACAAGAGAAATAAGAAGGTAGACATTTGTTTAATATAGCTTACAGCTTACCCATGGTCAAACATAAATGGATGTGGAAAAGATCTGGGCATTGTTATACCATCAGATTCACCATGAGAAGGTCTCAATGCTGCAGGTGGAACAGAAGCTGGATCTGCACCATTTATATGGTTACTGGGTAAGGAGAAAGGGGGCGAATGACGTCCCCAATTATGATACTGGATATTAATGGCAGGAAAAGCATGAGGAGTAAAGATCTCATTGTGTCCCGACAGGCCATTCCAGTGATGATTTAAATGAGGATCATCAACGTTATTGTTAGATCTTGAGGTTGGAGGTGGAACTGGTCCTACATATGCAACATATGAATGACCCATAGATGATTGTTCAGTAAATACGGCATGGGGTCCCCGTAGGTCATGATCTACAAGGATAATATATTCATTTGTGTTACGTTGGGTGGGTCAGAAAATTCATCAACAAGGAAATCAATAGGGAAAAGCTTACATGTGGTTGATGGAGGTTCCACTTCCCTGAAAGATAAAAAGCATCAACAAGTCAGAGACAGCTTCAACTGATGTTCTTGTGAAAGGAATTAGTCTCTCTGGACCCTTTTTAATAGTGGTAAGTAAAACAACCAGAATTTTTTTCACATTTTTCCTGGAAAACTAAATGAAGATTCTTGAAACAAGTAAAGTGCTTTCATGTTTCTACGTCTCTACAGCTTCACTAAAACTATAAAGATTCTACTCCATAAGAAAGCACAATAAGTAGCTCTCACTCAAAGGAAGATAACAATAAACGTTAACATTGGGTAAAAACAATCCCAATGAAAAATCATCCTAAAGAAAATTTGCAATGAATTTACCAAAATCAAAATAAATCCACATCCCAGTGTAGAAAATGTGAATATAACATCCTGCATCTGACAATTCTTTCCCTACTATATTAATATTAGCCTAGTTAAACTGGTTTATGCTTAAAAGTTAAAAAATTTCTACAAACTAACAATATATGCAACTCAAGGGCTGTAGCAATAAATAAATAAATAAATAATAACATGAATAAAACCACACAAGTGAGGTATTGCTTACTCAAAAGATGAACCAACTCGTGTCAATTCACCAAATGGGCACCAGTGAACTCTAAATGGCTGCCAAAACAAAAATAGAGGGGAAGTAAGACAACTTTTACAGCATATAACATGAGAAAATTTGCAAAATTTTGCAACTCCAATACAATAACTTCTATATAAATCACAAAAGAATGCAACGAAAAATAATGTAATCCATCAAAACCATGGGAGCAATTATTCCAAAAACTTAAAATTAGCCAAAGAGGCAAAAAAGCTTAGGGTATCATCATAACAAACCATTGCGTCACTAACTGAAAGCTGAAGAGCTAGCTTTCTATCCTACAAAGCTAGTCACAGCAATCTCACGTTATAGTTGTGTGCCAACTTAGGCCCTCCCCCAGATAAAGCCGGAGTCAGGCTGACCTCAAAACATGTCTACAAGATTAGAATGGGTCCAAGTCACTAAATCTGTATCTAGAATGTGCACCATAAAAGCAAACATCAACTATACAAGCCTCAATTAGCCTAGTTTTATTACTGTAGGAGGCAGCACTATCTGGCCCTTATAAGATATTCTTGACCTAATGAATAGCAGTAAATAATTATTTATGTTCTGGGTTTTATCAGTATGCCACTATGCCTTAGAAGTAACAAGAAATGATCGGTGATTGTCTTATATTGAGCAGAACAAAAAAATCCCCCATACAAGGCTAATCTTATCATTCATTCAGCATACAGTTCTAGTAAGCTAGGCCTATCCTCTCAAAAAAAAAAAAAAAAAAAGCTCTAGGCCTAAGCCTACTACATATATGTAATTGGAGCAAAATATAGACTGGACCTGCTTTAGCCGAAAAACATGTCAGGCCTTGTATAGAGCTGTTAGAATGAGGCAACTGGAAACAAATATGTACCATTCAATGAATATCCTCCCACTGAAGAAAGTAATTAACAGCTCAATAGTGCTCGAGACTCAAATCACTCTGGATGATATTTCAACATGGATAAATTGAATCATTATTAGATGGAGCAAAATCAATAAACTTGTTATTTATAATTATTGTTTTTATTATTATTTTGTTTCTGATACCCGAAATCTCACGTCCTTTCTTTATCCACAAAGCTCTAAACTAGGAACTGGTGTTGGAGTTCACAATCTTAGAAGTAAGGAAACCCAAGTGATATTATTTATCCCAAGTAGGTAGCCCAAAGGGATTTGAACCCCTGGTCTCTAGGTTAAATTAAAGGTCTTTTAACACTCAATGTACCCATTGGTAATAAACTATTAATTTTTATAACAAGCTAACCTTAGATGCAGTTCTGAATGATGTGAATAGAATCAATACCAACCTGAGCAGATAAATCTGGCCTGACTCAGGTGCAAATGAAAATAAAACCTGAACCTTAGATAAGAGATATTTAGAAGATACAAGAACACAAGCAGCTTATAAAGAAAACCAACTGCTAAAGTATTTCATATAAAAGGTCAACTTTTCTTTTTTGGACAAGAAATCGACCTTGATGCTTGGCCCACTATCTACAATGGCTTTGACATCAAGAGTTTTAAAAGAAATCCTTTACCATATCTCACTGTATTAGAAACTTCTAAAAGAAGAAAGTCCTCATAAATCAATTTGATCAGACTTCAAGACTTTTACATTCTTTTTGTGATTTTCAAATCCTATAGAGATAAATAAAAATAAAAAATAGAAGAAAAAATTAGTTGAGTCATAAACAACACTGACCAAACTTTTAACAATGAAAAGACTATAATTCAGGGTTCATAATCAATCTAACTAAATGCACAAGCAGAATATTGCCTTGTTCTAAATAGAACAGAATAGTACTAGAGACTAATAGACATGCGTAATTGTATTTACCATTTCAGAATAACTTAAATCATAGAAGTCCTCATCAGGAATCCAGTCCTCCATGCTTAACTCGGGAAGTGAACGAGTAGAGCCATTTGCAAATAGCCATTGACCTTTCTCAACCTTCCGACAATTTGGGCACTGCATAGCTCCCTTCATATTGAAGGCTGAACCAATGCAATCTGCACAATATAAGAAAGCATACAACAATAATTATACTTCATAAAAATCAGTGGTAATACATGGGAAATATGATTCACATATACATATAGGATTATGATACATCATATGAGTGCACGCAAATCAATACCATTAATGCAATCTAAATTGCAACTACATCAGCGTCCTTAAAAAAAAAAGAAAAAAAAAGCAGCATGGTCAACACATTTTCACACTTTCCTGTCCAGGAATATAATATGTAGTGTAGTACAATAAAGTTGCATTGTTACATATCTTTTTAATCTCAAAGTAGTGTTTGTGTGAGCATAGAACATGCATCCTGAATCCCTGATGGGGACATCTCGGAAGCCATCAGCAGTAAACCTTGGCAGGTTTACCGTAGAAGGGCCAAGGGTCGTAAAGCCCAAATAGTTGAATCCCTTTGGCTGAATTAGGGGCCCGCTGAATAAAGAGCAGCAATTGGTTTTTCTATTTAGTTCAGTTTTCCTAGTTGGTTTAGGAGTCCTATTTTGATAGGAGTTTTCTTTGTTGGTTTAGGAGTCCTATTTTTGGCAGGAGTTTTCTTTTTGTTTTCCTAGTTAGTTTTTGCTTTCCTAGTTAGTTTCCCTCTCCTACTTAATAGGATTGAGTTCATATAAATAGAGGGTTTTCTTTGTTTTTTTTTGGGCAGTGCATTATTAATAAAGAAAAGTTTTCAGAAATCCTGTGAGAGGAAATCAAGCTTGGTGAGAGGCCAAGAAAGCCGATTGGTTTGGAGTGAGTCCAACCAACCAGCTTTGTTGCGAATTTACTGTTATTTGAGCCAACTTATATTTTTGTTTTTTTTGCAGTTTTCTTTTTTTCAGTTCTGAATTTTAGTTCCTAGTAAAATCCTAGCAAACGTTTTACATCACATCCGCTTTGAGTTTTAATCCAAATTCATTCAATAAGATCCTACGGCCTGCATCACACTTTGTCACTTTCATTTAAAACTAGCAAGAACACAGATAGAATCTCTATTTATAATGTTTCAGAAAAATAATGTCTATTGCTCACTCAACAACATGCCATTCAAATGATAAAAAGTGATTTATTTTGAACCCATTTCTTTTTTTTAAGTATCAATGTCAATGAATGAAACACCCTTAATCGACAATGTCACAAGAATTGTTTTTCACCAATAATATCATCTCTATTTCCTTCTCCAACAGTGTTTTCTAGTTCTTCACCCTTATCTCACAACCCTTCAATCCAAGACATACCAGCACATTCACCGGTCTTCACAGAATATACAAAAATTTCCTAGTTAACTTTCTGTAGCCATGTTGCAGCACATTAATTCAAACTTCACATGAATGGATGAACCTATATAATCCTAGTCTATCTTCTTTCCCCACCTCAACATACTCGTTAGTTTTAGGATCCTTATTCAAACCGGTTTCTGCTTGACCACTTGGCATGCATAGCATTTAAAATAACCCTGCTCTATTTCCATGAATTAAAATTTCTCCTTAAGATATAAACGGATACTTGTACACTCATCACACTACACCCAGGAATCAAAATTCTACCATCATTCGATCATCAGTCATCCAAAGTATCATGACTGTTTGACATGTTGAAAATCACTTATTTTATCTTCTGAGTACAAAGTTCTTGTCCAATCCTACAATATCTATCCATGTTTCCATCAATCCACATCTTAATTGGCATGAGATCCTATTGTAACCTACTAGGCCAATTATACTCATATTTGCCGGACACTATTTTCCATGAATCCATGATGGATTATCCTCAAATGCAGGGACATTCAGAGCCAACACAAGACGGTTTTAATTTCACTTAGAAAATTAGAATTCATGCAACAACAAGTACAGAAATCGAGAGATTGTTAAAAATAAGTAAACATCAATTTCCTTTAACGGCATAAAAATTGAACATGCAGAAACTAAAATCTAAGCATCAACATACATGTTTTGCACAAAATCACCCGGTTTTCTCGAAAACAACAACCAAATTGAAAAAAATAAAATAAAAAATTCATTAGTTATAAATTTATAATCATACCCAGATGAAATTCATGGCCACAATGGAGTTTGGCTCTGGATCTGGCACCATTATCAGAGACCACATCAAGGCAAATCGAGCACGAAACTGCAGAAGCGGAAGGCTCCATACCTCCATCGACGTCATCATCACCATCACCACCGTCCATTGGATGCTGATGATGATGATGATGATGATGAGCAGTGGCTTTTGAGCCCACCATGTTCTCGTCGTCAACCAATGAGAACCCACAGAAAGATAAACAACCCAAAGCGACAAACCTTGAAATAAAAATGAAATAAAAAAGAAATAAAAATTGTCTCTATCTCTCTGTGTCTTTCACTTCCGTGAAAGGCAAAATCTATCTATTTATCTATCTAAGTTTTCTCTCTCCAACCTGTCAGATTACGTGGTTAAGACATTACACGGACTGGTCTTTGAATTTAATGTCATCGCATCATCATCATCAGACTAAATGGACGGTGTTTGTTGAATTGTGTTTATTGTAACTTTGTTGTGCTTTGTAAGATAAATTATTGACCCACCAAACGCAACTAATGCGTGATGTCATGTCACTACTTAAACGACCTCGTTTTATCAAACAAATTTCTCAAAACTCTCTATTATAATGTGATCCAATTGAATCGTAACACATGTCCTATTTTCTTTTACCGATTCCAAGACTTCGTTTGTTGGGATTTTATGACATGCATTCAAAGTCTTGGAATGGGTGAAAGAAAAAAGAACAGGTGTTACTATTCAATTGGCCCATATCACTGAGTCAGTATTTTGGGTACGTCATCACTCAAGTATTATCCAAAATAATATTTTACTTTGATAAGGTTAACCAATTTGAATCAAATTCTTATTTATTATTTTTTTAAAAACTGAAAAAAATTCATCACAAGACTCGGAAGCATTTACTTATTATTGAAACAATACCAAAAAAAAAAAAAAAAAAAAAAAAAAAAAAAAAACCTAAAGAAGAAGACGATATTTTGATTTTCAATTCTCTGTTTTCTTTTACTCTGATACAATTGAGCTTACACTGCTGAGGTTGATTTAATGACCTGATGATCAAGTTACCTCTATAACACATCATGGAGAGTGGATACTAAAGATATCTGACCTTTTTAATCATATATTTGATTGAAATATCGGTTTTGATTTTGGATATGATTTAGGTTAATTCGTAATGGGTAGGATGGGTGGGTGCCGGGTAACTTTTTTTTTTTTTTAATTGAATAATCGTGTCCTTTAAAGTACTTTAAAATATGAATATTTTAGTCATAACAGTTATTTTACAAAAATATGGGTGTGAGAGTACTGTGAGGTGAATTTTTTTGGGTGGCAATAGATCTACATGTGTAGGAATTTTCTTAATTTTATGAAGTTTTCTTTTTCTGAGTTTGCTTAGGAATAAAGTGTTTGATTTTGGAAATAGCTCAAAATTACATTTCATGTGTAAGTTTTGAGCTTTTCTATTTTAGTCAAATTAGAAATCTCAAATCTTAAAAGAATTATTTTATTAATTATTATTATTTTTATAAGAGTTCGAAACGTTTTTCATCGGTAATTTTACGTCTTAAAAAGATAATTATATTTATCAATTGATTTTTAATTTACTTTCCATTCATAGTAACAATATCCACTCATTCACCTGCCTTGCCACATTAGGCGGTGTGCCGTTAATATATATATTTTTTAATATTACAACATTTTAT
The DNA here is from genome assembly GCA_954870605.1 of Acer campestre. Lineage (NCBI taxonomy): Eukaryota > Viridiplantae > Streptophyta > Magnoliopsida > Sapindales > Sapindaceae > Acer > Acer campestre. Next base: position 11,218,719 of record OX940802.1, read on the forward strand.
GATTGGAGAGAATGTATGACTCAAACAGTCAAACCCATAATGTCATAACATTTTGGATATAGGTGTGAGGGGTTTACGACTTAGACAACCTCATTTTGTCCTCTCTTTAAGATAAAACATAGGAATGAAAACATTTTGCTAAACCTTTTTTTTTTTTTTTTCTTTTCTTTTCTTCTTTTCATATGCAAAATACTCTCCGTTACTTGTAAAATAATAATAATAATAATAATAATAATAATAATAGGTAATTTTCTTTTTTTAAAAAAAGTAAATAAAATTAGAGAGAAAATCAAAAGTAGCCATCCAAAATATTAGAATTCCATTTCTAACCACATACGAAAGTTTAATTGTTAATAACCACATTTTTAAGAAATTACCTAAATACCCACATGAAAGATTTCAAGTTTTGTCAACATTTCAAGTTTTTACAAAAGTTTTCAAGTTTTTATTAAAGATTTCACGTTTTCTGTCAACATTTCGAGTTAGATTTCAAGTTTTTACTAAAGATTTATAGAAACAACAACGTGGTTCTTTTAGTTGTTCGATTTGCAAGAACAATGGTTCGAATTTGATGAGGGAGAAGGAAGAAGACGATAGAAAAAACAAAAAAAAAAAAAAAATAGAAAAATTGATGTTGGGGGTATTTTTGTAATTTATAAATATACATTGAATTTTACTTTTGTATGTGGTTAAAAAAGAATTTCCCATGTTATGTTGAAAACATTTTGCTAAACTTTTTTTTTTTCCCCATATGCAATACTCTTCGTTACTTGTAAAAATAATAATAATAATAATAGGTAATTTTCTTCAAAAAAAAAAAAAGTAATTAAAATTATATATATATATATATTTGACAATATCTATCTATCCACTTATCTAGACCGGTATTTTTTTTTAAAGCTTTTGTCAGAATTCGAACACTGACTTGAGAGTTATTTGTCTAAACCCCAAGCTCGTTCATCTTCTAGGTAATTAAAATTATGTATTAACTTTATAAATTTAACCGAATACGATATATTATAATTATTAAAGAAAATTTTTACTATTAAGAAATAAATCTTAATAGAAATATGTATTAACTTTGTAAGTTTAATATAATACGGTGAACTATAGTTATTGAATAATTTTATTTTATTTTTAACAATCATGACTTGATCAATATCAAATCATAGTATTTTGTTGTTTTAGCAAGTTACTAATTAAGGCAATAGAAATTGTTGGATTATCTAGAAATACAATTCAATTATTATTATTATTATTATTATTTTAAATGTAATTAAAATTCAAAAAATATCGGCAAGCCAATAAAATGATCTCGATGATAAAAATCGCTCATTCAATCCGATAATGTTCCAGGTTTGAGTCGCTATACATGGTGGTAGTATTTAAAAAAAAAAAAAAAAATCCTGAAATAAGAATAATTTATAACTTTTGATATTTTTTTTTTTTTTACGAGGAGTCCAGACTCCAGCACAACCAATCTAGATTAATACGAACAAAACCTATAGAAACTTTGAGAAATCTCATGCAAAAAACCACTTGTCCAATTCACTGTAAGTTTATCTATGAATCATCGGTGGCACACAGAATTTGTTTGACAGCTAAACATGTATTCAACATATAAAATATTTTAAATATCTAAAGATAACTTACAGGACAATTTAGATATAAACTAGGGAGAGTTATATAATTGGAACTTTGAAAGTGTATTATAGATTCTTACGTAAAGCTGAAAAGCATTGCCTGATTGGTGTTGGTCAAGAAATCCAATGAATATCGTTCTCTAAACAGAGCAGTGACAGATGGTCAAGAAATGCTTTGCTTTGCTGACGAGAAAGCTAGATTTTGATTCTCTAATCCTAGATTTTGCCGGTTACAAGCCGCAAGCAATTGCCAACAAATTCAATTTGGAATACCAGACACTGTTATCAACTCATCTAAACTATTTTAGAGGAGGACTGTCCCTTTACACTCAACACATGTACTTTCTTCTGTATTAAGTTTTCAAACTTCATTTTATTTAGTGCAAATTATAGCCGATCTCCCTGAGGGTTGGTATTTGATAATCAAAAATAACTTTATACTTAATTGACAATGACTTCCCATATCATTAATTAAAGTTAGTCAAATTTAATAAAGATAAAACCTTTTTATTTATTAAAAAAATAGATTTAAAAGCTTTAAATCTTCACCATTCATATTGGCCACATTTTTTTTTTTTATTTTTGAAAAATCTGGAAATGCATCAATAGAAGAAAAAAAAATGTTGTTAGATTAGATTTAGATGAGCTAGATTTTTATTTTTATTTTTTATTTTTAGTTTTGAAAAATCTAAAAAACTTGAATATAAAGAAAAATTCAAGAATCCATATGGAAGATGAAAAAATTAGCTGAATAAAATGTTGCTGGATTGGATTTTGATGATCCAAATTGTTAATTTTTTAGAATTTAGAATTTGAAGAAAAATATAGAGATACAACCTATGTCTCCATGTTTTTTTTTTTTTGTTTTTTTTTTAATTTGTAATTTTCAAAAAAAAAAATTTATAGTGGAGACCCAAATTTGTTTTCATATATTTATATATTTTTAAAATCATATATATATTTTTTATTCATTGGTATTTAGGTATTTGTAGTGGCCAAATCCAGTCAACAGTTAAACTTAACTAGTTTTGACTAACAGTAGGGGAGGTCATTGTCAATTAATGACAAAATTGTTTTTTATTGTCAAAGGTCAAATCTCAAGGAGGTTGGCTGCAATTTGCTTTTTTATTTACTATTAAAATAAAAAAAATTGGTGTTAAAAGAGCATATTTAGGGAATATACTTACATTACAAAAATTTAATTTTTCAGTTCAATGTTCCATACCAAATTTTACACCAAAAGAATATTTTTAAAAATTTATTATAAAAATTCAACGTTAGTTAAATGTATAATCAATAATTAAATTAAATAAATTAAATATATATCAATATTGGTGTCATTTTAAAAATCTCAACGAGATCTTTCCAATGTTATATTTTTTTTCAAATACATAGGGTTATCATTAAGCATGGGGGTTAAATTAAGAATTTTAAAAAATTAAATAGTGATATGACATTTAAATTAATAGGTATATTTTTTTCAAATACATATGGTTTTAGTGTGTTACACTTACTTGTAGGCTAATAGCAACACACCAAATTTGTTTTCGAAGAGTTGGGATTTGGTGACTTCGTTGGATTTAGTTTTACACTAAGCCTATGTTTGGTAGGGAGGAAAAGGGAGAGGGAAGAAAGGGGTGGAGGGAAAAGTGGAGGGAAAAGAAAGAAGTGTGTGTTTGGTATAGAGAGAAAAATGGAGGGAAAAGAAAAGTGGAAGGAAAAATGGAAAGAAAAATAGGTGTGGGACCCACAATTTTCTTTCCTCCCAAAAGTGGGAGGAAATGGGAGGGAAAGAAAGAGTAAAAAAAGAAGTGGGGCCCACCAATTTGGTAAATTACAATTTTATTCCAAAAAAATTAATATATAAAATATGATATAAGGGGTAAAATAGTAAAATTGATAAAATGATCTTTTCTTTCCTTCCTGTTTACCAAATAACACGAAGGAAAATCATTTTCCTTTCTTTCTCTTATGTTTTCCATCCCTTCAAATCTTTCTAAATCTTTCCATCCTTTCTATTTTCTTTCCTCCCTACCAAACGGAGCCTAAATTGGTATTTGGTGTGTTGGTCGGAGGAGCTCTAAGGACACTGATGACTGAACACATGGCTCTTCTTTAATCACTTTAGCCAGCGAGTGGCTAAGGACAGTTGCCTCCTTAGCACAACTCTTTTAGATATACAATGAAGTACACCAAACAACATATTAACCCTTATTCAAGTCTGTTTACACAAAAATATTTATAATAACAATGTATATGATACATGCCACATACCTCAAACCATTTAAAACTACATAGATAAAATAATAAATATCATGTTTGTAGTATCAATTTTGGAAGATGAATCCTTCCTTATTCAGATCATGCCACCATATTTATATGTACGAGGAGGTAGAGTGGCTCACTCAGTGTTTGATTTTAGGCTTCTTCACAATCATCACAGTGCAGTGAGCATGATGAGCACAATAGTCACTTACGCTTCCCAAAACCGCCCTGTAAGATAACCAATCAAGGTTATTGGTTAGGAACCATGAGAACACAAATTATGTTTCGTGTTTCATACATGGAACACGGAAGAGATCCATGGCCGGTAATCAGTAATAATATCATTTAACACAATAATTGTAATATAGGCTTTGTTAATTTGCAGACGGTCCTTTTCTAATTGAAGGATAAAACATACTATCAATGTCATTCTAACATCTAATTAAATAGTAGTTTCCTTGACATTCAAAGAATTAACAGTTTTGAGTCAATAATTTCCTTAGAAAATATGATCGTTGACATTTATATGTTATATCACTGCGAATATATGTGAAAAATAACTAAAGAAGTTCACTAATAGGAGCTTGGTGAAATAAAAATATACAATCCAGGGAAACATCTTTAACGAAACTAGAGAAGCAACAGAGCTTTTACCTCTTTATAGCTCCATAGCCATGACTACCCACGACCAATATGGAAGCGTGGTGTTTCTCTACAGCCTCGCACATAACATTCCTAGCATCTCCTTCCACCACCTCCACAACTGCATCATTCACCTGAATGCAATCCAAAATGTTCAGAAAATTAAGCTACCGGATGAGTATATATGGACACCGCATTTCAACCATAGAAATTAATTAATAGAAGCAAATTTACGAATTTTGGTCCTCTGCACTCGATTATGGATTGTTTCAAGTTGAGACTGTCATGAGCAATTATAATTCCCTTTATAATGAAAGCATATATATATATATATATATTTGTACTAACACTTAATTAAAATCAATAAGGGGTCAGGGGATACATGGTTTTATAATTCACATAGACAGTAGATTTAAAATGTGAGATCCCCATTTTTTTTTTTTTTTTTTTTTTTTTTTTTTTTTTTTTTTTTTCATGCGGGATTCTGAAATTTTTATTCAAATTGACAAATCTTTTGAAGGCAAGTGATATTGGTAACTATGAGTAACTTTCCGGTGCAAGATTTCCCGTACGGAATCGTTGGTTGTTACCGGTACTTATTGGAATGCTACAGGTACCTATCGGATTACCACAGGTAGCAATCCAATAAGTACCGAAAGCAATTGACAATTTCGTACAGAAAATCCTGCAGCTGAAAATTTTCATGGTAACTAAGGGGTCGTTTGTTTTTTCCACTTAAAACTTAATGGGTTTGAATCATAATTATTAAGTTGTTTTGTTTGTTTTTTTAAGTGGTCAAACAACTTAAAAATACCAAAAAACAACTTAAAATAAAAAGTAAAAAATCATAACTTTTCACTTAATTGTAAATCACTGAATTGTATTAAATGCAATCTAAAATCTTTTCTTCCGATACTATCCTCCATATATAACATATTTCCAATTTCATCATAAATATATATTGTATAAAAACCTTTATTTTAATATATTGCTTATTTTAAATAGTTTTAGAAATAATAAAAAGAACCATAATCACTCCTCATATTGGTATTTAATATCAATACTTTATTATGATATAAGGGTGATATATTTATATATTATTATTTTTTTAGAATGTTTTGCGTGAATTTTCCTGCTTCCCTTTTATTTTATTTTATTTTTTTTTTAAAAAAACCCTTTTCTTTTCTTAGTAAAAATAAAGTTTGTTTGTAATCAAAGAAGAAGATCATGATCATATGTGTTCATACATAATTATTATTTTTTGATTGTTTTTATTCTATGTTATATGTATAATTGTTTAATATGGGTATAGATGTAAAATTACTTCTTTTCAGACAATTTTATTTGTAAAAAACAAACATGTTGACAGTACATTCAGATGTGAGAAAAAAAAAAAAAACACAAACATGTCATTCAGATTTAGGTTTCAATCACTATTTAGTCTTCAGTAAAATTCAGGACTATTCAGTCTTCAGACCAAAAAACAAACAACCCCTAAATACTTGGTAATTCATTCCTAGAGGCACAAGATCAGCATAATATTAAGGTAACTTTGTAAAAATATTTAAAGTTTACTTTCTCAATTAAGTGAAAAGAAAAACATTATTTGCACCAAACAAGAGTAACCAATAACATCTACAATCAAAATTCAAGATTCATTACCAATTTAGTAACACAAATTTCCTTAGCTTTTTCCACAACCCTGGCAGCAATCCTCTTCAAATCCGATTCAACGTAAGGCAAAACCTCGGCAGCTCCTGCAAATTATACCAATCTACTTCTCGTCAATAACGACAACGACATACACTTTTTAAAATTGTACTTTAAAAATAAATTAATAATCAAACTCACAAATCTAATCAGACTATAAAGAGCTAACAATCACAGGAAAAATTCCTCAATCATCAACAACAAGAATCGAATTTACCAGGTCCAGCGAGACCAACAGCGGAACCTGGAAAAGGTTTGGCATGGACGACGACGAGCTTGAAAGGAGGATTGGAAGCGAAATTTGTGAAGAAATGATCCAGTGTCCACTTCAGTGCGTACACGCTGTGCTCGCTGTCGTCGATCCCTACTACCATCACTTGTTTCTCTGACGCCATTGTTATGCTTAATTCGCAGGAATTCTAGAAAAAAGTTGCCGAGTTTGTTTTTACTTTTCGAATGAACTGTACTGATTACGATTTTCGGATTTTGTATTTATAGAGGCCTGACCGCCTGACGATAATACTGTGGACGAAATCATCAGCCATGCGCTATATTCGCACTTTGTATTGTTTGGATGAGAAAATTTTCAATGGGACGGTCTGATTGTCATTTTGTGAGACTATCCAAGGAGATCGTACAATTTATCTCGAGAATATAAATATATATTATTAAACAATAATTTAGTGAAATCTCATTGGACGATATCACCAAGCAACAATGAAGCCGTATCGTTGAAGATTTTTTCTTCGGATAACACCAAATCACGAATATGATTGATATTTGATAAGGAAATTATCATTCTCCCCCTGTAGTTTGTCATATTCTCTATTTTCCCCCCTCTAGTTTTAAAATTCTACATTTTCCCCCTCCCATGCCTATTTTTAAATGTTGAGATTGCTTGTAGTTGTACATGGAAGAGGGGGAAATGGAGAATTTTAAAACTAGAGGGAGAAAAATAAAGAATATGGAAAACTACAGAGGGAGAATGATAATTTTCCTATTTGATAAAGATTCGATTTTACTGGTAAAAAAGAGAGAGAGAGAGATAATGATTCGATTTTACTTTATAATTTTTTTAAAGGGCAATTACCAAATTAGTGCTAGACTTTTTGTAAAATTTCAAGTTGTTTGCGACCTTTACATAAGTGATCAAATTGGTCCTTATATTTTTCCCAAGTGCCAAATTGGTCCTTATTGACCGTTAAAGTTAGATGTTTGACAATGACTAAAATTATGAAAGTACTTTAATACCCTTTTAAAATTGACAAATAAAATATTTAAAAAATCGATAAATTAATTAATTAATTAAAAAATTATTAAGTTCAAAAAAAAAAAAAAAAAGCCACCAGAGGATATGGCCTTTAGTGGATGTCCCCTCCTCCACGATCTGGAAGATCATGCCCAGATAACGATCTACACTGCTTTCTTTATTTTTTATTTTTTATTTTTTTTATTTTTATTTATTTATTTCCTCAATCCAATCCCATTTCAATCTAAACTAGCCACATAACAACTTTAAAGTAACCAATCCTGCAGATAAATCCTCTCAAGTCTCAACTGAATTTAATTTGTGATTGTACACATGTATGGTAAAAGGAAACAAATGTGAATATAATATCCACAAATCACTTGTAGACCTGACAAAACAAAGAGAACCCATAGAACAGAACTGGGAATTAAGAATTAAAATTTAAGATATTAATAAATTGCAAAAGTTAGACAAAACCCATAAAGTATGATAAAATAGAAAAAGCAAAATCCTAATAGCCCTGATCTGACGATGCAGTTTCCACTACTAAAAAAGAAGAAAGGCAGAAGAGAAAGGCAAAATAGAAAAAAGCAAGTAGATGTTTTTTCTATGGTCTATAGCTGATCCAAGCAATGCACTAGCCTTTTGCCCTGTCACATTGGCTAATGGTGTCCTATTGATAAATGATATCCATTCAATTTCAATTTAGTATTTAAAATAAAATGTGTTTAGATATAAAGGTTCAAGTTCAAAAAGAAAATTCCATCAAAAAAAAAAAAAAGTTCAAAAAGAAAAAAAAGAAAAAAAAAAAGGTACCTGATTAAAAATATAGATCATGGAGCTAGCTAATACAAATATATAATATTCAAAATTGCATCATTTTTATGATATTAGAGGAGGACTGTACCCGTACACTCAACACATGTACTTTCTTCTGTTTTAAGTTTTCAAACTTCATTCTATTTAGAGCAAATTATAGCCAACATATCTAAGGTTTGGTCTTTAACAATAAAAAATAACTTTATACTTAATTGACAATGACCTCTCACGCCATTAGTCAAAGTTAGTCAAATTTAACAAAGATAAATGTATTTTTATCATTTCAATCCTTTATATTTATTAAAAAAAATAGATTTAAAAGCTTTAAATCTTCACCATTCATCTTGACCATTTTTTTTTTTTTTGAAAAATTTGGAAATACATCAATGAAAGAAGAAAATGTTGTTAGATTAGATTTAGATGAGCTAGATTTTTTTTTTTTTTTTTTTTTCAGTTTTGAAAAATCTAAAAAACTTGAATATGAAGAAAAATTCAAGAATCCATAAGGAAGATGAAAAAATTATCTAAAGAAAATCTTGTTGGATTGGATTTTTATGATCCAGATTATTAATTTTTTAGAATTTAGAATTTGAAGAAAAATATAGAGATACAACCTATATCTTCATGTTTTTTTTTTAAATTTTTTTTTATTTAATTTGTAATTTGCAATTTTTTTTTAATAGTGGAGACCCAAATTTGTTTTCTTATATTTACATATTTTTAAAATCATATTTTTTTTATTCATTGGTATTTAGATATTTGTAGCGGACAAATCCGGTCAACAGTTAAACAAGGGAAGGTCATTGTCAATTAATGACAAAGTTGTTTTTACTTGTCAAATGTCAAACCTCAAGGAGGTTGGCTGCAATTTGCTTTTTTATTTACTATATTATTTATTTATTTAAAGATTGATGTTAAAAGAGCATCTTTAGGAATATGTTTACATTATTTTTTTTTTTTAATTTTTCAGTTCAATATTCCATACCAAATTTTACACCAAAAGAACATTTTTTTAAAAAATTATTATAAAAATTCAACATTAGTTAAATGTATAATTAATAAGTAAATTAAATATATATCAATATTGGTGTCATTTTAAAAATCTTAACGAAATCTTTCCAACGTTATATTTTTTTTCAAGTACATATGGTTATCATTAAGCATGGGGTTAAATTAACAATTTTAAAAAATTAAATAGAGTGATGACATTTAAACTAATAGGTATATTTTTTTCAAATACATATGGTTTTAGTGTTAGCTACGGTAATGTAGTGTGTTACACTTACTTGTAGGCTAGTTTTCGAAGAGTTGGGATTTGGTGACTTCGTTGGATTTAGTTTTACACTAAGCCTATGTTTGGTAGGGAGGAAAAGGGAGAGGGAAGAAAGGGGTGAAGGGAAAAGTGGAGGGAAAAGGAAGAAGTGTGTGTTTGGTATAGAGAGAAAAATGGAGGGAAAAGAAAAGTGGAAGGAAAAATGGAAAGAAAAATAGGTGTGGGACCCACAATTTTCTTTCCTCCCAAAAGTGGGAGGAAAAGGGTGGGAAAGAAAGAGTAAAAAAAGAAATGGGGCCCACCGATTTGGTAAATTACAATTTTATCCAAAAAAATTAATATATAATATATAATATAAGGGGTAAAATAGTAAAATTGATAAAATGATCTTTTCTTTCCTTCCTGTTTACCAAACAACACGAGGGAAAATCATTTTCCTTTCTTTCTCTTATGTTTTCTATCCCTTCAAATCTTTTCAAATCTTTCCATCCTTCCTATTTTCTTTCCTTTCTACCAAACAGAGCCTAAATTGGTATTTGGTGTGTTGGTCGGAGGAGCTCTAAGGACACTGATGACTGAACACATGGCTCTTCTTTAATCACTTTAGCCAGCAAGTGGCTAAGGACAGTTGCCTCCTTAGCACAACTCTTTTAGATATACAATGAAGTACACCAAACAACATATTAACCCTTATTCAAGTCTGTTTACACAAAAATATTTATAATAACAATGTATATGATACATGCCACGTACCTCAAACCATTTAAAACTACATAGATAAAATAATAAATATCATGTTTGTAGTATCAATTTTGGAAGATGAATCCTTCCTTATTCAGATCATGCCACCATATTTATATGTACGAGGAGGTAGAGTGGCTCACTCAGTGTTTGATTTTAGGCTTCTTCACAATCATCACAGTGCAGTGAGCATGATGAGCACAATAGTCACTTACGCTTCCCAAAACCGCCCTGTAAGATAACCAATCAAGGTTATTGGTTAGGAACCACGGGAACACAAATTATGTTTCGTGTTTCATACATGGAACACGGAAGAGATCATGGCCGGTAATCAGTAATAATATCATTTAACACAATAATTGTAATATAGGCTTTGTTAATTTGCAGACGGTCCTTTTCTAATTGAAGGATAAAACATACTATCAATGTCATCCTAATATCTAATTAAATAGTAGTTTCCTTGACATTCAAAGAATTAACAGTTTTGAGTCAATAATTTCCGTAGAAAATATGATCGTTGACATTTATATGTTATATCACTGCGAATATATGTGAAAAATAACTAAAGAAGTTCACTAATAGGAGCTTGGTGAAATAAAAATATACAATCCAGGGAAACATCTTTAACGAAATTAGAGAAGCAACAGAGCTTTTACCTCTTTATAGCTCCATAGCCATGACTACCCACGACCAATATGGAAGCGTGGTGTTTCTCTACAGCCTCGCACATAACATTCCTAGCATCTCCTTCCACCACCTCCACAACTGCATCATTCACCTGAATGCAATCCAAAATGTTCAGAAAATTAAGCTACCGGATGAGTATATATGGACACCGCATTTCAATCATAGAAATTAATTAATAGAAGCAAATTTACGAATTTTGGTCCTCTGCACTCGATTATGGATTGTTTCAAGTTGAGACTGTCATGAGCATTTATAATTCCCTTTATAATGAAAGCATATATATGTATATATATATATATATTTGTACTAACACTTAATTAAATTCAATAAGGGGTCAGGGGATACATGGTTTAATAATTCACATAGACAGTAGATTTAAGATGTGAGATCCCCATTTATTTATTTATTTATTTTCATGCCGGATTCTGAAATTTTTATTCAAATTGACAAATCTTTTGAAGGCAAGTGATATTGGTAACTATGAGTAACTTTCCGGTGCAAGATTTGCCGTACGGAATCGTTGGTTGTTACCGGTACTTATTGGAATGCTACCGGTACCTATCGGATTACCACAGGTAGCAATCCAATAAGTACCGAAAGCAATTGATAATTTCGTACGGAAAATCCTGCAGCTGAAAATTTTCATGGTAACTAAATACTTGGTAATTCATTCCTAGAGGCACAAGAATCAGCATAATATTAAGGTAACTTTGTAAAAATATTTAAAGTTTACTTTCTCAATTAAGTGAAAAGAAAAACATTATTTGCACCAAACAAGAGTAACCAATAACATCTACAATCAAAATTCAAGATTCATTACCAATTTAGTAACACAAATTTCCTTAGCTTTTTCCACAACCCTCGCAGCAATCCTCTTCAAATCCGATTCAACGTAAGGCAAAACCTCGGCAGCTCCTGCAAATTATACTAATCTACTTCTCGTCAACAACAACAACGACATACACTTTTTAAAATTGTACTTTAAAAATAAATTAATAATCAAACTCACAAATCTAATCAGACTATAAAGAGCTAACAATCACAGGAAAAATTCCTCAATCATCAACAACAAGAATCGAATTTACCAGGTCCAGCGAGACCAACAACGGAACCTGGAGTAGGTTTGGCATGGACGACTACGAGCTTGAAAGGAGGATTGGAAGCGAAATTTGTGAAGAAATGATCCAGTGTCCACTCCAGTGCGTACACGCTGTGCTCGCTGTCGTCGATCCCTACTACCATCGCTTGTTTCTCTGACGCCATTGTTATGCTTAATTCGCTGGAATTCTAGAAAAAGGTTGCCGAGTTTGTTTTTACTTTTCGAATGAACAGTACTGATTACGATTTTCGGATTTTGTATTTATATAGGCCTGACCGCCTGACGATAAAACTGTGGACGAAATCATCAGCCATGCGCTATATTCGCACTTTGTTTTGTTTGGATGAGAAAATTTTCAAATGGGACGGTCTTATTGTTATTTTATTGTTATTTTGTGAGATTGTCCAATGAGATTGTACAATTTATCTCGAGAATATAAATATATATTATTAAACAATAATTTAGTGCAATCTTGTTGGACGGTCTCACCAAACGGCAATGAAGCCGTATCGTTGAAGATTTTTTCTTTGGATAACACCAAATCACGAATATGATTGATATTTGATAAAGATTCGATTTTACTGGTAAAAAAAGAGAGAGAGAGATAATGATTCGATTTTACTTTATAATTTTTTAAAATTATGTTGTTTCTAGATAAGTGATGAGATGTCTTCAAGTCCTAGGCCCAATGAATATCGCACCAGATATTTATAATCTTCTATTTGAACCAGAGCCCGGCCCAATATTGCAGTTTATCTTCTTATGACTGCAGTGACATTTTAAATCTGATAATTTTAGGGATAATATCGTTTTAGTCCCTACTGTTTACCATATTATCCATTTAGGTCATCGTCGTTTCAGTATTGGCTATACAGGTCCATACGTTTTCAATTTATACCTATTTGGGTCCCTGACGTCCAATTCTGTTAGCTTTTTTGAAATTGCCGTTAATCGAGCAAGGGTAAAATGGGGTTTTCAACCTTCAATTTATTCTAGAATTTTTATCAGAAAGGCAGAACGGTAAGCTCACGAAGAAAATTTATAATAATAAAAAATTTATAATGAAATGAACAGTTGAGATGCAAATTTGATCTGAGATGTTGACACGTCATATAAATCTTTATAAAAACCTAACTATTGTATCACTTTATCATTTTCAACTACACTCGCGTTTGTCTTCTTCAGAAACCACAACACCAACAGCTTAAAGCTTTCGCGCCAAAAAACCCTTTCTCGACCACTTTCGTTGTGTGTTTTCAGCGAGTTTTCACATTTTTCTTGAAGTCTTATGCAACCTGTTGGGTTCTAGTTGTTCATTTTAGGGAATAGTTGCAGCAGAAATCGTTTTGCAAGCAAGCTTTGAAGGTTGTTGAGGTTAAGGTTAGTTTTTGAAAAATGAAGGATGATCGAGTTGTTTTCATTGACATTCGTTGCATGCTGTGTTGTTATATGTAAATTCTTTGAAGATTTTATCTATCTAGGGTTCCAGAGTATGAGAAATTGGGGGTTTTTCACTTAAAAACCAATTGAGTGTAATTCTTGTTTGTTGAAGTTGTTTTCAGTGTGTTAGACTGTAAAATAGAGGAAATTTTTTAAAAAAATTGATTTTTTCTTAATCTATCAGGTTCAAAATCTGTTAGAGTTTATTTCAGGTGTTTTCTTTTAATGATAGGAATTGGTGTGTATTTGTTTTGTCTATATGTGTTTCACATGATTTCATTTTTGTTTTCATTATTATTAATTTTGCGAATTCAGTTTTCATAGTTTTAATATCAGTCATTTGATTTGTTCTTGCATTTGACATGGTTTTATGAAAGATTGTTTAATATTTGCTTATGTAAGTATCTGTTTGATTGCATTTGCATGATCTGATAGCCATATATATATATATATATTTGTGCACAGTTGAAATGGATATTTTCAATATAGACGTGAGGTTTGGGACTGAGGTAATTAAGGTAGGTCATTGTGACATTGATCACATAAGCCTCATTACGTTGATTTATGCAACAATTGAGGAGCTTAGTGGAAGAGATGAAGTGCCTACCGAGGATTGCCTTGTTTGGATACACTTACCCTGGAGTGGTGATCGAGTTCATGTGAACACTGATAGTGAGTTAATGTCCTTTATTAAGCTGTTTGAGGACCGTGGGTTGGGAAAAATAGTTTTTGAGTTACAAAATAGGTGTTATGTTCCAAGTCCTCCCAAAGGGACATCTTCTAGACCAAATGAAGAGCCTGAAGTGTTGGATCAGCAAGATGGTTACCGAGTGTTGGGTTGGTGTGACATTGAGGCTGAGATGTTGAATTATGACGGTGACAGCGAGAAAGATGATGATAAGGATTGTGAGGATGGTGAGGGAGAGGGTAGACAGACTAATGATGGACAGAATAGGCAGTATTTTGATGATGGTGAAAGAGAGGGTACACAGGATTATGAGGGACATAATAAGCAGTTTAGTGAGGATGGTGGACAGGCTAATGAGGGAGAGGGTAGACATGTTGATGGGGATGATGGCATAATTAATGAGTGCATGGATTTATTTGAAGGGTATGAATCGAAGTCTGATGATGAGTACTTTAGTGACTCAGAGCTCGAACCTGAACAGGCTAGGATTGCCAAGTTGATGAAAGGTGTACCTTTCAAGAAAATGATGAGTGGTGAGATTAAGTTTGAAGTAGGTCAGACATTTGACAATACAGAGCAAATGAGAGAAGTATTCAGGGAGTATGCAATTCAAGAGGGGGTAACCTTAGATAGAGTTAAAAACGACCTTGTAAGACAGACCTACAAGTGCAAAGAAGATGGTTGTCCATGGAGCACATGGTTCACGCCTCCTTGATGGAATCACATTCAAGATTAAAACATTAATTGACATACATGAATGTCATAGGATTTACAACAATAAAAAGGCTAAGATAAGTTGGATTACCTCCAAGTTTGAGAACCTTGTCAAGAGAAACCCTAGTATTTGTGACCTTCAGTTACTAAACCAGCCATAACTTCTTCTAGAAAACTCGGATTGGTGAACATTAATGTTTGAAACTAGACTTTCATGGCTATTCGAAAACATGTAGATCTCAGCCTAGTTTGATCTGAGAAGGGAGATATGTTCTTCACAAGTTGGATGCTGTAGAGGCATTTCTCCAAACTTCACTAAAAATCTCCTTTTTGTCTTTAAACTCATTATAAGAGATATATTCTACACAATCTCAACAAACACGTTAAAATATTCAATTATACTCAAGAACATATCATAAAACATAGGAATTAGGGGTCTCAAATACAAACATTTATCAATCTAACATTTTTATAGAGTTTATTATGCTTGAGTTGGCATGACATGTGTTATCGTGCATTTAGTTTGCATGACATGTGTTATTTTTGTTAGGATTATGCTCAATAGCAAGAGTGTAATATTGTAATTAACAATCTTTTTCATATTAATAAAGTGATTTCTGGTTTAAACAAATCTTATAGCATTTATAGTTTAATATTATAATTGTCAAAGTAAATAATCATAAGGTCTAAAGACTATGAGAAAAGAAGAATTGTTCGTACATCTGGATATGTATGTGGTAGACACAATTCTTTAGTTAGTCTTGAATATTGTTCACAACTTAAGTTAAAGGTTGGACACCTTTATCTTGTTAAAGTTGTAGAATTCTTTTGCTAGCATTTGAGTGGAATCAAATGAATCTAGTGCACTGGGTGCATTGAACTGGATCACAATGAAATAATTTATCTATAACCGTCAGTGGATAAAAGTCTTTTCATTATCAGGACAATCAGAGAGTCTATCTTAATCCTGAGATAAATGATGGACTTATGGTTGCAAGTGATATCATTTGAGTTATCAATGAGTACGATTATATCGCATAGTCTATCCTCGATAGTTTGGTGATATTCATTTGTTAATCGATAGAGGACTTCATTTATAGATATGGACATCGTGGCTCCATTTATTAAATGAGAGTATAATATCATCATATGGATGTTTTGAGGTAATTGGATATTAAATCTCAACGTTGAGTTTTTGATAGTGTCTATTGAAAACATGGCTTCTGGACAAGTCAAAATATCCAAGTTCAAAACGTGGTCATATGAGTAAATATGGTAACTTGGAGAGTTATAGGCGGTCTATGAACTCTTGGCGATTACTGATATTAATCATGAGGATACACTATCTCCAACATGATTGTCTAGGGTATGAATGAGGAACATCTTCCTTTTCTGTATTTATTTAAGAGTTCAATTTTAGCTCTTTAGTGGAATGAGTTAAAATTAATGGATCGGACCTAAGTGAATCATTTGTTGATTGTGATTAGGTTATGTCTATTGAAGTTTAAATTTAGATAGCCCGCCAAAATCCCCAATCCACACGGACTTGCATGGATCACTTGATATATTCTACCGGACCAATTTATGGGTCCATTTAGAATTGCATTTAATATATTAAGAATATAATTTGCACATTAGATCAATTATATTAATATATTAATGAAAGGCATGTGGGCTTGTTTCTTTTAGTAAGAATGAGTCTGGTTCATATGTGGGCTTTTTATTGGGCTTTTTATTTAAAGTCCAATGGATTAAATGAAATAAGAAAATAATATATGGCCCATTTTATTAGAGTGGGGCGGCAAGGTCATATTTAACCTAATATATTATTTTGTTTCATTGTTTTAATTAAATAAGAATTAATTAATTTATTAATTAATTGTTTAATTAAGAATCAAATCTTTTTCTGATTAGGAAATATGTTTCCTAGTAGTATACTACTATTAGTATTATACTAAATATAAAATACTTTATTTGTTTAGTCAAATTAGGAAGTCTTTTATATAGTCACAAATACACTAAAGAGTTGGATTAGGGTTTGAATATTATATACATGACAAGTTGAATTCAGATTGCTATAATATATATATATAATATATATGGCAACTTAATTATTGCCGAGATATATAATATATATATATATATAAGTAGAATTTAAGTCAAAAGAAATATATATATATATTATTTTGCAAGGTAGTGCGTAATATATATATACAAATATATTATATATAATAGAAAGCAGTGTTTGTGCAAAACTATTTATATATATATATATATATATCCTATATATATAAAAGCGTCTTATTTTTTCAAAAGGGCAATTCATGGTATGACCATTTACCTTATTTCCCTCTATGTCCTTTTTTTGTTTTACTGCCTTCAATTGTCCAATTTACCTCTATATCTCTGGAAAAAAAGTGAACCCCTTTCATCCTTATCTTTTTTTGCCCTTTCAACGTGTCTCTCTTATATTTTTTTTTTTTTGAATTAACGTGTCTCTCTTATATTAATCGTGATTGAAGGTGGCAAACCTATGCTAGGCTATGCTAGGTGGGGAGGCGGTGGAAAAGCGGTGGAAAAATCAGAATAAATGAAAAGATAAGGGATTGAGATGGGTTAAGAGTAAGTCAGTAAAAAAAAAAAAAAAAAAACAGAAAAAAACGAAGGAGAGAAAGTAGCTACGTCTTACTGTTGGATCTAAAGGCATCACATATAGGTTTGTGGTTTTCTGATTTTACTGCTTTAAAGGTTATTTATATTGCTGTATAAAGGTTGTAATTATGTTGATGATGGTTGAATATGATTGATTTTTGTACTGGTTTTGTTGAATTTTGAATTGATGATGAGAGAGATCCTAAGGACCATAATTGATTTTTTTTTTACTGGGTTTGATGAATTTTAAATGTATTTATTCAAACCAATATACAGAAAATCACCTTAATTTCAAACTTAAAACACAAATAACATACAAAGCACAGAAAACATTTCATTTCATGAAAACCAGATGCAACCCAGCTCACTCCTTCAAAACCTATAAAAAGAACCACCAAAACTCATTTTCATTTCACCAAAACCAAAAGCAACCCTTTTGAATTCACCAAAAACTACATCAACCCACATCAAACATCACCAATCGAACACAATAGGATTATGAGAGAGATTCTGAGAAACAAAAATAGACCATAGCAAGAGAATATAAAAAGCCTAAAGCTCAAACTTCAAATTCAATATTTGTAACCCAAATTAAATTATGATTAAAATTTCCTACTGAGATAGAAAGTCAATACGGTTGATAAGAAAAAATTAAAAGGAAAAAAAAATGTTGAAAACAAAAATCAAAACTTGAAAAGAAAAATAAAATAGAAATTTGAAATTATGAACAATAGATCATTATCAGATTGAAGACCAAAACAAAATAAAATCTTAAAATGTAAAGCCAAAGGATACACCATAAAAAATGAGATCTACAGAAGAAAAACAAAAGAAAAAAAAAATCGAAATGTTTATATAATTAAAAAAAATCTTGAAATCAAAATTCTCATTTTGAAACGGAGAAGAAAACTACAATATAAATATGGAAAAAAAAAAAAAGTTAACTGATGTGGATACATGGATGTAAACAGAACAAAAGAATACATAGACTTGGAACATGAAAAACAAGATAAAATAATGAATGGTGAAAGAGAAAAATAATTGAAAATTTATTCTTGAAATCCATAAATAAACAAAAAATATATATATATCATCAAATCAAAAATCCGAAGAAGATAGAAATATAAACTATAATCTTTGAAGACAGGAAATCTAAACTATGATAAGAAAAAAAAAAATATGAAGTTGTAGAGAAATGGGGAAGAGACCTTGATAGAGAGGCAAGGTTTATGTAAAAGAGAGAGAAGAAGAATATGAAAGAAACTTTGAAAGAACGAGAGAGAAGAAGAAAATTAAAAATGTGATTTCGTTTCTCTCTCTTGCTCATTTATATAGCCTTATCTGATGAGTGACATGAGCAATCTGGAGTTGCCAATCATAGCTTGCCACATTGGATTCTCTCATGTGCCTCTATCATCTCATTATCAGAACACCAAACGAAACCGTATTAGTTAGTCAGACCTTTAGATCAATTGGGCTTCTGCTTTTGGGCTTTAATATGGGTTATTGACTTGGGCTCCAAATAACTCATGTTGGGCGTTCAAAGATTTAAATACTATTTTTTCTTTAAACAAGATATATATGTATTATAAAATGACAAATATTTTCATCACTTCTTTGAATTGAAAGTATAAAAAGACAGCATCAATACAAATTTAAACACACCCAAATTAAGTAATGACATAGAATGATCTCTTTTTTTAAAAAAAAAAAAAAATCAAAAGCTTTAAATTCCTCACATGGTCACATTTGCGGTACGAGGTTGCAGGTTTGAATCCTCCCTACCTTAAAAAACCTCGAATTTATGAATAGTATAAATGTATAATAGTTTTTTTTTTTTTTAGACCAACCCAATCCATATAGTTTTTTTTTTAGACCAACCCAATCCATATAGCAAAGCCAAAGAGAACTCTTTTAAGGTACCTATTCAAGACTCAACAAATAGATCGGCCATAATCACCTATTTTTTATTTTAGAAAGGATTGGACCACTTCAAAATGATTTTAAGTGGGTACTAAGTTTGAGCTACAATTTTATAGCTTACACTTTTAGGCAATGATTACTGATTAATTATTAGACTTTTTTTTTATATACTTAGGGCTCCGTATTTATGTACCTAATAATTGAGGAGTGTGCATTACACTCCATTGACGGTTTTGTTGATTAATTAAGGTCAAGTTTGAGGCTATGAATCTCTGATTGAGGATCAATGATTTAATTTACTTTATTAGCTTAAATGTGTAATCAATCTTAAATATGCTTCCATGAAATCAAGTTATTATCTTAATAATTTGCCAGTTCAGTTTGATACTTTTTGGTGTTATTTGTCAAGTTTTGAATTCATTAAATAAATTGTAATATGATTATATTTTCTTTATGCATGTGTAGATTTACCAATATGGAACCTTTGTGTATCGATATATGTTATAAAAGCCTACTTCAAAATGTTGTCGAAAAACTAAATATCGATAGATACAGCTATGGATATGAAGTTAATGGTCCAGAACTGTTTAAAGCATACGTTGAGATCGATCTTAATATTGACTCTGAACTGAAGACCGAAGTGTTTTGGGGTAAACTTTCAAACAACAAAAATGAGTCTGAACAAGATGCAGCTAAAGATACAGTTGATTACCTGCAAAGACATTACAAATTTGAAGTTTGTGATGTCAACTTCTCAAACTATCAATACTATAAATGGTGTTACAACAGAATGAATGCAGGATACAATGAGACAGCTAAAGAAAATAAAGCTTTAAAAGCTGAAATTAAGAAATACAAAGCTGTTTTAAACCGAATATCTAATGATGATTGTGAATCATCTACCGCTGATAATTTGTAATAATTGTAAATTATAAGATGTAGTTGTTATGTATATTATATTTAAAGTTTAATATTATAAATTTGACACGTGCATTGCACGTGCCTTCCCCACTAGTATATATAAGAAACGTGCTTTATTGATATACATATATATAAGAGGCGTGTAGTTTTTGCACTACATATATTTATATTAGGTGTTTTACATAGGCATGCATGCGGTATATAGCAGTGCTATATATTTGGGCATAAATATTTTTGCGGAAAAAAAAGATATATATATATTCTTAATATATTTTCAGAAACCCTAGTTTTTGCAATTGAGAACTTTTTCTTTTGCTAGAGAAAAATAAGATCCAACTCTAAGACTAGTGAGTGATTCGGACTAGAGATTTGTGAGAGAAGAATTGTTCTTGTTTCGATAGTGTACTAGTGATCTTAATATCAAGAGATCTTGTACACACTTTCGAATTAGGTTCACGCGAATTTCAATCTTACGATTGTGAATTCAAAAGTGACCGGAATGTTCTTAACAACCTATTGGAATTTTTGTGACTAACAGAAACCAGAAAAGTTTGTTTGTCCATTCTCAGGTTTGCAATTCAAAGAAAAAGGGAGACCACGCTCCTAGGTGATTCACGTTCGTGTTAGGATTGAAGATCTTGCGGATTACCATCGACGTAAGTCAATCGGATCACGCGACAAAAGGTATTCTTCTTTTGTTGATTATATATATGTTTAGTTAATTAAAGGGTTAAGGTTCATAAAAAGGAAAAATTTTTAAAGTTACTAAATCTAATTTTTAGTCTCGCTTCCGCTGCGTGTACTACGGTATTTTTCCCTACAATTTTTGCATATTTTTTGAGTGACATGTGTATTGTTGTGTGTTATGTCATTCGAATATGTATATTCCACCGATTACGTCCTCCGAATGTGGTTAGATTTAGTACCAACAGTTGTCCCTCAAGTTCTCAACTTTGGTAGTCTTTTGATAGAGTTGGGGACTTGATGAGTTGTATATTATATCAAGTAAATTTGACTCAGCGTTTAATAGGGATGCTTTGATTATCAAAGTCTTATTATAGCCTTGGCGTGCTTATTCGAAAAGTGTCCCTTCAAAGATTCCTTTTGGAGGTAGTTTGGTTCCATAAAACTTTTGGGGATTTTGTCCCTTCTGAGATTCCTTTCGGAGGTAGTTTGGTTCTGTATAACTTTTTAGGGATTTTGTCCTTTTGGAAATTCCATTCAGAGGTAGTTTTGGTTCGATGGAACTTTTGGGGATTTTGTCCCTTCGGAGATTCCATTCGAAGGTAGTTTTGGTATCGTAGAACTTTTGAGGATTTTGTCCCTTTGGAGATTCCTTTCGGAGGTACTTTGGTTCCGTAGAAATTTTGAGGATTTTGTTCCTTTTGAGATTTCTTTCAGAGGTAGTTCGGTTTGTCCCTTTGGAGATTCTTTCGTAGGTAGTTTGGTTCCGTAGAATTTTTCGGGATTTTGTACCTTTGGAGATTCCATTTAGAGGTAGTTTTGGTTACGTAGAACTTTTGGGGATTTTGTCCCTTTCGGAGGTAGTTCGGTTCTGTAGAACTTTTGAGGATTTTGTCCCTTTGGAGATTTCTTTCAGAGGTAGTTCGGTCTGTCCCTTCAAAGATTCCTTTCGTAGGTAGTTCGGTTCCGTAGAACTTTTGAAGATTCCATTCGGAGGTAGTTTTGGTTCTATGAACTTTTTGGGGATTTTGTCCCTTCGGAGATTCCTTTCGGAGGTAATTCAGTTCCATAGAACTTTTGAGGATTTTGTCCCTTTGGAGATTTCTTTTAGAGGTAGTTCGGTCTGTCCCTTCAGAGATTCCTTTCGTACATAGGCAGTTCAGTTCCGTAGAACTTTTGGAGATTTTGTCCCTGTGGAGATTTCTTTTGGAGGTAGTTTGGTTCCGTAGAACTTTTGGGGATTTTTTACCTTCAAAGATTCCATTCGGAGGTATTTTTGTTCCATAGTTGGAACATGAAAATCTTAATCAAACCAATTCAAAATAAAAAGGAATAGAAAGTTGTCGATGATACCTTTTTTGGAGCTTGATTCATTTTCCATAAAGGTATGAATTTCAGCCCCCTCCTTCTAGCACCAATGTTGGGAATAAAATTGAGGCACTTCTGAGTGCATTTGTCTAGTTTTCTGGAATCTCCCTCTCATTCATTCTTCTCATTTTAAAGGGGTTTTTTTTTTTAGTGAAAATTGCCAAAACTGATCACATATATTATAGAAAATTTGTTTTTAACCACAAACGAAATTTTATTTGTTTATAACCACTTTTTTTGAGAAATTACAGGAAAGCCCCCATCTCTTTTTTTTTTTCTCTCTCTCTTTCTCCTTCTCTCTCTCTCTCTCTCTCTCTCTCTCTCTCTCTCTCTCTCTCTCTCTCTCTCTCCCGATCCTCTCTCTCTTTTCTCCTCTCGGTGCTGTCGCCGGAGTTGGTTCGTGACGCCGGCGGCTCCGCTGGTCCAGGCGACGTCCAGCGGCTCTGGCGACGTGGTCTGCAATAAGAAAGAGAAATTAAAAAAACCAAAACCTAAACCTAATTTGAGGAAGAAGAAAAGGAAGAAGAAAAGGGGGAAAAAAACCTAAGCCTAATTTCAATTTAGTCCATATTTCAAGTTTCAACATTTTCAATTTAGGCTTGATTTCAAGTTTAGATATTTCATTTTAATTATGATTTCAAGTTTAGACATTTTCAATTTAGTCATGATTTCAAGTTTCAATGTTTTCAAAAAAAAGAAAACTAATTTTAAGGGTAATCTTGTAATTTATGGATATACACTGAATTTTTTTTAAAAAAGTGGTTATTAACAATTAAAGTTTCAAAAGTGGTTATTAACAAAAGTTTAATGTTTCCCATGGCTACTTTTGAATTTCTCCCTTATTTATTTATTTATTTTAAGAGTTTGTTATGCATGAGTTGGCATGCCATGTGTTACATGTTTTTTAAGTGACGTGTATTTTTTTTTTCAATATCTGTTAATTCAGGATCATGTATTTTTTAAAAGTTTTTGTTATTGGTAGAATTTGAATCGCTGACTTGGGAGTCATTTACCTAAACCCCAAGCTCGTCCATTTATAAGCTGAGTTACTCCCTTGTTAGCAATGACATGTGTATTGTTGGGTGTTATGCCATCCGAATATGTATATTCTACCGATTATATCCTTTGAATGTGAACATTTTTTTTTTTTTTTGAAAGGGCACCTGGAAACCTGGTAAACCAGATCCAGGGCAAAGTTACAACCATATTGGGACTCCACAAGTAAAGCCAAATTGAGCACAAGCCCAGAACAGAGTCCCACAACGGGAGAAAAACATCCACCCAAAGTGGAAATACAACCGAAGATCTCATACAGTCATACTAGATCACGATAGACTCTAATCCAATTTGTATCTCATATATATATATATATATATATATTAAAAACGATGTAGCAAAGGACAAGACCACCACGTAAACCCTACTTCGTTGTATACTTTCCAGGAGAATTTAAAGCGTTGTGCGAGATGTTGTGTGGTAGACACCAGTTGTTTTGTTTGGCTTTGAACATGTAAAAGAATATAAATGATTAAATAAAATAACAAATTTGATTCTCGAAGGAATTTTAACGGATACGACTAGACAAAACAATTTAATTTAAACCATAACATAAAATGTATTGTTAAAAAAAAAAAAAACAAATACATCTTCTGTTTTTTTCCATTCTTTTAAGTATCCAGTAAAAATAAATTAAATAAAAAAATAATAAAGAATAAGAAATGACATTTGATTCCATCTAAATCTTATCTTGACAATTTGGTATGCTTTTAAGTTACGATTTTCAACTGCCTTTGATTATAGAAATTCAAAACTAATGATGTACTTCTTGGATAAAATTAAAAAGGATTGGTCCTCAAGCCCTCTTTATTGTGGAGGATTTGTTTTGGCTGGAGGAGTTTCCGTCATGTGTTGGTTCTATTATTTCGGCTGAATACCGTGTCCCGTAGTAATTTCTGTTTAGTATCCAAAAAAAATAATTAAAGTGAAAATTAAACAGTAAAATACTCGATCGGCACCAACCAAAAGTGTGCATATAGCAATATAGAAAGCAAAAAGATTAAAAGAATACGAGCTCGTTCGACAATGGATGGTGGTTCTTCACTTCTTCCACTCATAAAATATCTTTGTTTACAACCGTTCAAAATCACAGTAAGATACTATTATTCGATATTTAAAGTCAAACTAGCTAGCTAGACTTTTACTGGATTCACAACCACCCATAAAAATAGAACTATACAACTGTTGTTGTTCTTGAAATTTTGAAAAGTTAAAACACACTTGTATGAATCATGATATCATTACATAGATCACCAACCACAACTATAAACTATAATGTTTCGGTAGTCAGCACCAACTTAGATATAGTCTAATTTAATTATTTGAAGATCTATACCCATCATTGGCCATTACCTAAAATAATATCAGAGTATATTTTAATATTTTATGTGCGTAATTAAGTTTATATATATATTTTTTTAAAATATTACATTTACTACTATTACAATAGGTAAAGCTATCGGAACTTATAAAGATTAGACAATACATATGTAGTACAGTCTGGATAACTACTTCCACATACAAACAAGGAGAAAACTCTCTATACATATTTGTAAAATACATATATAGAAAGTCAATGGTAATATGGTATTGTTTAAAAAAATAAAAAATTGACATTTGTTGGTTGACTTCATTGGAGGCCCTCAAAAGCCGTGGGCGGCTCTTAATCAGCCAATAGGAATTAGGAATGCTCATGGTTTCTATAAAATATTAGGTGAATGTCTGTTGACACGAGAGCATTTTTGTTCATCCACGTTAATTAGGGTGAACCATTACTATCCATTCTAAGTATTAACACGTGTTATAAACTTAACCCAAAGTCTAAAGTTAACTTAAAATTTAAGATACGTGTCAACATTTAGAATAGATGGTATTGGTTCATCCTAGTTAATATGGGTGAACAAAAATACACTCTATTGACACCGACTGTAAGTGAAAGGCTTACTGTCATATCGAGATTAATTTAATACAAAATAGAAGTGTGATATCTGTTAACTGTTAAGTGGTATCTATCCATTATTCCGTATTGCTGTTGGCCGTGTGGCGTGTACCAAACGAAGACTTAAAACTATCACCAAGACACCGAGTGCATTTTTGCTCACCCCCCTTTCAAGGGGGGTAACCATTACCCCCCTCCCATACACATGACATTTGTCTATGGAGGGGTAAAATTGTCTAAAAATTTTGACCTCTATGACACATATCATCTATGCAAGAGGGAGGTAATGGTTACCTCCCTTGAAGGGGGGTGAGCAAAAATGTTCTCCCAAGACACCAACCAACAGCACATGCACAATCACAGCTGGCATCAAAAAGCTTCCACGTGGCGATATTTTTAGTTGGTCTTATCTTTATCGCCTTCATTTCTCGGTTATTTAGTCTCGCCAAAGTGAGAAGGAAGACAACCGAGAACATGTTTTGTATTTGACTATTTGTGGGGTCCATATTTAGTATTTATAACTTTATCAGTATTATGAATGTAGACAATTAAATTTACATCTTTATCTCAAAGTGTGTATTTATCAAAACTTTTCCATAATCAGCAATCAACATGAATTGGTACGAATGTAGTTACTTTAATGTGTATTGATTGGAACGGAACCTTATGTATGTGTGTGTATATATATGTGGTTCTCTATTATGGATGCCTTAAAATTATAAAGTCCGGACGTCCAATCACTGTTACATATTCACATTGGACCCATAGCCTCATATTAATAAATACCTGCTATGGTTGAACATTATGAAATTATTAAATCATATATATATATATATATATATATCAATTGTCACCGTGTATATTTCTTACAAGTTACAACAATGTGTAATTCAAGTCACTTCAATATTTTCTTTTTAAAAAGTACATATTATATAATAATTATGAAATGCACAATCTTGAATATTCTCAAATGTGAACAAATAAACAATAAATCTCTCTAAAAAAAATGAATAATAAATCTTGATTTAATTTAAGTTAATATTTGCTGGATCTAAAGACAATACAGCTTAATTTGAATAGCTTCCGTACACGGTTTTAATATAAAAAGTAAAATATAATATGATAGATAAGATCATAAGACCACTGAAATTCGGTGGGCTTCTGGATGCAATTTGAGTGACTGTTTTGAATTGTGATGTAAAATCCAACCTGACTCAATCCAATTATTTTTTGATATATAACAACCAGTACAACCAACAAACAAAATACAAGAAACCACAACCAGAACATCCTACAAACAAATTACAAGAAACCAAAATCTGGATAAGGGGGATTAAAATCCACCCAAAGCTTCTCTCTAACTGATACAAGAGCTGCACATGCTAGCTCAAAAGCAAAGGAATTTTCAGAATTGAAAATTGCTAAACTCTTAATTATGCCAACATTAGAACACAACAACTTAATATCATCCACAATTAATTTAGATTCCCCTACAATAGGAATAGAATCATTTAGAATAGACACTAAAGCATCTGAAAATCCTTCTGCAAAATCTACCTGCAGCTGGTAAAAATCAGCAAGAAGCAACCCTTCCCTAAGAGCTATCAACTCTCCCATTTGAGGAGAAAAATTTCCTTGCAACTGATGCGATCTAGCTGCTGCCACCCATCCTTTATCATCTCGAATAACAGCTCCCACCCCCAAAGTTAACCCATTTTTCCTTAACTTTACTGCAGTATTGAGCTTTAATCTTCTTGGTGGAGGAGGCAACCAATCTGAACCTCTCCTAACCCCTGCATCTACAGACCGAGCAGCGATAGCATTCTTCGATCTCTGAAATTCCTCCAGTAAAGACAGAGCACCCACTATCACCAGCTGTGGAGATTTACTCTTCCCACTTTGCTGCAATCCATTTCGATTATTCCAATTAGCCCAAGCTATTATACAAAATCTGCACAGATCATCATCCGAAAGGTTAGCAGAGACATATAGAAGAACATCTATAACTGAAAGCTGATCCACCTCCTCCAATAAGCCACCATAATATGAAAATCCCCAGCACTTCCTTGCTTCCTTACACCACAAAATAGCATGTGCAGAGGTTTCAACAGGATTAAAACACCTATTACACCTATAGGAATCCACCACGTTACGTTTCCAGAGGTTCTGAAGGGATGGGAGACCATTCCAACAAGCTCGCCAGACAAAAACCTTAACCTTTGGAGGCAGTTTCAACTTCCACATCCTCTTCCACCACAGCTGCAAAACCTTCGAAGAAGACCCAGCAGCTTCCTCCTTTACCGAAATAGCTAAGGCATACCCACTTCGAACCGAATATTCTCCATTTTTTTCAAACGCCCACACAAGAAAATCATCTCCTCCTCCCCAACTAACCAGGATAGATAAAATTAATTCCTTATCCCCTGGCAACAGCCATCTATTAATTTTATCTATATCCCACCACCTCCTATTTCCATCAAACAAATCAGCCACCCTAAGATCAATTCCCTGATCAGGCGATATAACTCTGAAAGATAAAGGTCTCGGAATCCACCTATCCGTAAAAACCTTAATCGATTGTCCATTCCCAACCACCCATTTCATACCCTTCAAAAGCAGCTCCCTCCCCCATAAAATACTCCTCCAAACATGAGAACACCCAAGTTTAACAGCCACATCCAAAAATTCTGCAGTTTTAAAATATTTGGCCTTCATCAATTGAGCTACCAGTGAACCAGGAGATTTCAATATCCTCCAAGCTTGCTTTGCTAAAAGAGCATAGTTACTAGAAATTAGATCTTTAAACCCCAATCCTCCTTGACATTTCGGTTTACAAAGGGTCTCCCACTTCACCCAACTAATCTTCTTTTTCCCCTCCTTAGAACCCCACCAAAACTTAGAGAACATAGAACTTAATTCCTTACATAGCCCCACTGGCAACTGGAAAATACTCATAACATAAGTAGGGATAGCTTGGGCCACCGCTCTAACCAAAACTTCCTTGCCCCCAAAAGAAAAGTAGCTATCCTTCCACCCCCTCAATTTCTTCCAAACTCTCTCTTTAATAATATTAAACATAATTCTCTTATTTCTACCCACCATAGAAGGAAGGCCTAAATATTGATCCTGAAAATTACGATCCTCAACCCCTAGCAAATTAAAAATCTCAATTCTAGTATTCTCATCCACATTAGCACTATACGTAACCTTACTCTTTTGCAAATTAATTTTCTGCCCAGACCCCTTTTCATAAACTTTCAAAATATCCCTAATACTAGAGCTACACTCCTTCGAAGCCCTATTAAACAAAATACTGTCATCGGCAAAAAACATATGACTAATAATTGGACCTCCTCTAGCACATCTAACCCCCAACCCTCTGCCATTAAATTCTCCAGCAGTAAGCATACATGACAGTGCCTCTGCACACAAAATAAAAAGATAAGGGGAAAGCGAACACCCCTGCCTCAAACCCCTAGAAGGCTGCACTACACAAACAGGGGATCCATTCAGCAAAAACCGAAGGGAGGTTGTAGAAATACAATCCAAAATCAATTCAATCAACCTCTCAGGAAACTTCATCCTCACTAACACACCCTTTAGAAAATTTCACTCCACTCTATCGTAAGCTTTGCTCATATCTAATTTCAAAGCTATCAAACCCTTCTTACCAGATTTTTTCCTAGCTATCGAGTGGAGAGTTTCAAAAGCTACTAAAACGTTATCAAATATTTGTCTCCCTGGAACAAAGGCTGATTGATTAGGAGAAATTAAATCTGACAAAAACGGCTTAAGTCTAGATGCTATAACCTTTGTGACAGCCTTATACACCACACTACACAACGAAATAGGCCTAAAATCTTGAGGGGATACAGGATTAGAGACCTTAGGAATTAAAACAACATCTGTAAAATTAAACTCCCTAATAGAAGAATGACCATTCAAAATTCCTAAACAAACCCTAGTGAAATCATCTCCTATAATATTCCAAAACTTTTGAAAAAATAAAGCATTAAAACCATAAGGACCTGGAGACTTAGAAGGATGTAAGGCAAAAACAGCTGACCTGACTTCAGCAGCAGAAAAATCTGCCCTTAACACATCAATCTGAGAGAGACTCAAATGCAACCCAATTTTCTCTGAAGCAAGGCAAATATCCGATTGGAAAGGCATAGAAGAAGCAAACAGAGAACCAAAAAAATCTTGAATTACCGAAGACATACCCTCTATAGATTCTACCAGACAGCCTTCTGAATCATAAAGACTACCAATTGAGTTTTTCTTCTTGCGAGCTGAAGCTTTGGCGTGAAAATACTTAGAATTACAATCCCATGCCTCTAACCAATCTGCCCGTGATCTCTGCTTCCACAGCAGCTCCTCACTATCTAAAAGATCATTCACCTTATCTTCCAAACCTCTAATCTCAGCCATTACTCCCTCCTCCTCACAATGAGCATACAAAACCTCTATTTCTCTATTTTTCAACCCAATTTGATTACTAATATTCCTAAATCTAACATTACTCCACTGCAATAGACAAGAAGCACAATCTGACAGTTTAAGCGACAAATCAAGAGTAGAAAAAGAAGGACCTTTCAGACTCCAAGATTCCATTACCACCCTTCCAATATCTTCCTCTTTCAACCAAAAATTTTCAAACCGAAACCCTGACTTTCTCCTCCTCACTATCTGCCTAGAATTCCCACTCTTTAAAAGAATCGGACGATGATCCGAAGAATGAAATCCTAAGTGCTTTACCTCCACAGAATCAAATCTATCCTTCCACAAATGATTAGCAAAAAACCAATCTAACCTCTCTTGAATATTGAACCGACCCTCTCTTTTATTATTCCATGTAAATTGAGGGCTAGAATGCCCCAAGTCAACCAAATCACTCTCATCGATCACTTCTCTGAACTTAATCATCCCAGAAACTGACTTATTCGAACCTCCTACTTTCTCCAAAAAACTAAGCAATTTGTTATAATCTCCACCACTAACCCACGGCAAGTTGTCGACTTTACTAAGCCGATTCAACAAAGACCAAGAGTTCACTCTCAAAGAAGGAGTTGGATCCCCATACACACCAGAAAATCTCCACACAAATCCATCCTCCATCTCTATTCTAGCATCTATATGGCCTACAGAACTCGATTGGATAATGACCTTACAATCTTTTCTCCACATCAGCAACAATCCTCCCCTACTTCCATTACTATCCACCAGAAAAACCTCATACAACTCAAAAGACTCACTGACCGACAACCCTTTTCTGCCTCCAATTTTAGTTTCAGATACAAATACTACCTCTGGGGAATACTTACACAACAACCTCTTCAAGGCCGCTAACGTTCGGGGATTCCCCAAACTCCGAACGTTCCAACAAAGGCAATTCATAATTCTCGACGAGCCTAGAATCCAGACTCCGCCAACTCCTCTAACCCACAAAACCTCACCTTTTTAACCCCTCCAATCTCGACACTTGACCCAACTACCAACTTACGTTTACCAAATTTAATATCCCACCTCTTCAAAGAACTAGAAATAGCCCTCTCAATTGAAGACTTCTGAGAAGAACTGTTAAATTTCCCCAATTTAGAACGATGCCCTATTTTACTAAATTCTGACTTTCTTGAAGACCCAGCACCAACACCCATTACACTCTTCTTCCCTTTAGTATTAACCGTTTGAATACTCCTAAACAAAGACAACTTCTTCTGACCTTCCACCATCATCGCCTTTTCTCTTGCCAAACGCTTCCAGTTCTTAGAAGTAGTAATTCCAGAAGAAGAATTATTTAAATTCAGAATAGGACCTTCCAATAATTTCTCCTCACTATTCCTACCAACACCAACCGGGCCAGCCTCTTCCAGACCCAGACCTTCCACACTCTCAATTGGACCACTAACATTCAAACCTGGCCCACATCTGCTCCTCTCTTCTAAACCGACCACTTTAGAACACATTTGAACATCTTCTAATGGGCCTTCTAACCGAAATCCTTTATTCTTATCTGACCCAAACCCAGAACACATTTGAACATCTTCTAATGGGCCTTCTACCCGAATCCCTTTATTCTTTTCTGACCCAAACCCACCAGTTAGAACCAGATATTTATTCTTTTGACCTACAATATCATCTTCTCTGTTCATCGCTTCTGGAACTTCCTCACCTTCCACCAACTCTTATTGAATTCAAACCCCCTCCTTCATCCCATTCCTCTCCTCAACATCTTTACTCTTCCTCTTCGACCACTCCTCATGTTGTTGATCGAACCTCGATTTCTGCAGATCAGGGCCAGCAGCTCGCAACCAAGAACCGTAATTAGTATTCTCACTCTTCAGTGCCTCCCTCTTTGCCTCTTTATCAGAGCACTCTTTGTCGCCATGACCTATCCTACCACAAACATAACAAAATTCAGGAAGTCTTTCATACTTCAGAATAACCATCACAACACAATCCGATTTATCCAGCTTCAATCTTAACCATCTCTTCAAAGGCCTAGTTATATCTATTTGCACTTTGACCTTCAGAAATTTCCCCCAACACTCCTCGATTCCGATGGGATTTCAATCACCCTACCTATCTGATTAGCCATCCATTTAGCAGTCCTCCTATTCATACACATGATCGGAACTCCATGAATTTGGATCCAGAGCTCCACTTTATTAAATTGCAAAGAAGCAATATTACCCATCCCTTCTGTTTTTCCAACACGATTAAGCTATTATCAAAATACCACGGACCACGCTGCCAGATCCGATTTCTATCCTCCTGATTATCAAACCGAAACAAAAAGATATTCACTCCTACTACCTCAATCTCTACCCTCCCAAATTGACTCCACAATTTTTCAATAAGGTTTATAAACGCCTCCCTATTGACTTTTTTCCCTGAAATAATCTTACCCACAAGACTTAGCTCAACCACCGCCCCACCCTCTACCTGATCCTCTTCAGCCATCTCAAAAATCTCACCATCTACATCTGTAATAGAAAGCTTCTCATAAAGCTTTGATATTTCCGACTCACCCATCTTACCAAAACCCAGAGATAAGAAAACACACTAAACACTAGACAAGCAACTTCAATCAAGAAGACTCCGACCCTAAAGACCCTTCTACTTTTACTTCAGTTTTTCCTTCTAAGAACAGAGAGAAAAAAAAAGAGAAAAGACTTATTTTTTGTGTCAAAATGTGATTAATAATTTAAAAAGTTATATACATATATATATATAAAACAAAAAGCCTGATTTAGTGTAAAAAATAACGGAATGAGTTTAATTTGTTAAAAATGGTAAAGAAATTGAAAAGAAGAGCACGGGTCTATTTAATATTTTAATGAGTATTGTCAAAAGACGTATACATCACGTGATTTTGCTTATTAATTACGGCAATTATTGGCTCATCTTACCACCCGTCAGATGTGACTTATAGACTATAGAGTTATAGGTAACTGGCTGTCACTTAACTTGGACATTCACCGCACTGTATTTTGTATATATAAAAAATTAATAAAAAATTATTAGGTCACCTAAAGCCTAAAGGTTTTTATTTTTTAAATATTACAATAATTTAATATATGTAAAGAAAAAAATTGCCAAGGGGGTAAAAGAATTACATTGGAGGTATGTTCGACGACCTCCACTGGATTCGACCTTGTTAGAGGTCGATGGAGAAGATAAATAACAAAATAAGTATTGGAAATATAAAATATGTCTCAAAAATATTAAAAAAGAAAAAACTTTAAAAAATGCAAGACTTCTTTTATGATTGTGTTTTAAAGAGTATTTTTGTTAACAACATATTTTAGGTTCTATTAAAACTCAGGTTATTAAATAAAAGATATTCTCCAAAGTAGAGGAGTAAAGAGTTATAGAAAATTTTTGAACCCTAAGTTATAACAAGTATTAGGTCACCTTAAAAGCATTGACTTATAAGTTATAAGTTATAACAATTACTAGATCTTTTTTTTTTTTTTTTTTGAAGCCTTGACGATGTGGATGCCAAATAAATTTGGTCAAATTTGTATCCAAATGATATGACGTTGTCAACATCTCATTAGATCATACGGTGAGTGATGTGATATTGACAATTTACATGCTACATCATCTGGGTAAATTTGGACAAATATTTTGGATATCATAATATATATATATATATATATATTGAGACATTGGACATCATAATATTAGTATTGAGATATCTTTGTCTTTCTTTATTGCAAAAGAAAAATTACAATTTTTTAACCACGAGCTGTGGTGCGGTTGGTCACTACACTCCCAGTAGGGCGAATGGTTCGGGCTTTGTTTGAGTTTGAACCTCACTGGAAGCACCTCGTGGCCAGGCTTTATTGACCTCCAGACTAAAGCGGGGATTAGTCCCACTCCTTAACGATCGGTTGCTGATCGGAGTGAGGGATACCTCATGGTCTAACAAAAAAAAAAAAAAAAATTACAATTATTTTTTTGTTTCAAGCGAATATTGCTTTCTTGCATGAAATTCTTAAAAATTAAAAGAATATATATTTGCTACAGAAGTTCACTCAGTGTATACCACTCACTGACTTATTTGTGGGTTCAAATTCATATCAAATGGATCTAGAAGTCTCTTGTCTATGTAAAACTCTAAAACCAACTTAAATATTTGATCATAAATAATTCACATCATCTTAGGAATCTCAAGAATAGTGGATTTGTGATATATATTTTTTTCTGGTTCTATTTCTGTAAATATATATATATATAAAACCATCCAAATCACTATTCAAACCATTTTGTACTTTCCCTATCCCTTCATGAACTCCAAGAAAACCATCCTCTCAACTTCCTAATCCACAATTTTTTTATTTTTTTTTACATTAAAATTAAAATTAATTAATTATAAATTTTTTGATGTTACAATAATCTAATTTAAATTTCCTGTTCAAAAAATGAAATCTAATTAAATTTAGAGAAATGATACTCCACCCAAAATTTCAACCAAAATGTGAGATGTTATCACCACACAAAATCACACAAAATCTTGAAAATCATGACGTTGGCTCATGTTATGTGTGGTGATGACACCTCACATTTGGGTTAGAATTTGAGTTGAAATTTTGGGTGCAGTAGGCCAGTAGCATTACTCTTAAATTTATCATCGAAGAAAAATCTAATTTAAATTAGGGTAGTGTTAACATGTGTCCTAAGGACAAATAATCGAACGCTATAAAAGGAATGTTAGATATTGTATTTAGGGGTATTATCACTAAAGTCCCTATTTTTTCATGAATTGTCACCTATTTAAACATCTTTGCTATATTAGTCACTTTAGTCCCTTGTTTTTTCAAAATACATCACTTTAGTCCATTTGACTAAAAAACTAGCGGTCAATTATAACATAATGTATAAAAATACAATTTTAACCTTTATTGTTATTTTTAAATTTTTTCTTTTAGTCCCTCTAGTTTCAATAATAGCTAGTCAACCCCTAAAAAAAATTAAAATGCCTCCATCAAAGATCGAACCTTTAACCTTAAGGTTAAAAGTCACAAACTTCAACCAACTAAGCTACTCTAGCTCAATGTTGAAGGTTTGTTGATTTAAATGTATATATAGTTATATAATTTGTTTAAACTAATTTAAATCTATTTATATAATTTAAAATAAACTCATATTTAATAATAATATGTAAAAACATATTTATGAAAATGAAAAAGAAAATAACAAAACAAAAGGAAACCAAGAAAATCCAGAAAATCAAAACCTGTAATTTTTTTTGCTTTCTTTTTTTTGGATTTTTTTCTTTTCAAAAAATATATTATTTCAATTTGATAAAAAAAAAAAAAAAAAAAAAAACCCAAAAAATCAAATCCCAAAAATTGAAAATTTCTTTCTTTTTTTTTTCCTTTTTTTTCCTTTTGTTTTGTTATTTTCTTTTTCATTCTCAAAAATATGTTTTTATATATTATTGTTATATATTAGTAAAAAAAATCCAAAAAAATAAAGAAAGAAAAAAATTACAGGCTTTGATTTTATAAACAGATTTAAATTTGTTTAAACAAATTATATAACTATATATATACATTTAAATCAACAAACCTTCAACAATGAGCTTGAGTAGGTTAGTTGGTTAAAGCTTGTGACTTTTAACCTTAAGGTTGAAGGTTCGATCCTTAATGGAAACATATTAATTTTTTCAAGGGTTGACCAACTATTATTGAAACTAGAGGGACTAAAATTAAAAATTAAAAAATTACAATAGAGGGTAAAATTGTATTTTTACACATTATGTTATAGTTGACCATTAGTTTTTTTGTCAAATGGACTAAAGTGATGTATTTTGAAAAAACAAGGGACTAAAGTGATTAATATGGCAAAGACACTTAAATAGGTGACAATTCATGAAAAAGTAGGGACTTTAGTGATAATACCCCTTGTATTTATTGTCTTTAATCACAATAATGTAGAAACAAGACAATAAATACGGTTTAACTTTCCGTTTTATCTCGTACTCTTACTACCTTTTAAATTAAGAGTAATGATATCTGTTGCTCAAATGATACGACAACACTCTAATACATTTATTTAAATTATGCAAATTTAATACAATTTAAATGAATGAGTTAGAGTGTTATCAGTACTGACCACATCATTTGAGCACCGGATTTAGACACTAAATTTTTACAAAATAACATTATTGTTAAATGGGTGCCGATATTGACACTCATGAAACTTATAAGTACACCCATATTTTATTAAATTTTTTAATTACAAAAATATCCTAATATAAATTTACTAATAAAGACAAATTACTTTAATTAAAAATAAATCAAATACTATATACACTAATTAATTACATCCATATCTTCAACTATATTTTTTTATTAAAAAAAAACTTACCTTTCAAAAAAAAAAAACCTTATTATAAACCCTAATTAAACTCTAATTTTATTTCAAGTATCAAACTTTCTCATCATCTCATGATTATCATATTGTTTTTTTACTTTCATTCATGTATAGTTATGAACTCTATCAGAACTCTATCAATAAATAATTTTTTTTAAAAGATAACTGTAGATATCAATAAGTTTTATTTTTTATTTTTTATTTTTTAAGATAGCCGTATATATCAATAAGTGTTTTTTTTTTTATTAAGATGGTTGTATAAATAAGAAAATTGCAGATTGAAAATATCTTGACCTCATATACAATTCAGTTCCATATATTCCCTTTCATAAGACTCATATATTTGAGATATTTACGAAAGTAAATTGAATCATCATTAAAAGATAATTTGATTCCAAAAATAATATGATTTTTATTTTATTTTTTTATAAATAGTGTGATAATAATTTAACAGTATTTATAAATAGTATGTATTAAAATGAATATGTTCATTTCAATGAGGGTATTATTGACATTAGAATGAGTGCTTATAGTAATATTTATTTTTTAAATTTTAGATATTGGTGTATTTATAAAAATAAGTATACTAATAATTTTTATAGGTATCAATATCCATACTCTCGTTAAATTGATGTCGGTAACTATGATAATGTAACACGCACGTAACTCAATATCTCCCTTGCAAAAAAAATCTTCTCGCTTTACTCAGTAAAGTCCGTTAAAATTGTGTATCCGAGAAATTGACTTTTTCTCCAAGTAGACCCGCAACTTTGTCCTTTATATACGTCTGCCAGTTGCAGTCTTGTAGACACGGGACAGTTAACATTCACACAAGAAAATTAAAAAAATTAAAAAATACACAAGGGTTTATGTTTATCACCGAATAGAAGAATTAGAATCGAAGAAATCATTTAATTGTGTTTATTTTTATTTGGTTTATAAGAGTTGAATCTGTAGAGCATTGTGTGTGTTGTTGGATTCTACGAAAGATTGATTACCTACATGTTTGAAAAATGAAGTTTTGTAAGAAATATCAGGAGTACATGCAAGAACAAGAGAAAAAAAAACTACCTGCTGTTGGTTTGAAGAAGCTCAAGAAGATTTTGAAGAAGTGCAGTAGAGATTTCCAGACCCATAACTACATTGATAGTACCCAACCCTGCCCTCACCACTGTCCTGGTATTCTTCGCTTTATGTTTACAATTCTACAATTGATTTTGCCTATTAAGTGTTTGATGATATGAACAGAGGTTAATTTGTTCTGTTTTCTTCTTTCTTTTGCATTATTTTTTTGTCTTGATTCTAACTCTGTTTCAAAACTTTGTTATTGGTGTTTTTGTGGGATTCTCTCATAATTTACAATTGGGTTTGGGTCTGCTAGTGGAACCAACAATAACATGTATACGAATTGTACGAGTTCAAGTACTCGGTTTGGTCTTTTAGGCGAATTCAGATCTGTTTAAAGCATATTTATTGAAAAAGTTAATGGGAAATTTGTTTCATTGTCTGTTCATAGAAAATGCACAATCTGATTCATATTCCATAATTGTTGAAATTCCTCCACCCATACACTGAGAAGCTGCATGTTTTTACATGTGTTTGTGTAACTTAAGAAATTTTGTTATTATGTTATTTTGTGGTGGTTACTAGCTAGTTTAGCCGGTAAGATTTCTCGTGCAATCACAAGAAGTTCTGGGTTGAAATCTGTCTCACACTTTGATGCAGAGGAATTAAAGAAAATTTAAGAAAAAGAAAAATAAAAAGAGAGGGGAAATTTTGTTATTTTGTCGATATTTACTGGTATGCTAATTGAAATCGTTGTGTAGTGTGCGATGGAACCTTCTTCCCTTCTCTTCTGAATGAAATGTCAGCTGTAGTAGGATGCTTTAACGAGCGTGCACGGAAGTTGCTTGAGATTCATCTGGCTTCTGGGTTAGGGAAGTGCTTTATTTGGTTTAAAGGCAAGGTGAAAGGGACCCATGTTGCCTTAGTTCAAGAAGGCAGGGACTTGGTCACCTATGCACTAATCAACGCCATTGCGATTAGAAAAATACTGAAGAAATATGATAAGGTATGTTTATACTCATTTTCTATATCGCATTTTAGTACAAATTTATTCTGCTTTTGCTTGTTGTGATACTTAGCAATATTTAATCTTTTATTTATTTATTTTTTTATGGGGGGCACACAGATTCATTATTCTAAGCAAGGGCAGGTCTTCAAGTCACAAGCCCAAAGTATGCATATTGAGATTTTGCAGTCACCTTGGCTGTGTGAGCTTATGGCTTTCCACATCAATTTGAGGGAAACCAAAGTCAACTCAAGCAACGCCCCTGCGTTGTTCGAAGGGTGCTCTCTCAAATTCAATGACGACAAACCATCACTCTCTTGTGAGCTCTTTGATTCTGTCCAGATTGATATTGATTTGACTTGTTCTATATGCTTGGTAAGTTCTTAATTTTATATTTTTAGAAGTGACATCATACATAATGCACTAAGGCCTAAGCAATCACATAAAAAATCTGTGTACTACTGGAATTTCACGAAGTATATCATTGATTTTTTTTGCATTGAAGCCGTGTAACATTGTTGGTTATTTATATCCTGTTCTGGTTTGATGTCTAATACACGTCATCATGTTATTAACAGTGAAAACTGAAAGATTATCAAGTAAATGTGAAATAGCTGTTCTCAATATTTTGAATATTACAATTTACAAATTCTACAAGGCATTAATAAATGAAGTATTTTTTCTAACCAGGGGCTGTAGCCTTGCAATCTAGATATATCGTTGAACTTAAATGACATCATGGCAGAAAAAAGTTAACTTTACCATCATGATCCCCTTTCTTATGTAAATTTTTCTTCTGGTAACAGGACACTGTGTTTGATCCGGTTTCTCTGATATGTGGTCACATATTCTGCTACATGTGTGCTTGCTCTGCTGCATCAGTGACCATTGTTGATGGACTAAAGGAAGCTGAACCCAAAGAAAAATGCCCTCTGTGCCGAGAGGTAACATTTATATATTCGGTATATATATCCGGTTTCTCAGAATATTTGGACTTATTCTAGATCTACTGCCAATTCAAGTTTTTTATTTCATAATTTTTTTTTTCCCATAAAGACTAATAAAATTCTTCTTGATCTATGTAGTTTCCAATCCACTCCTATGTGCATTGCTGGTCTTGTTTAAAGTTGTCAGGGTTTACCTGTGATGTGTAATTATTATAAAATGCTGTTGATTTTCACCATTAGTGTTAGTTGTCCCCTTTCAATAAGTTACAATATGACTTGTCGTAATATTGAGGAAACTGTTTTCACTCTTAACAATTTAAACGATAAGAAAAGTGAATTCTGGAAAAAAATTGTATTTGCCTTTCTACAGTTATACGTTGTTCGAACCATAATCAATTAACTCTGTGTCTTATAATTTATATTGATTTAATTTCAGGCTGGAGTATATGAAGGTGCCGTGCACTTGGAGGAGCTTAGTATTCTATTAAGTCGAAGGTTTGTCTCTGTCCATCAAGCTATCATCATACATGCCCTACTAAATTCTTAATTTCTTATTTATTTTGCTCATGGGAAGGTGGAGCTGAGTGTGAGTGTAAAGAAAAAAAGAGTGGTAAAGGAATGAATTTATGTGTTCCTATCTATGCACTGCTTGCAAGTTTCTCACATTTACCGTTCTTACTTGAACAGCTGCCGTGAGTATTGGGGAGAGCGTCTTCGGACGGAAAAAGTAGAGAGGGTTCGGCAGGCAAAGGAGCATTGGGAATCCCAGTGTCGAACATTCATTGGTGTTTAAACAAGCAATTCTCTCAATTTAGTTTTAGTTTTAGGTCAAAACCCAGAAATCTGTGGTTTCCCTGGTACCTGTAATGTTTTGTTTCCAGCATATGCTTGATTTTTGCATAAATTTTGTATATATCATTCATGTAGAACTGCTGCAGAATGTTCTGGTTTATTGGAATGGATTATGATTTCCCTGTTTGAACAAATCACATATATTACACTCGCAGCAACCAAATAAATGGATGAACAGAAAATTGTTAGTCCATGAAAACTTTCAAGAGTTTAATATCCAGTGTCGTGAGAGTAGATACCCAGGTCTCAAAAGACTCCGAACTTGTTCGGTGTCGGATTTAAAAGAAAAAAAAGGCTGTTTTTATTGTTTTTTATTTTATTTTATTTTTATTTTTATTTTTTTAATTTTAATTATTGAAATATTATATAAATTTGGGTTTTTTATGGAGATGGGAGGATTTAAACCCACGATCTCCTGACGTAGATACGAAGGTTAAACCACTTGATCAATCTTATCTTGTCGATAGATATATTTTCTTGAAATATTACAATAATTCGAAATTTTGGAAAAGGAACAGATTCGAACCCACAACCTCATGGTATAGGTGCATCTTGTCTAAACTGTTATTATTGTATAATTGTATAGTGTATAGTGTTACAATATACCTTCATCATCTCTACTATGGATCAAATCACAAAAATCAAGCTTCGTCTTCTCCCAAAATTTCAGAGAATTAGAAGCCTAAAGAATATTTATGATTCAATAGCTTGCTTCTCATAGTCTCATTTGTCCATAAAATTTAAAGCAACTTGATCTCCATTAGTCACCCACCGAATGTATAAATAATGTTCATGATGATACGATGGCATAGATCACCCATGTATGGGTCCAAACGTATACATAAACTAATACAATTAGTGTATAGTGTATTTGGAAGAACTTGTTTACTAGATTCATGCTTTTCTTTTTGAGGGGTTATTTTTTTATTTTTTTTATTTTATCTAAACCATCCCCAATATATTTTATTAATTACATTATATTCTTTTCAAATAAAAACCTAATAAACTTATTCAACCCTAAACTTATTTATAAAAAAAAAATATGTAAATGATTTAATTTAAACCCAAATCTAAAACTCATTTCAAATGCAAAACCTCCACCTCCACAATGTAAAAACCCACAAATCACCCAAATGGAAAACTTATTTTTTTTTTTTCTTTAACTATAAGAACTCCGAATTTGTTATTTACCTTTTTATAAAAGAAATATATCATAAGAATTTGAGAAAAAGTTAAAATAAAAATACAAACTCTAAGGAAAAGGGTTAGTAATGTACTAATGTTATTCAAGAATAAGTGTCCAACAAACAGTTGAATGTGGAAACTTCAAACTTGAAAGTTGAAACCAAAGCAATAAGAACTTGGATTAAACAAGAAAGACAACAAACACAAATCAACTTCAAGATTAAATCTTGATTAATGAAATGAAAGAATTACTACAGTAATGATAAAAGAATAGAGGAATTTTACATGGCTCTGACATTGTCAATTAAACAGAACAAAAAAAATAATAATTGAAAGTTTACACTGTATGATGATTCAAACACCATCTATAGATTCTATACGATGATCGAACTGAAGTTACGTCGTGTTCTTGGCGATCTTGAGTAGCTTCTCGAAGGTGTGAGTTGGACATGCAAGCGTAATCGGCCCGTCAATTTTAACATCAAAAACATCTCCTTGTGAAGTGTTGATGAGTTGTTGAAAGTTTGGCAATGAGAGATAAATGAGCGGAACTTGGTATCTCTTACGCTCTTGGCCGACGTAAATGGCTACGCAGCCTCTTGCAAGCTCAAGCTTTTCAGATTTCTTCTCATCAGCTGCAGCAGCATTCACCAACCTTTTGTACCAGTTGTTGGAATAGCTGGCGCTCAACTTCTTCATGAATCTTTGAAGGGGTCTAGTGGAGATCATCATGATTCTCAGAGATTTATTATAAAGTTGAGTAGGAGAGAAAAAATTAAGGAAATTACAAAGCACAAAGTGAGGGTTTGTGAATTGTGATGTAAACACGATGAATATATATATATATATAGAGGCAACAATACGACTCCTGGTTTGATTAGGATTCCTAATCCTATTAGTTTTTATATCATAAATTATCTAAATC
Organism: Acer campestre; assembly: GCA_954870605.1. Lineage (NCBI taxonomy): Eukaryota > Viridiplantae > Streptophyta > Magnoliopsida > Sapindales > Sapindaceae > Acer > Acer campestre. Next base: position 11,261,099 of record OX940802.1, read on the forward strand.
CTATTCTATAATATTTTTTAATAAAATATTATGGATTTAACCTTTTGTTTTTGGAAAGCTTTTCATAGAACAGATTCTATATATGTATAATTTTTTCATAGCTTGAATCCAATAAACAAGTTCTTCCAGACATACACTTATTTTACTAGTTTATGTATACGTTTGGACCGTGCATGGGTGATCTATGTGGCTATGCCATCGTATCATCATAAACATTATTTATACATTTTGTGGGTGATTGATGGAGATCAAATTGCTTTAAATTTTGAGTGACGTTATTTACATCCCTTTAAAATTATATGTGCACCCTCATTAAATTTTTAAATTATTATAATTTGTAATTAAACCCACATTTTATTTAAATATATCCTCTATTCCTCTGTAGATAAATACCATAAATTAATAAATTATAAAATAATTAAAATAAATTATAAATTATAAATATAAATTATTTACTAAAAATGAAAAATAAAGGAGCCAAATCGAAACCCATGCCAACTTGTTGCATTTTTTTTTTTTTTAACAAGAGAGTGTTTCTTCTATAGACATTAAAAATATCCTTTAACCTTTTTTAAATAGGAAAGAACATCCCTCCATTCCTTCCTTTTAAAAAAAAAAACTAGGAAATTAAATTGAAGAACAAAATGATGATGTATCTGGATTTTTTTTGAAAAAAAAAAAAACTTGGATCTCCATTATCAACAATCAAAACAAAATTTGGATCTCCATTATCAAAACACCACTTTCAAGAACTCCTTTTGGGTTTTGAAACGAACCTACAAATGAGATAAATGGTAAATGACACTGCACTTCTTGAGGTTTGGCCTTCGGACAACTAGGGCATGTTTACTAATTGGGAATGAAATGAATCGGAATCAAATTCCAACAGAAAGGGAATGGAGAGGAATCGGAATTAAGTTACTAAATTCAATTCCAGCGTTTACTAATTTTGAAGAATTGGAAATAGAATCAAATGTGTACAAATTTGATTACAAAAAACCCCCTATAATATATATATATACATATCAATTTTAATAGGATAAAAACTAAAATGCCGGTAGAAAAAATAAAAAATAAACTTATGTCTTCCACGATGAAGGCATGCTATTTTCTTATTCCTTTATTTATTTATATATTCATTATATATATATATACCATGCAACGTCTGTAAGAAATCGGTATACGATATTTCAAAATTTTATTTAATTTTTTGTTGCAGTTATGTTTTTATTTTTTATTTTTATATCAAACTTTTTTATTTTCCTAATAAAATCATTTATATATACATACCAAATTCAAGGTATTCGTAGTTCATTTTTATTTTATTATGTATATATATATATATTACAACATAATTTCATATGAGATATTAATGAAAAAAATATATGCACAACTATTTTTTATTTATTGGGGGAATTACATTTTAGTCCCTATAGTTTACCTTAATCTGCGTTTAGTCCACAATTTTTTTTTATTGTAACTTTTAGTTCTTTTGTGACAGAATCCGTCAAAAGACAGATTCTGCCATGTCAGTCAACCTAAATGACTGTATTGCCCCTGAAGGTTGCTGATGACATGGAAAAGACCGTTTTACCCTTAATTAAAAATTAAAAAACTAAATTTAAAAACAGATTTAATAAATAAAAAATGGTAGGGATTTATTTATTTAAAAAATAAAAAATAAATATATAAAAAAATGAGAAAAAAGTTTCTATCAAACTAAAAATTCAAAACAATTTATAAAATAAAATATTTTAAATCTCCACCATCCAAATCTTAGATGGATGGTGGGGATTTATTTATTTAAAAAATAAAAAATAATTATATATTTAAATGAGAAAACAATTTCTATCAAACTAAAAATTTAAAACAATTTAAAAATAAAATACTTTAAATCTCCACCATCCAAATCTTAGATGGATGGTAGGGATTTATTTATTTAAAAAATAATAAAATAATAATATAAAAAAATGAGAAAACAAATTCCAACCACTAAAACCCATACCAGAAAATTAATCCCAGAAACCCAGAAAATATAAAACTCATCCCAGAAACCCAGAAAATTTAAAAGAAACCCATAAACACAAATCTCTCATCCCTCTCCTCCACCACCACTCCCATCGCCATCCATTAGCATCATCATGGGAGATATTTCTTTTTGCCATTTACATAAATCTCAACATATTTACAAAAAAATGCCCTCAACTTCTTCTCCTACAAAAATTCTTTAAATCCTCCATATCATCCCACCAACATTTCACTGTCAAACCTTGCAACAACCCTATATACACATCATCCACATACTGTAATCATATATTATTCTAATTCTAATATCTACTACTACCTTTACCTTTCTTCTCTTTTCTTTTATCTTTTCTTCTTTTACTTCTTTCGCGGCGAGCGTTTATCGGTTGCCGATAGACTCAGAATGCATGAGGGAGAGTGAGATTTCACAAGCTGTCATCATCGCCATCTCTTCCTTCCCCACCGACAACGAATCAAAAGCACCATTGACGACGGCGACGCGAAGGGAGGCAGTACTCGAACTTGAACCAAGCGCACTCCGTCGGCGGATGTGCAGCGATGATGGCGACACAAAGGGAGGGTTCTGCCCTCCTTCATCTCTCTCACCCGTATACAACAAGGATTTTGATTTGGTGTTGCGGATTTGGGATTTTTGGGTTTTTGATTTTGGGGATTTTGAAGGTTTTTTATTTTGGGATTTTTATTTGGTGTGCTGATTTGGGGATTTTGATTTTTGGGGATTTTGATTTAGGCCGAAATTCTGAAGGGATTTGATTTGATTTTGAACCAGTTTTAATTAGTTTTATTTTTTAATTTAATTAGTTTCGATTATTATATATTTTTTTGATAAAAATAATTATTTGTTTTTTAAAATTAATTTGTAAATTACTATTATACCCTTTGGTCATATAAGATTCTAGAACATCTGATATTATTTTACCCTTTTACCCTTGTTGACCCTCGTTGACTTGACGGAACCCTAACAGAATTGGACGGTAGGGACTGGAATTCATATTGTCGGAATACAGATGGACTGAAAGTTACAATACCAAAAAACCATGGACTAAACGCAGATTAAGGCAAACTACAGAGACTAAAATACGATTTTCCCTTATTTATTTATTAATTTTATGTGAGGATAGTTTAATAAAAATACATGAATTCACCTTGTAATCAGGAAAGGGAACTTGATTCCTAGGATGGGTGAGAGGAATCAAGTTCCCTTTCTTTCACGAAATTAATTCCTGATTTGTGTATGGGGTCCACGGAATTTAATTCCCCAAAACATTAGTAAACACTGTAATTCAAAATTAAGAACTTAATTCCCTTTCCTTGGATGGGATTCTTGATTAGTAAACACGCCATAAATTAGATAAATGGTAAATTACACTGCACCCCCTGAGGTTTGGCCTTCAGACACCTAGATGGAAAAGTTTTATTATTTTACTCAAACACCCCATACACATAACAGTAGTCAAACTTCTGTTAAGTTGACTTACTTTGATTTCCAGAAATACCAAAATGCCCTTAAATTTGACGTGAAAACAAAACAAAAAGTAAAAAAAAAAAAATTGCAAACAAACAACATCAGCATACATAGCATAAACCCAGAAAAGCATCAAATAAAAATCAATGTAAAAATATCACCACCATTACACAATAATACAAACCCAAGAAAATCATCATCCATCACCACAAACCCAGAAAAGTCCAACCATTGGTTCAATACAATAAGGTTTTGAAATCAAAAGCCCGTTTGGCTCACGGGTTGAGTTTGAGTCAACTTACTAACATAAGGTTTTCGGTTTGGGGCATGCCGACTTAGCGCGTTGCCATCCCTAATTACATTGTCCATACTAACTACGATGGTGTACATGCTACTATAGTACGTACTATTATAGCCTAAATAGCTCTCTTTTTTTTCAAAAAAAAATCAACATTATTTTGATTTCAGAAGGTGCTATACACTTGAAAGAGCTTAGTATTCTATTGAGTCGAAATTTTGTTTCTTTGATTTGAGATAACTTCACATGATTCTTACTAAAACTTCTTAGTTTCTTATCTATTTTATTTAACGAAAAAGTTGAGTTGAGCCTTTTTTAACTATGAAATTTGATTTTGACTTTTTATTTATTTATAAATATAGCATATTTGGTGTGATAACTTGAGCTTGAAATATTAATAGATTGAATGAGCGTCATTTATCATCGAATCACATTGAACAGTGGTTTTAGAGTCCATCTTAATGGTAGCATAGTGAAATGTTGGCAATCTATGTTTTAAAACTAAGAATTGGCACAATATTAGAGGTGGTGCCTAAGCCCAGCTAAATTATTATTGGGTGATTAGAGCCTTTGACCAGATAGATTTGCTGTGTTTCATGAATGTTTTGGCTAGAGAATTAAATTATCAAGGATTACACTCAGGGCCGGATGTACATGGAACCCGTAGGGGCCATATACAGCCGCCCAACCAATTTTGTTTTACAATTGTTTATTGCCCCTATGGGTGTGAGTGTGTTGGCCCTAGGGATGGCCAACGGGGGAATGAGGATGAATATAGGTCCCCCAATTCCTATCCCTATTTTCCAAACCGCGCCCCCCCAGTCAATAATGGGGATGGGGTAGTTTTAGGGGGAGGTCCCCCCATCCCCATCTCCATTTCCCGGTCTTCCCCATTTCCCTATTTCCCATGTTTAATTAAAAATCACATATTTAGTAAAATAAAAAAAAAAATTATATATATATACTTAGTAAAATAGAAAGAATAAAAATATTAAGAAATATATATAAAAATATATATTATATATAATGTTTGGGGGAAATGGGGAAATAGGGATGGGGGCACCTACCCCATCCCCATCCCCATTTCCATGAATTTGTAGGGGAAATGGGGATGGGGAGAGGTCCCCCCATCCCCATCCCCATTTTAAATTGGGGATGAAAATCATCTCCACCCACCCCCACCCCACAACCCAAATTTTCCCATTTTCCCCTAAAAAATTTCCCCTAAATAGGGATGGAAGAGCAGGGATTTGGGGCCCCAGGGGAAAATGGCCATCCCTAGTTGGCCCTATACATTAATGTATTACTTCATTTATACTTTTACTATCGTGGGTATGAGTGTGTCAGGCTGAACTGGCGTTTTTCTTTTTCATATTCATAAATGTAAATGGATATAATTTCCTATAAATAAAATAAGCTCCTTGCATTACATTAAATATAAAATTAAATAAATAAATAAACCTTATAACGCCAAAAAGGGAATAGAAGAATTCCAAAAAATAGTGCAAAATATAAAGTGATCCTATTATCACTTTAAACATTCCCTATTTCCACTCTTGATCTAGCCTTTTCTTCGTCTTGGGTAGAGGTGGCCACGGTTCCAGTTGAACCGTCGGTTTTGTTTGTGGTTTAACCAGAACCGTACGACCCAAACAGGAACCAAAATCGTAACCTAAACCACCGGTTTGAAAACTGGTTGTGAACCGCTTTACACGGTTTCGGTTTCGGTTTTGCCTTCCTGAAAACCGACCAAAACCGGCGGTTTAACCGCGGAAACAGTTTTATCCACAGTTAAACTGCCGGTTTTTAAAAATAAAATAAAATAAAAATAATAATTCGACGAATCAAACGCTGCCACGTGGTAAAACAATTTGAAAAAACCAACCGTTGGGTCAAACCGGAGGAAAAGGTGACCAATGAAACGCTGCCACGTGGCACCACATTTGAAAAAAATTAAAATATGGCCGTTGGGCAGAAAAGTCAGATGACCGTTCTAATTTTTGCCCAACGGCCACCGATTTTTTATTTTTTATTTTTTACCCCTTAATTTTTTTTAATTGCAAAGCTACCCCTCTCTACTATACTATAAATAACCCCCCACAGTTCATTATTCTTCACACCACTCTCATTCTCTCAACTTCTCTCAATCTCTCTCAATCTCAAATTCTCAATTCTCTCTACATTCTACAATTTTCTTTAATTCTTATTTCACATATAAATCATTTCTTCTATTTTTTACTATCAACTATTTTTTCAATCATCAAATTGATTTACAATATTTATTTCTTCTATTTTTGACCATCATAATTTTTTTTTTTCACCACTATTATTTCAACAATATATCTTTTTCAATCATATATATATATATATATATTTACTTACTAACCACTCTTATTCCAACAATATATATATTTTTTTCAATAATTTATTTATTTTTACTTTGTTACCACTATTATTCCAACAATATTTTCTTTACATATATCTATATTGTATTATTATTAATTTTTCAATGGTAAGTGGGGGAGATGGTTCAAGAAATTTGAATAGAGGGAAGGGTCCAATGCAAAACTTATTGGAACACATTGGTGATGATGTCACTTACGACGATGTGGCTTTTCACCAGTTTCTTCAAGATTGCGTTGGATCTGATCACCCTTCTAGTCCTAATCCCCCTCTAATAATTCTCAAGTTCGATAGACTCGACCCCGATCATAATACCCCTAATACTAATGAAAATCTATCTGACCCCCCACCCTCTTCGGATGATTTTTTTACAGGTGAAGGTGAAGAAGAAAAGTCGATGAAGTCTGAACTCTTCAAAGTGCATATGAAGAAAACTAAGTTAGATGGTGGATTTTTCCAAATCCAATGCAATTACTACCCCAAATCATACAAGGTTGGAAGATCCTTCGGATATGGCACGTTCTGGACCCATATTAGAAAAAATCACTTGTCCGAATATGCGATGGCAAGTAACCAAGCTCAAATCTCCAGGTACGCAACCCCTTCTAATCAATTATTTCATTACACGTATGAAAATAGAACAATTAGCATTAATGGTTTCAGTTGAACATTTACATTTTGGTTTTGGTGAGAAAGTAGGTTTTGTTAATTATTGTCAAAATGCATTAAATCCTACAATGCAACATGTTCCTAGATCCACTCTCACACGTACACTAAATGCCATTTACAAAAAAGAAAAAAAAAGATTGAAAACATTTTTTAATCAATTTCAAGGTTATGTTTTCGTATGTGCCGACATATGGACCGACGATTTTGGTAGTCATTCATATTTGGGTGTCACATGTCATTATATGAACAATGACTGGGACATGCAAGAGACATGCAAAAAAGAATTCTTGCATTTTGTGTTTCCGATGACTGACATTCAGCTAAAAATATTTTTCAACTCCTTAAAATCATTTTTCAAGAGTATAATATCCTAAACAAATTTTTTGTTATTGGCTTTGATAATGCTGCAAGCAATACTGCATCTATTCCTATGTTACAGGATTTGTGCAATCCCTATTTTGGGGGTAAATTATTTCATCAATGATGTGCATGCCATGTTTTAAATTTGTGTGTTCAAGCTGGATTAGCAAAACTTTATGCTTTTATTAGACCAATTAGAGATAGTATTAACTATATCTGGAGGCATTACAAAACCCATAAACAATGGTTAAAATATTGTTCTCAGAATAATATGCGCCCCATTAAATTTTCTCGAGATATTACCACTCGTTGGAATTCTACTTATAAGTTGCTTAATGAAAGTGTTGAATATAGGGATTTATTAGTTTCTTTTATTACTTATAACGTTCCTTCAATTTCTCTTCAATTGAACCATTGGGATGCATGTATAAAAATTCTTGAATTGTTACGTGTTTTTAATGATGCTACCAATGCTTTATCTGGTGTTTACTATCCCACTATTCATTTATTTCTTGTTCAAAGTGTTAATATTGCCAGTGCATTTAGTGACTGTGAATTCGATGTTCAATTGAGTTCATGTGTTGCTGTCATGAAAACAAAATGGGTACAGTATTATGGGGAGATTCCAAATATTTACTTGTTTGTACCGTGTTTTGATCTACGCTTTAAATTAGAATGTTTGCAGGAATATTTAACTAATTATTACAAATGTTTAGGATTAGAAGTTGATGTTCTTAATTATTGTAATTTCGTTAAGGCTTTGTTTTATGAATTATACGATGAATATCTTAGAATGTATGGTCCGTCTTTGAACGTGCCAGTTTCACAACCCCAACCCACATCTGGTGGTACTAGTTCTTCCGTAAAATTTCAATTAAGGGGTTTAGGGGATCGACCGTTTTCCTATAGAGCCAAAAAATTAGGAACATCTTCTTCATCCTCATCTGTCTCTGAGCTTGACCGGTATTTAGAAGACACTCATGAATTTTTAGAAGAAACATTTAGTCTCTAGGGTTGGTGGAAGAGTCATCAACAAGATTATCCAATTTTGGCTATTATTGCCAAACAAATTCTTGGAACGCCGGTTTCTACTGTTGCCGTGGAACAAGAATTTAGTGCAGTTGGCAATATTTTGAAACCAAGACGGTCGGTTATGTGTCCACAATCACTTGAAATGCAGACGTGTGTTGATGATTGGATAAAGACAAAATACAGACAATAAGAACTCCAGCCGGAGATAGTGAACGACTTCTTCGAAGATGACCAAACCACTGGAATGGAAGGCAGCGAATAAATTTCATCCCAACTTCCAACCTCCAACACCGAGCAACTAATTAAAGGTAAAAGAACTACGTGGCCTTTGATTCCTCTACATTGGTGGAGGATATGTAGGCAACTTAATAGTGGTAAAAAGTTAAGTGCAAGGCCGGTATTTTTATTTATTTTTTTATTTTTTTATTTTAACTTTGTTACATTGTAATATTGTATATTTGAATTCAAGCCTTTAAAGCCAATTTCGAATTTATTTATTTTTGTGAAATTGTAAAGTTGTATTTATTAATAAATGTCAATTTCTTTTCTTTTAAACACTGTTAAATACTTAAATACTTCAATGAAAATGTTTGAACCGCCCAAAACCAAAACCGAAACCGAAACCAAAACTAAAACTGAAACCGTAAAACTGCCGGTTTAAAACTGTGAACCAAACCAAATTTTCGATTTCGGTTTCGGTTTTGGGTGGCCACCAAACTGAAACCGAACCGTGGCCACCATTAGTCTCGGGCTAGTTTTTGCTTGTTAGATCTATTATCTTTTTATGAATGATAGACTCTTTTTATTAGCTTTCTCAACAAAAAAACATATCTAGTTAAGTATGTGGGCCTCCTATTATATTTTAATTGAAAACATAATTATTACAATAAATAAATATAAAGTATGGCCTCACCAATTATATCTATATTCATGTATTTCTATTTACGTGCGTTTACAAATTGGGAGTGAAATAAAATATAATCAAATCCGATGGAAAGGGGAACTATGAAAGAGAACTTGATTCCTTATACGGGAAAGAGAATCAAGTTCTCTTTCCAGCAAGACCTTAATTCATTATTTATGTATGGGGCAAGTGAATGAACATGATGAAATTGATCGAGTTTATATTCAAGCTAGTCCATTCCAACCAAATCTTGACCATTATGATAAATCTGTACCAGATTCTCATCAACGTAACTTCTAGTATTTTTGGTTTCATTTATTTTCTACATGTTTAGAATATTCTAATACAAAACTTGCAACTTTATGTAAACCGTGCTTTCTTTGTAGTAAGCCAACTAGACATTATTGCAGTGATTGCTTTCCCTACAGATGAATTAAAATGTTGGAAAACGGTTAATGATAACAACAATTGTGCGTTTTTAACTCATGTAGGAAAATACCATAATCATATCATTACATATGAGATTAAATGATATTACATTTGGTTTTTTAATAACTTAATTTTTAAATATTAGTTAGTATATTAGTCTTGGCCTCCCAAAGCCAAAATCCTGTTCTAATTACACTACCAAACAAAATTAGTAAGTATAAAGTTATTTGTTATTGTAATATAATATATATATATATATATATCCAAACCTTGCAAACTCATTCAAGGCAATGTGTAATATACTAATATATATGTTCTAATATCTATTTCAACTTTACAATTAAAAAAAAAAATTTAAAAAAAATTCAGACGTGTAGATGAAAAAGAAAGAAAGAAAAAAACATGCAGGAAATATACATATTTATGTAATGGAATTAATATCTATGTGTGATAGGATGTTGTTACTTGTTACATAAGATATTTAAGCAAGTTAGAATCCATTCCACGGAAAACTTTCCAAAAACAAAAGGTGAAATCCATAATATTTTATTAAAAAATATTATATAATAGGATTTAGATAATTTAGGATATAAAAACTAATAGGATTAGGAATCCTAATCAAACCAGGAGTCGTATTGTTGCCTCTATATATATTCATCGTGTTTAAATCACAATTCACAAACCCTCACTTTGTGCTTTGTAATTTCTTTAATTTTTTCTCTCCTACTCAACTTTATAATAAATCTCTGAGAATCATGATGATCTCCGCAAGATCCCTTCGAAGATTCATGAAGAAGTTGAGTGCCAGCGATTCCAACAACCGGTACAAAAGGCTGGTGAATACTGCTGCTGCTGATGAGAAGAAATCTGAAAAGCTTGAGCTTGCAAGAGGCTGCGTAGCCATTTACGTCGGCCAAGAGCGTAAGAGATACCAAGTTCCGCTCATTTATCTCTCATTGCCAAACTTTCAACAACTCATCAACACTTCACAAGGAGATGTTTATGATGTTAAAATTGACGGGCCGATTACGCTTGCATGTCCAACTCACACCTTCGAGAAGCTACTCAAGATCGCCAAGAACACGACGTAACTTCAGTTCGATCATCGTATAGAATCTATAGATGGTGTTTGAATCATCATACAGTGTAAACTTTCAATAATTATTTTTTTTGTTCTGTTTAATTGACAATGTCAGAGCCATGTAAAATTCCTCTATTCTTTTATCATTACTGTAGTAATTCTTTCATTTCATTAATCAAGATTTAATCTTGAAGTTGATTTGTGTTTGTTGTCTTTCTTTTTTAATCCAAGTTCTTATAGCTTTGGTTTCAAGTTTCCACTTTCAACTGTTTGTTGGACTTAGGGGCCAAGCCAGAAATTTGACTTTAGGAGGTCAATACAAAAATTAATATTCAATGTCACGAATGACAAATATATTAATGTTTAAGAAATAAGTTGATAAAAACAAAAACGTGATACCCTTTAGCCGTAAAGGAATGATAAATGGGTTTCCATTGGTGGGCATATTTTAAAAAAAATAATGTGTATGGTGGGTCATTTTTTAAAAGTCATTTATGGACCTATTTTGTTTAAAATCATATATGGGCCATATTTTGAAATCAAATATATATATTTTTTAAACTACAAGTTGGAGGCCATTTAGAATCGGAAGCCCTAGGCGGTTGCCTCATTGGGCTTCCCCTAGGACCGGGCATGCCTCTCATTTATCAATAAAATTTAAGAGTGACGATATTTGCACCATTTTAAAATTGTATGTGCACCATATATTAGTATTATTTTTAAAATTCCAACATTACCCTTTATTTAATAATTATAAATATACTTAGGGGTAGGCATGGATCGGTTCGGTTTTGGCCAAAACCGTATTGAATCGACATATATTCGGTTTTGAAAATGTGAATCGGTTCGAACCTTTTTGAACCTGAAAACCGAATTGAACCGAACTCTTGGTTCAATTTGGTTTTGGGCCTATTGGACTTTGAAGGTTTTTTTTTTTTAATATATGTTTTTTAATTTTTTGGGCATTTAAGTTGCTTTTTTGGCATTTAGGCTTAAACTTTTTTAAGAAAACATAATATGTAAAAAATAATTTAAACAAAATTCAACCCAATTTTCAATCCAAATCGAAAATTTCAATCATATTCAGTCTACATACTGAATCAAAATATAAAATCTTCATAACTTCTATAAAATAGAAGTCAAAAAATGTAGTCCAAAATAAAACATCATCAACGAACAATCCATAATAAAATTGAACTTTAAAAAATAATTTATTAAGACAACTCGGTGTATTCAGTTCGGTTCGGTATTGTATGTTTAAAACCAAAACCGAATTGAATTCAATTCGGTTTTCAAATTTCAAATCGGTTTGAACCATATAGAAGATAGGAATCGAACCAAACACATTTTTTCGATTCGGTTTCAGTTTTTGTGCCCACCCCTAAATATACCCTATATATTTTTATTAAAATTTTGAAATTTTAACAAACATAAATAATTATTTCCTGTGATTATTAGATATTTATTAATTGAAAAAGCTGCGATTATTTCCAACTAAATTAAAAAAAAAAAAAATAAATAAATAAAAAAACTCCAAAATTATTAATTTTAATTTTTAATCTTTACAGATTATCTCTCTTGTCACCATGCTTCTCCATTTCTTTTATAATTTATCTAATTTGTGTGTTCATTTCAAAATCCAAAAGAATTTCTTGAAAGTGGTGTTTTGATAATGGAGATCCAAATTTTGTTTTGACTATTGATAATGGAGATCCAAGTTTTTTTTTCAAAAAAAAAAAATCCAGATACATCACCGTTTTGTTCTTCAATTTCCTAGTTTTTTTTAAAGGAAGGAATGTAGGGATGTTCTTTCCTATTTAAATAAGGTTAAAGGATATTTTTAAGAGCAAATTCCACTAAACCTCCCTGAGGTTTGACCTCTTGCACCCATAAAAAACTTTATCATTAATTAACACACATACCCCCTATTATTAGGTCAAACTTAACTGTTGACTAACTGTTACCTTTAAAAGACTAAACTACCCATGATCCCTAAATTAAATAAATAAATAAATAAATAAACATATATTAAAAATAAAAAAGGATCGCCGCCACCCATCTCAAAGATGGGTGGCGGAGATCAAACATAATTTTAAATAATTAAAAATTTAATTGAATTAGAAAATATATAAATTAAAAGCAAAACAAAAATTTAAAAACGAAACAAGTTTAAAAGGCAAAAATAAAAATAAAATTGGAAATCTAGAAAAAAAATATATATATATATATATATCATATTTTATAAGTATCATTGATGCATCTCACCTACATAAATAATGACATTTTTTTTTCCAGTTTTTCAATTTTATTTTTTATCTTTACTTTTTAAAATTGTTTTGTTTTTAAATTTATGTTTTTCTTTTAATTTATATATTTTCTAATTCTATTCAATTTTCAATTGTTTAAAATTTTATTTGATCTCCACCATCCTAATTCTAATTCTAATTCTATCCATGTTTGAGATGGATTGTGGAGATCCATTTTTTTTAGATATATTTTTTATTAATTTAATTGTGGGATTAGGGGTAGTTTAGTATTTTAAAAGTAACAATTAGTCAATAGTTACATTTGACCTAACCGTAGAGGGTGTGAGTGTCAATTAATGATAATGTTATTTCTGGGTGCAAGAGACTAAACCTAAGGGAGATTGAGTGCAATTTGCTCTATTTTTATTTTTTAATGTCCACAGAAGAAACACTCTCTTGTTAAAAAAAAAAAAATGCAACCAGTTAGCATGACTTTCGATTTGGAAGGAGGAGCCTTCTCCTTTATTTTTCATTTTTAGTAAATATTTTATAATTTATAATTTATAATTTATATTAATTATTTTATAATTTATTAATTTATGGTATTTATCTACAGAGGATATATTTGAAAAAAATGTGGGGTGTAAATGTGTAATTACAAATTATAATAATTAAAAAATTTAATGAGGATGCACATACAATTTTAAAGGAGGTGTAAATATCGCCACTCAAAATTTAAAGCAACTTGATCTCCATCAATCACCCACAAAATGTATAAATAATATTTATGATGATACGATGGCATAGCCGTTGTAGGGTGTCGACCTACAATCGATATGGATCGGGTTGTATATTGTTAGGCCCAATGCAACTTGGGTTGAGTTTCCGTGGATCGTGTTGTCGTCTGCTGGATTGACCTGCAAAAGAACTTAGTCGACCGAAATTGATGTTGGTCGTCCGACCTAATAACCTGCAAAATTGAAGAACAGATAAAATAGAATAGCAATAAAAAAGAATAGAAAAGGAATTGACTTAGATTGATAGCCTTAGTTATGCTTGGGCTGAGCAATGATGATCGTGATAATGTGGATTCCGGTGACCGTGATTCTTTTGAGACAGAATTTCAGTACGCTTTCTTAAGCTTGTTTTTCTATATCCTTTTTTGTGTCAAATGAAGCTCTTTATATAGGAATTTCAGATGACCGTTTAAACCAAATCACGATACGATTGCAAACGAGATCTTTGGAGAGATTTTCTCCCCAAGTATCTCGTTTATTTGAACGTGTCTTTTAACTGCTAGCTGACTTGGTCTTCAAACGACCAAATCACGCTGCTGGCTGTCATTTGGGCTACTTCAGATTGGATCGAAGTTAATAAGTACTTGGGCTTTGTACCTTTGGGCCTGTGGGTTATTTTTGGCTACCACAGTTTGTCCCCCACTCTCTAGTGAGTTACCAACGAAGTTGAGAGTGATTCAGATTCAGTCGACCGTTGTCGAGCGAAAAGAGAAAGTAACTTTGGTCGGCTGGATTCGTGGCTAACTTGAGATGAGCTCTAAACGTTGTTTGACTTCATCATCTTGAATCGAAACGATTGCTGATGTTATTTTTTGGTCGACACGACAATTGATGTTAACAGAATTTGTTTCCAAATGTCGTTCGACAAATTCCTACTAACTCTAACTGTTAGGATATGATGAGACAAACAGGCAAGCCAAAGGCAAACAGGCAAGCCAAAGGTCAACTTGAAAAGACATCTTTCGTTTCAGAAACCCTAGTGATGTCATGAGCAATTAATTATGGCGTGCTTGTTTGGCTCGAGAAAAGGTTTTGAATTTCAAAAAACCCATAATTGGCGGTTGCGTGAGTAAACAATTGGCAACTGAAAGGTTGCATCTTCTTCTGGCAAGGACACGTGGCAAAGGGGGTTATGCAAGGGTTTAGTTATAAATATAACCTCCCAACCCCTTTAGAGACACTTTTGCGAAATACTCTCATCGTTTTGAGCCATCTCTGCGAAGAAAACTCAGAAATACCCAGCAACTCCTCCAGTAATTCCAACCGGAACTCCATCTCTTTCTCACTTCAAGGTGATTATTCTTCTCTTCATTTTAGTTTTGCCTGCAAAAAACTTTGTTTTTTGAAATAAGAAATAGAAACGTAAAGTTACCTGAATATTTAGTGTTTTAAATGTGCTGTTCTTCATTGTTCTTCATTGTTCTTCATCGTATTCTGGTTCTCTGTTGATTTTGATCTTGTTTCTGCATTGTTAGTTGTATTGTTTGTGTTTATTTATTTCATACGACCGATGTAGACTGGAAGCTTTATTCGGCCGACTTTGTAGGACGCTAGGACTTGTAGGGTTAGGTTAGGTTTTAAGACGATGACCCTAGAGTAGGATTTTTAGAAACCCTAGGTTGTGATTGTAGCGCCACAGTTTCTGACTTGTGCATTTTTTGCCTTGTCAGCTTTAGGAGGAAACATGTCGAACGACGATGTTAGCATGTCGAGTGGAGAAATAAACCTGTCGAGCGACGACACCATATCTGACCCAATATATAGTTGGACAAGCGAAGAGGATGGTGATGAAGTTGATAGTGGTGTCGATGTCGATCGACGAGTTACACTAGAGGATCCATCTAGCATTGTTTCGATAAATACGAAAAGGATACTCGAACAAGGCGGTGTACGTGCCGTTGCGTCGATAGTCGACCACCCAGAATATATAGACGTAGATGAGGCCACTACGTCTGGTCGACCAGTAGGTGTTCTTGAAGAAAGTCCATCAAGTTTGGTGTCGGAGGAAAACTTGTGTTTGTTGAGGGAAATTTATGGTATCCCTAGTAGTGTCGAGCTACGAGCACCAAAGGAGCATGAAAAAGCTGACTGGGATATACCAGAGTGGACTTGTCTCTATGAGTATACCTTCCGTTTGGGGTTTAGGTTCCCCATTCCCCCATTGGTGCGACGAACATTGCTATACTACGACCTTGCTCCGGGACAGCTAATGCCAAACACCTGGAGGATCTTGCTGAGTTTGAGTGTCCTTAGTGAAAAATATGACATACCTTTTGGGATGTCGAGCCTCCTTCACAACTATTATTTGAAGGAGCACATATACGACCAGGGTCGCTATATGTTAGTACCTAGAAGCAAGGAGCAGCAGATCGTTACCGACACGACAACAAACGACCGAAACTGGAAGGATACCTATTTTTTTGCGAAGGGTCCTCCAGTCGACGGTCCATGGTTCGTGGACGATGAACAGTATGTTTTAAGACGGACTTGGAATCGATATGGTGAGTGTCGTCCGACTTTTGTCGTAGATAGGTTTTTCTTTTTACCTGATTTACCTTTGCTGATACCTAGTTTATTTTGTAGAAATAAAGGGCTTAGAGAGTAAACCGTCGAGCAAAATAGCTCCTGTTCGCACCGCAGCAATGCTTAATATCCCTGAAAAGGATAGAAGCTGTAAGGTGCTATTAACAGAAGGTAAACTTAGGCCTGCCAGGTTATGGAGATGGTCGACTCATAATAGGTCGCGCGACCCTTATCCTCGTGTGAAGGATTTCTTGTCGTATATCTGGATTAGGAGGAGTCTCGAAATTCTCCAATATACAATGAAATTCTTGTCGCCTATTTCTGACAATGAACGTCGTGTTGCAGTGATATCAATGGCAAGTGCAAGGCTAAACATGCCCAATTCGGCCGACGCTTTCAAACGACTAAGAGAGGAGCTGCGTAAGAAAAGAGCAGCATCAAAGAAGAAACAGGCTGCAGAACAGGCGACAGAGGTTACTGGTGGGCATGTATATACTTCATCTCCTGAAGCATCGCCCAAAAAGAAAAGGCCAAGGAAGGATCCGGCAGACGACAAGGGGAAGAAAGTTGCCGAGGCGACTGCAAAGAAACAGGTGGCTGTCACACGGCCAGATTCGTCGAAAGCACTTTCTCCCAATTTATCATCTTTTGACGAGCCGACCTCTTTCTTGGATAAGTCGTTCGACTACATCCTTCCTGCGGATGAGAAGCATCTGCAAAAGAAGAAGATTGAAGATGTATTCGACACAGCTTTCCTTTCGGCTTTTCATGTGAGTTGCCTTCTATATTTTGTTTTTGAATTTTATGATGTCGTTTTATTTATGATAACTTTCGTTGCTGTGCAGTCTTTGCAGACGTCGCTGCATTTGCATGGGAGGTACAGGGGGCTGAGCGACAAATACGGGAAACAGCGGAAATTGATTGAAGTTATGAAGCAGGAGAAGGCCAAGGTCGACTCAGCTGCTGAAGAATTGAAGGGTAAAAACTCTACTCTTGAAAAAGAGTTGGAGGATATGAGAGCAGAGAGGGATCGACAATCCCTGGAGCTGGCTGAAGCCCGAGCCGCCTTGGTCGAAGAGCAGCGCCTTGTTGCTGGTTTGAAAGACCAAGTGATGAATGTCGCTTCAGTTGCGATGTGCAAGGCAAAGGCGGAGCTCTACAGGGAATATCTTGCAGGCGACCATCGTAACTGGAATCGCGATGAAATGCAAGAGATGGTTGAAGCCTGCGAAGAGATGTGTAGGTTGGAGGAGTTGTCGCCTGGACAAAATGAAGAACAGGTACTTGATGAGAATCAACTCTCTCAAGGTGTCGGTGCTGGCGACAATCCTCTGAACGACCTACCTGTGGTCGATCCATCTCTTGCTGATGCTACAAACGTCAATCAACCTCCTGCTGATGATACCACAAGGCTCGACCCCCCTGTCAACTGAATTTTTATTTTCATTTTTGTAAAGGATGATCTGGTCGTGTCGACCATTTATTTATTTATTTATTTTTATTTTTTTTTTAGTCGCATGATATTTTGATCGTATCAATATTGATAATATCTTTGCCATCTCTCTCAACACTTTTATGGCATTTGTTTGCGTGTGGATGTGATACGACCTTTTGCCTGTGAAAACGATACGACCATCATATGATGGGGTTCTGAATGAAACAAGCCTGTAAACTTATATTCATGCATAAGTCGAATGATATTATAGAAAATTTGATAAAAATACGGCTGATTTAATTATAGAATACTTGCGTACAAGTTAGTCGACAAACAATGTCGCATACAAGCGTTCAGTCGACAAAATAACATCACTGATTTATACAACTCGCGTACATGCGTTTCATCGATTATTCATCGCGTACATGCGTTTCATCGACTATTCATCGCGTACATGCGTCAGTCGACATTTCATCGCGTACATGCGTTTCATCGACTATTCATCGCGTACATGCGTCAGTCGACTATTCATCGCGTACATGCGTCAGTCGACATTTCATCGCGTACATGCGTTTCATCGACTATTCATCGCGTACATGCGTCAGTCGACATTTTTCTTTTTATCAAGTGTTGTCCCCGACTCCCAGCGTGCGTTTGATTAGATAAGGGTGGTGGGAGTAGAATCTTGTTGTCGTCGACGTCGGGGTATTGCCAAGGCTGTAATAACAGAAGAATATCGTAGCAAAATAATACGTAGAAGTCGACTGAGGTTACGAAAAATGTTTTGTGAGCTCAGTTATAAACTTGTACCAAGCTTATCATCATTGCTCTTTTTCGCGTCGTTAGTATCTTTAGAAAATCAGAAAATAAAGGCAGTAAATGTAAGTAATGTAAATTAAGTTTTAGAAGTGATACTGTTTCAAATGGAGTGCGTTCCAACTGTTGTTCAGCTCTCGACCGTCGAGTCCTCGCAATTTGTAAGCTCCTCGACCGACGATGTCTGTTATTTGATAAGGCCCCTCCCATGTCGGCCCCAATTTTCCAGCTCCCTCTTCTCTGGTGTTTTGAAAAACGCGGCGTAGTACCCAGTCGTGTAGCTTAAAGGTTCTGACATGTACTTTTTTGTTGTAATGTCGTGCGACCTGTTGTTGATACGACTGTATTCTTAGAGCCGCTCGATCACGTCTTTCATCCAGGTGATCCAACTCGAAGGCGAGCTCATGGTTGTTTTCAGCTTCATTTGGATTCTCACTCCGTGCGGTTGCAAGTCGTGTCTCGATGGGGATCACTGCTTCAGACCCATAGACAAGGGAAAACGGAGTTTCTCCGGTCGACCGTCGAGGAGTGGTTCGGTACGACCATAGGATCTCTGGTAGTTTTTCCACCCATTCGTTCTTTTCAGCTTCTAGTCGTTTCTTCAGCGTGTTGATGATGGTCTTGTTCGTCGACTCCGCTTGTCCATTTGCTTGTGGATATCGTGGAGTTGAAAAACTTAGCTTTATCCCGTATTTGTCGCAGAAGTTTTTGAAGTCGAATGAGATGAACTGGGACCCATTGTCGGTCACTATTTCTCGTGGAACTCCGAACCTGCAAATAATGTTTTTCCACACAAAATTGCGTACCTCGATGTCGCGTACCTGAGGCAAAGCTTCTATTTCCACCCATTTTGTGAAGTAGTCTGTCATCACCAACATGTAGACGACGCCTCCAGGTGCAGCTGGGAGTTTTCCTACAATATCCATCCCCCATTTCATAAAAGGCCAAGGGGCTGAGATCGAATTTAACATGCCAGGGGGTAGATGGCAGACTGGTGCGAATCTCTGGCACTTGTCGCACGACTTCACGTGATTTTGGGAGTCGGAGCGCATGGTTGGCCAGTAGTATCCTGCTGTGATTGCTCGGTTCGACAGACTTCGAGCCCCCGAGTGATTTCCACATTCTTCATAGTGTAGACTCTTGAGAACGTCGTACGCCTCTCGTGGAGTTACGCACCTCAAGTAGGGTCCTGTAAAAGATTTTTTGTATAGCTTACCGTATAAGATACAGAACTTCGCAGCTTTTGCTTTGATTTTTCTTGCCTCAGCTTTGTCCCCAGGTAAAATGTCGGCTCGCAAGTAGTCTAGTAGTGGATCCATCCAATTTCTTCTGTAGTCGACTGGGGCGACTATTTCTGCAGCTTGAATAGTTGGTGTTGTAAGGTGAACGACTGGAATTGACTTTGATCCGCTTGTCGTCGTCGAACCAAGATAAGCTAGTGCATCTGCACGTGAGTTCTCCGACCTGGGTATTTGTTCGATGGTGAACTTGTCGAAAGTCGACTGAAGTTGCTGAACTTTGGCCAAGTAGGCGGTCATCCTTTGATCTCTTGCTTCGTACGACCCGTTTATCTGTCGAACGACTAGTTGTGAGTCGCTGAATACTTGGAGACTTTTGACATTCAGGCTCTTGGCTAGGTCGAGTCCAGCAATTAGTGCTTCGTACTCTGCTTCGTTATTTGTCGCTCGGAACTCGCAATGGATGGATTGCTCAATTATGTCCCCGTGAGGGGATGTGAGTACCAATCCCAGTCCACTGCCTTTTACGTTGCTTGATCCGTCGACCGACAGAGTCCATTTTTCGTCCGACGTTGTCTCTGTTAGAGCTATTAGCTCTTTCTCAGCCTGCAAATTCTCGTTAGGTGTAAAGTCTGCAAGGAAATCAGCTAATACCTGTGATTTTAACGCTGTCCTTGGATGGTAATTGATGTCGTACTCACTTAGCTCAACAGCCCATTTCGTCAGTCGACCTGAAACTTCAGGTTTATGCAATATATTTTTTAGAGGGTAAGTTGTTAATACCTTGATTGAATGACACTGGAAGTAAGGCCTCAATTTTCTGGCTGCAACGACCAACGAGAGTGCCAGTTTTTCCAATTGACTGTACCGTGTCTCAGCGTCGAGCAGTGCCTTACTTACGTAGTAGACTGGATGTTGTCGATCACCTTCTTCCCTTACCAATACTGCGCTGACGGCTGTGGTTGACACGGCTAAGTATAGGAGTAGTGTCTCGTTGTCTTTAGGTTTTGACAGCAGTGGTGGGGAGGTCAAATATTCTTTAAGGTCTTGCAATGCCTTCTCGCAAACGTCGTTCCATTCGAAGGCCTTGTTTTTCCTCAAGGTGTTGAAAAATGGATGGCATCGTTCAGACGACTTGGAAATGAACCTGTTCAATGCTGCTACTCGACCAGTCAATTTCTGTACGTCTTTGATGCATTTAGGTGACTCGATTTCTTGTATCGATCGGATTTGGTCTGGGTTGGCTTCGACTCCTCTTTGTGTGACTAAGTACCCTAAAAATTTCCCTGATGAGACACCAAACGAACATTTAGTGGGATTTAATTTCATACCGTACTTGTCAAGGACGTCGAACGACTGTCTGAGGTGGTCTATGTGTTGTTGAGCCACAAGTGATTTGACCAGCATGTCGTCGATGTAGACTTCCATCGTCGAGCCAAGCATTTTGGCGAACATCATATTCACAAGTCGTTGGTAGGTAGCACCTGCATTTTTCAAACCAAACGGCATTACTTTATAACAGAAGGTACCTCGTTCGGTTACAAAGACTGTCTTTTCCTGGTCGTCTGGATGCATCAGGATCTGGTTGTAGCCTGAGTAGGCGTCCATGAAGCTGAGTAATTCGTGTCCAGCTGTTGCGTCGACAAGCATGTCGATATGAGGTAAAGGGAAGGAGTCTTTGGGGCATGCTTTGTTGAGGTCTGTGAAGTCGATGCATACCCGCCACTTGCCATTCTTCTTTTTGACAACCACGACATTTGCTAGCCAATCAGGATACTGGACTTCTTTTACTGAGCCAATGTCGATTAGCTTCTGGATTTCTTCGTTGATGACTTTGTTTCTCTCCGGAGCGAATTTCCTTCGCTTTTGTTTAACTGGTCGATGATCGGGGTCGACCTGTAGTTGGTGCACTATTACCTCCGGATCAATGCCGACCATGTCTGCGTGCGACCATGCAAAGCTGCCTTGTCGTTCCTTTAAGAAGTTGATTAGTTGTTCCCTAACTTCCTTCGACAGTCTCGACCCTATGAATACCTTCCTATCAGGTCGACTTGAGTCGATCGACACTTCGTCGAGATCCTCCATCTTTGGAGCGTTTGGTGTCGACTCGACTTTGGAGTCCTGTAATTGCTATAAAGATTCTTTTTTCTTCTTCATGGCGTTTTGGTAGCATTCTCTAGCTGCTCTCTGCTCTCTGCTCTCCTTTAATTTCACAAACTCCCCACCTGGTTGGAAACTTGATCATTTGGTGGTAAGTCGAAGGAATTGCCTTCATTTCATGGATCCAGGGTCTTCCTAGGATTGCGTTGTAGGGCGACTGACAGTCGAGCACCAGGAAGTTGACGTAGAGGTTCACGCCTTCAGCGTAGATGGGTAACACGATTTCCCCCAACGTACTTTTTTGTTCTCCACTGAATCCTGTCAGCATAGTCGTCCGACGGCTCAGCTTTGACTCGTCGACCTGCATTTCTCTCAAGGCACTGTTAAATAAAATATTGCATGAACTGCCATTATCAATTAGAATTCTTTTTGTTAAACAATTTGCAATATGAAGTGAAATAACGAGTGCATCATGGTGAGGAGAAAACAAATCTGATTTGTCTGTCGCCTTGAAGGTGACGGTCTCGTCGACAGTCGACGGATGCTCCCTACTTGGCTGAATTTCTGTATTTAACACTTGTCGTGTATGTCTTTTTGCTGCTGAATAGCTAATACCACTCACTTCAGAACCTCCTGCAATGAAATTTATCACCCTGTCGTGTCGAGGTGGTTCTGGGGGATTGTCGTTTGAGTTTGATATTCTTTCGTTACGTCTTGCCAAGGTTTGTTTTCCCTTCTCTGTTAAAAACTCTTGTAGATGCCCTTGTTTTAATAGCTCCGCAACTTCGAATTTGAGGGCGATGCAATCCTCAGTTCGATGACCGTGATCCTCGTGGAACTCGCATCTTAACTTGGCATCTCTATGTTCTGGTAGAGCGTTCATCTTTCTGGGCCATTTCACAGTCTTGCCCATCTCCCTCATAACCGCTACAAGGTCGACTGGTTCGATGCTCAGATTGTACTCGGGTACTTCTGCTCGTGGTCGACTTGTTCTTGGGTTGGCCCTCCTGTATGGTCGACCGTCGCTTGAGCCATCGTCACTCTGTCGAGTTGACCTATCTCCAGTAGGATAAGGTTCTGACCTTCTGTCGTTCGACCTCCTATCTACTCGATCGTTTCTGCGGTTTGAGTAGTTGTTGGCTCTACCTACGTAGTTAGCTTCATCTTCTTCCCATTTTATTTGGGCCCATGCTTTGGCCAACACATCCTCCATTGTCCTGCATGGATACTTTGTCAATTCTTTATAAAGGTCAGAATCAAACCTGAGGCCCTTTCTGAAGGCGTATATCGCAGTCGCCTGATTGCAATGAGGGATTTGGACCTTCTCCCTGTTGAAACGACCTACATATGTCCTTAAGTTTTCGCCGTGCTTCTGGGTTATAGTGTATAGGTCGTCCGACTGTTTTTCCAGCTTGCGACTACTCGCAAATTGCTCCACGAATGTATCTGTAAGCTGCGCAAAAGAATTGATTGAATTATTAGGTAGGTTAGTGTACCATTGTAGAGCCGGACCATTGAGACTGGACCCAAATGCTTTGCACATGCACGCTTCTCGTAGGTCGCGTGGAATGGCTGCGGTGAACATCCTCTGTTTGTATTGCGCTATGTGGTCGTCTGGATCGGTCGTCCCCTCGTATTGCTTCATGTTTGGGAAGCTGAATTTTTTGGGCATCTCGACCAGCGCTATTGAGTCGACGAAGGGTGAGTCTGCAAAGCTATTCATGTTGCTCCTTTTAATTGGAGCTGGAACACCAGGGATCCTTTGTATGAGAGCTTCCATTTCTGCAAACCTGCGAGAAAATTCCAGATTAGCCAGAGAGGATAGATCCGGATTTGACTTTACCAGGTTTGGTGTCGACTGGAGCGACACGGGTGTCCCTAGGACATTTTCAGGTTGCCTGCCCGTAACAGGATCTTGCTCGTTGTCGTTTCGAGCCGGCAAATTGTTGAGGTCGATATCGACTCTAGTCGTCTGGGGTGTTTGCTGGGTTTGTCCGACATTTGGATTCACATCAGGTGCTGATGGGCCTGTCGGAGCGTCTCGACCTCGTCGGTCGACCTCTTGTTCAGTGTTGGGGACAGGAACTGGATTCCCCACATCTTCGCTGTCGGGAACAACGCCATCGACAATGGCTCGCAGTTCTTCATTAGTGGCTCGAATAGCAGCGTTTTCAGCTTCCAACGCTCGTAACTTCTCTGCGTTTGCTGCTGTTTGAGCTACCAATGCAGCGATCTGCTCTTCAATGGTTGGGGTAGTTCCTTCTCCTGACATCGCTGTCTGTTTGAAAGTATGAAGATTGCGGTTGATATTTGTAGAGTTGCAACGAGCCCCACGGTGGGCGCCAAACTGTAGGGTGTCGACCTACAATCGATATGGATCGGGTTGTATATTGTTAGGCCCAATGCAACTTGGGTTGAGTTTCCGTGGATCGTGTTGTCGTCTGCTGGATTGACCTGCAAAAGAACTTAGTCGACCGAAATTGATGTTGGTCGTCCGACCTAATAACCTGCAAAATTGAAGAACAGATAAAATAGAATAGCAATAAAAAAGAATAGAAAAGGAATTGACTTAGATTGATAGCCTTAGTTATGCTTGGGCTGAGCAATGATGATCGTGATAATGTGGATTCCGGTGACCGTGATTCTTTTGAGACAGAATTTCAGTACGCTTTCTTAAGCTTGTTTTTCTATATCCTTTTTTGTGTCAAATGAAGCTCTTTATATAGGAATTTCAGATGACCGTTTAAACCAAATCACGATACGATTGCAAACGAGATCTTTGGAGAGATTTTCTCCCCAAGTATCTCGTTTATTTGAACGTGTCTTTTAACTGCTAGCTGACTTGGTCTTCAAACGACCAAATCACGCTGCTGGCTGTCATTTGGGCTACTTCAGATTGGATCGAAGTTAATAAGTACTTGGGCTTTGTACCTTTGGGCCTGTGGGTTATTTTTGGCTACCACAGCCGTATAGATCAACCATGCACGGTCCAAATGTATACATAAATTAGTAAAATAAGTGTATGTATGGAAGAACTTGTTTATTGGATTCAAGCTATGAAAAACTTATACATACATAGAATCCATTCTATGAAAAACTTTCCAAAAACAAACAAAAGGTGAAATCCATAATATTTTATTAAAAAATATTATATAATAGGATTTAGATAATTTAGGAAATAAAAACTAATAGGATTAGGAATCCTAATCAAACCAGGAGTCGTATTGTTGCCTCTATATATATATATTCATCGTGTTTACATTACAATTCACAAACCCTCACTTTGTGCTTTGTAATTTCTTTAATTTTTTCTCTCCTACTCAACTTTATAATAAATCTCTGAGAATCATGATGATCTCCACAAGATCCCTTCGAAGATTCATGAAGAAGTTGAGTGCCAGCGATTCCAACAACTGGTACAAAAGGTTGGTGAATGCTGCTGCTGCTGATGAGAAGAAATCTAAAAAGCTTGAGCTTGCAAGAGGCTGCGTAGCCATTTACGTCGGTCAAGAGCGTAAGAGATACCAAGTTCCGCTCATTTATCTCTCATTGCCAAACTTTCAACAACTCATCAACACTTCACAAGGAGATGTTTTTGATGTTAAAATTGACGGGCCGATTACGCTCGCATGCCCAACTCACACCTTCGAGCAGTTACTCAAGATCGCCAAGAACACGACGCACCTTCAGTTCGATCATCGTATATAATCTATAGATAGTGTTTGAATCATCATACAGTGTAAACTTTCAATTTTTTTTTTTTTTTTTTTTTGGTTCTGTTTAATTGACAATGTCGGAACCATGTAAAATTCCTCTATTCTTTTATCATTACTGTAGTAATTCTTTCATTTCATTAATCAAGATTTAATCTTAAAGTTGATTTGCGTTTGTTGTCTTTTTTGTTTAATCCAAGTTCTTATCGCTTTGGTTATTTTATGATATCAAATCCAAGTATTCAACCATATGTTGGGCACTTGAATTTCATGATTAATAAAACCCTTTTCATCATATTTTTTCTTTTCCTGAATTTAAGTTCTTATAGTTTATTATGTAGATGATGTCCGTATGCAAAAACTAATTAAAATAAAGCTGTTAAGCAAATTCAGATGAATAGATAGACATTACTCTACCGCACACATATACCAAATTATGTTATTATTAATAAGATTAATCATTGATTTTGTGATTAGCAACACCAAAAACACTGCGTTTGTTTTCTCTTCATAGTATTTTGTCTCATCGGCAAAATATGAAATAAAAGCAAACAGGGAAATCATTTGATTATCCATACGAACATTCATTGCGATAAAACAGAAGAAAAATTGTAAACATGGATGTTCAACACAGAGCTGATAACATTTCTCAACTGGACAATATCAAAGGATTTTTATCTTTACACATGTGATATCTCTTGCATAATTTCTCCAAATTGGCGATTGAATGTTGCATTGCGTTTAGTTTCGTATCCATAAACATTGCCTGCCAAGAAAGTTGAAAGTTGAGCTAGGTAAGACAAACTGCAGCAAAAATTTAGAGTATTACAGCCCAAAGAACTGGAAATAAGAAGTTGTATTGCACCTGGTAGTTGTCTCCATATCTCTCAATCAGCCGACCAATATGGACACGTTGCATAGTGGTCAATGGCTGCAAAGGGGCGACCTTCCCATCTTTTCGCTTCTTTCCAAGAGCTGACTTCACGTCTACTTGGCCAAAGACACAGCATGTTATAAAAAAAAATCATCAAAATGGATCCACCAGGATCACACAAGTTTGGTTCAGAATTCAGATAACCTTAAAAATTATAATGTATAGAGCTTTACTTATTTTAAAACGCAAACAGAAACTCAATAATCTTCATATATTACAATATCAATCCCGTGCACACTTAAACAACGAATACCAGTAATAGAAGGAAAAAACTCAACACAGAATCAGAAAATCAAATGAGCCTAATTCACTATCGACAGAAATACACCTTCAAGAAGGTTGCATTCGTATCCAAAGGAACGATTGATACAGACGATTTCCTACATCAACTGGTGAGAATTGCTTCAACCCCGAAAATACTCAATAGAGCAGAAAATTGAGGAAAATAAGCATTACCCAGCAAAAACTGTATATCTCCGACTGCTTTTGACACTTTTAAAGTATAAAATCCTCACCCTCTATCGTGCAGAAATAATAGAATTTGCAAAAATGATCAAACCACTAAATTAAGAAATACATTATTGATCATATCAAATGGAGAAACACAAATTAACAAGCACAGAATGAGCAATGTTTAATCATCTCAGTTACTAATCTAAAAACAAACAAACCAATCCTAAAAGCGTGTACCTAAAAACATCTGTAGTTATAATCACAAATCAATATATAGAGTAACAAAATCAAATTCAAAAGGTTTAAAAACAGAGAGAGAACTGACCGTCTTCTTCAAGGTCGCTACCGGAATCGATGGGATCAAATTCAGAGGCGGGTTCTTCGGACGGAGGAGGCAGCTGGAGGGAATCGCTTTCGACGACGTGAGAAGTGCGAGAACGGACGCCGAGGAAGTTGGGGTTTGAAACGAAGCCGAAGGACTTGTAGTTTCGAATGACGGTGCCTTGGTCGTCCCATTGTGGAAGCTCGTCGACGAGAGAACGAAGCTTGGGAGGGAGAGTGAAGGCTGGCTTGAACACGTGTGGCTTCTTCTTTGGAAGCGCCACTCGAACCTTAGTTCTCGATTGCTTGTACTTCCTTCTTGACCTTCCCATCTCTGATTTTTCTCTCTCTGGTTTCTAGGGTTTTGGCAGAGGTTTTTGGGCTTTTGACGACATAAAAGAGTTGAAACGGTACCGGTTTGTGTCGTATTAGCTGAGCAGACATTAAACGGTGAAAGAGTCGTGCGTTTTATTCGAAAGAGCATCATAAAGTATAAAACATCACTAATCCTGAGGCTAATTGCACAAACAACCCTAGGTTTGACAAAATTATACAGATATGGCAGTTTTGGCATACGTTCTCAAACTTCCCACGACCTTTGAAAAATATTACATAGACATCCTCTACCGTTAGTTGGGATCCATTAGCTCCTAACGGTCTAAGTCAAAGGTGAAAAAGTCTAAAAAAGTCACAAACTTCCCTCGTAATTATTGGTTTAGAGGGTGCTTCTGATCACAGCAGTCCTCAAAATTCTATAACTTTACAAAACTAGGTTTCGTTTATCCAATTATGTTATGCATTTATGGTTTATAATAATACATTTTCATGATCATCCTGACTAGATTTAGATATCCAATTTTGTTTTATATTTATGGTTTAGACCACACTCTAGTCGGTCTTGAAAATTTAAGTTTTGTAACTTTACAAAACAAAGGTCATGAAAAATTTTCAAGACCATCCTGACTAACAAATTATTATTCATTTAGACGATATCTATCAATGATTAAAATTAGTAAAACCTTACCAATCATGTGTTGGTGTGAGTGGTTCGGCGCTCTCATCCCTTAAGCAAGGTCGTGGGTTCAACCCCCATTGTGAACGGAGCTACACATATTGGGAGGCTGGGAGCACTTTACCCCTTAGTCGGCCGACCCGGTGCGAGTCCGGATTAGTCAGGGTGTGGTCTGGGCTGATTGCACCGTATGGTGGATCCGCCCCACCCGGAAACCGGATGGTGTAAACCAAAAAAAAAAATTAGTAAAACCTTGTTTTTCTTTGTTATGTTTCTTGAAGTATAGAAATTCGTAGGTCAGGATCCATACATTATTCAACAAAATTTTAACCTTTTTAATAATATCAAACTATCTGAGTATGTAAATGCCTTGATCGAATATGTTCTTGTGGTGATCTTTGACCATTCATATCATGACCAAGAGTCCAATACCATCAAAATAGTAAAGTTTGATCAAATAAATTTGTTCAGGTTTCTGTTAAGAGAGGAAATAGAGTTCCGCAAAATCAATTCATAATTTCAAATCATGTCTCTCAAAATCAAATAGAAAAAAGCCTAAAGTATAGGCAACATAGACCAAATCAGATCAAACCAATCAAAAACTCTAAGTTCAAATGGAACAAATACTTCGAAAATCCTTATCTTATTCTCTGCATCAAAGGTGCTTCATCACAGCACCATTGTGTTTACCCGCTCCAAAAACCATAATTTTATTTTTATTTTTGTTTGTTCTTCATTTGTCAACTACGAAATCTTCGATTTTTCAAGGTACGCTCAGAGCTATGAATTAAAACAAAAATCAAAACAGATCGATGGGGAAAATGATCTTGTCTGTCAACAAGCAAATGTTACAGGTTTGTTTCGTCAAGTCCTGAAGATCAACTGGTATGCTTCTGTCCTAATGCCCCCGATGATGCTTAAAGTTCTTCTGATCGATTGGAATACTCTTGAACTAATGACGCGAAAATTGTTGGTCTTTCAAGCAACCTGGATGGCTTGTCGAATTCTTTTGCCCATCCTGTTAATGTAAAAGAAAAGAAACAACATTACTAAATGTTTACAAACTTCATGTGATAACCAATGCCAAGAACACTATCGAAGTGTGTTTATAACAGCCCAGCCCAAACCCACTAAGTAGATACTGTCCGTTTTGGGCTTAATGCAAGCATCTTTACCCTCACGGATTTGTTTTGAGCCACAGCTTTCACGTAAACGTCCTTTCACCCATAAGCTCAGAATGCATCTACTTAGTTAAGGGAGTTCAAGACTTTTATACTAAATGTAAGATGCAACCGTGTTAGTGATACTATTGGGAACAGAAAGGAGCACACACCTGCATCGATAACCAAAACCTTATCACAATCCATGACTGTGGGTATTCTGTGAGCAATGCTGATAATTGTACAGGCTGCAAAATCCTCTCGGATGATCTTTTGAATTACAGCGTCAGTTTGCGAATCGACAGAGGCAGTAGCCTCATCCATGAATAAAAGCCGGCTGCGCTTTAACATAACCCTCCCCAAGCAGAGGAGCTGTTTTTGTCCCACACTCCAGTTGTCTCCTTGATCAGTCACTATTAAATTGAAGTGTTATGGTAAGTTTCAGCTTGTAAAAGATATAAAAATGACAAAAAAACTCAAATTTAAGGGAGATGAGAAGGGAAGAGGAGGTGGAAATCGGCTTACCCAAGGAATCGAGTTTATCAGGTTTTGCAGTCACCACATCTTTAAGTTGGCAACGCTCGAGGCTCTGCGGAAACCATAATATTTCAGCTAGTGTGACAACTAAATCCAAAATATTTGATCACAGATGTGGTGAGTAAAATCAGGAAACAGGAAAACATGTTTACCTTCCATATTTCATCATCGGTATACTGACCAGTTGGATCAATGTTGCTTCTCACAGTTCCTTCAAAAAGAACAGGATCTTGAGGAATGATCCCAAAGCGAGATCTAACATCATGCAGCCCCAACAAAGAAATGTCGAAACCATCAACAATTATTCTCCCTCCTGAGGGTTCAATCAGCCTAAAGAAAACTTGGATCAAAGTTGACTTCCCACTTCCTGTACGACCAACAATACCAATCTTCTCTCCCCCGCGAAAGCTAAGAGTTATGCCTTTGAGAATTAGAGGAGTGTTGGGGCGATATCTAACCTGTTTGCCAAAGTTTTTTCCACAAAGATTCCAAGTTCAGCGGCAATCATATCTTAATTTGCTCAGGGTTGCAGGCATTTTGGTTCTCCTTTTCAATTATAAAGGTCAAATTGATTTTGTGAAAGATTCTAAGTTCCAGAGTTACCTGCAAGTCTTTGATGTCAACATTGCCCCGGTCAGGCCAACTTGGAGGGGTATGACGATCTTCGATCTCCCATGCTGATTCTGATGGAATGTTTGTAAACTGCTCTATCCTCTCAACAGAGACCATCTGATTCTCCAACAAGCAACTGATATATACCACAAAGAACAACACAGTATCGAGGGCCATCCCGTATGAGAGAGCCAAACCAACGCTCGCTACATTATGTAGAAGTAGAATTAGTCAGATATATCCATACTAAAAATATGTAGTCTTATTCTTAAATGAGACAGTGATCAGAAAATAATTGATTCTTATAATCTTACCTGGATCTATAATGCTGCTAGGTAACAAAATCATGAACATGGTTGCGGTGCAGAAAAATAAACTCCCCAGCAACTCCAGACGGAAACCCAACCACTCACTAGATCCGTAGTTGTGGAAAGACATGCGCAAATTGGAATTAACTCGGGTAAGATTTTCCTCACAAAATCTATTCTGCTTTTGGAAAGAACGGATAGTCATAAACCCAGAGATGGTCTCTGAAAAGTGATGGATAACAGGCGCTTTGGTAATTTGGTCAAGGCGGGTTAATTCTCGTGCTGATGAGATATAGTATCCCTGAAACACAAAAGAGAAAACATCTCCAACATGAGTTCAACATAAACTCATTTCTGACACATTGTTGAAACCTTGAGGACTTTCAGGATTTCTTACAATAATGATTTGATTGCAAATTGGTTTCTCTATATGCATACAGAGTATAAGGACAAAAGGTTTAAAATTAAGCACAAGTACGAAAGAAAGCTCATACCCGGTACCAGTAGTTCGCCCAAGCAAGTGGAATTAATAAGAATGTCGTTGGCCAAGCATTTAGACATACAATGACGATGATACTCAGTAAAGTCATGTACATGGTAATGGACATGCTCATAAACAATGGGAGGGTGATATCGATGTTTGTTTGATCGGATGATGCCTGAGAAGGACAAAGAAATCATTAGCCATATAACTTAATAGTATATCAAAGAAGGATTAGAACTTTCCATGAGCTAAAATGAAATTGACATGGAGAAAATAGGAGTCCTGCTTTGATTTTTAGTTCTTACCCGACTTAAAATTCTCCCTGAAGGTGTTGTATCAAAAAATGACATGGGGGCATGCAATATACTGCGAAGAAGTCGGCTGAAAAAAGTTTGGGCAGTTTTAAGGCCTATAATTGTAACAACAAAGGTTCTTATCGTTAACATCACCACCGACACAGCTCCAATAATTGCATAGACACTCATAAACAAAGAAGGGTTGAATGATGCAGCACGCGAGTCTGAAGTTTCATATTGAAGCCAAAAATCGGTACCCATTGTGGTTACTAGCCATACCAGAGACAATAGCACCACTGCTATTGCACCCGGCCACCCAAATGCCCGTGTGCAGTATTGTTTATATACTTTCAAGCTAACTTTACCCGTCTCTCTTTCCTCGTCTTTAATGAGCTTAGAAGTTCCTTTATCGGAACCTGATTGGTCTACCGACTTATTTTCACCCTGTCCTTCTCTGAGATGGAAAGAGCCTTGAGGAGATTTTGGCGTTTTGGGGGAATTTTTGGGGGAATTTCCTCCAGCATTGGTTTCGTCAACTTCTACAAGTTCCATGGATGTTTCATGGGCAGCTACTAATGCTCCAAAATCCAAGCCTGAATCCAGTAAAGCATTGTATTTACCCGATTGAACTATCATCCCATCTCGCATGACCTGGAACCCAACACAAACTTATACATCAATTTAAAGGATTAAGATCAAATTGAATGAGCACCATGGTCCATGGTACTTACCAAGATAAGATCAACATTATGCAAGAAGTCGACTTGGTGAGTTACAAGTAAAATGGTCTTGCCTCTGAGAGCTCCCCTGACACAGTCCTAGAGCAGGGAATCGAAATGGTTTAGATAGATTCCACAGCAACTTGCTTCATTGTCATTGTACAAGAATTACTTATATATAAAGCTAGTTACAATACAAGCAAGCATAATAACAAAGTAGATTAGCAGCTGAATTTATTTGCGGTGGATAATTACATTACCTTAAACAAATCTGATCCCGTTTGAGCATCAACAGCACTGAAGATATCATCAAGAAGGTAGATATCACAATCCTGATAAACAGCTCTGGCAAGTTGTATTCGTTGCTTTTGTCCGCCACTAAGATTGATGCCACGCTCTCCAATTTCAGTCTGATCACCGAACTCTAGCATTTCCAAGTCTTTCTCTAAGCAACAAACCCTGATAGCTTCCATGTATCTCTCCCTATTCATTGCCAAACCAAAGAGGATGTTCTCTTCAATGGTCCCGTTTTGAATCCACGCCGTTTGGGCTACATAGGCAGTTGTCCCACAAACTCTCACCTATTTGTATATCAATCAAACATTGTTGCATTATAATTAAAAGCATGTATATCAGTCAACCAAATACAATTGCATTCTAATGATCAAAGTGTACATAGAAATTCATACCTTCCCAGAAATCCTGTGCATCTCACCCATGATTGAAGCCAACAGAGAAGACTTTCCAGCACCCACAGTCCCAACAATAGCAGCAATCTCACCTTTCTTGACCTCCAAGTTAATATTTTTCAAAACCGACTCTGTGTTCTCATCGTCCCAACCAAAAACACCATCTTCAACTTTTACAGCGACGTTACCACCACAACCCTCAACTCTTTCCACTGACTTAGTATCCAATTCTTTACTAGTCATGTAAGTATCCAATCTACCAAGCGATATTACAGCTTGTGAAAACGAAATCAGAGCTTGAGGAAAGGTCCTCAATGGCTCCTGCAAGGTCCTAATAGTTGTTGTTGTAGTGAACACTGTGGCTGCATCCATTCTGACACCCATTAGAATTGAAACACCAAATGTGACAGTTGAAATCACCACTGATGTGGACCACAACACAATCAAATTCCCAGATATCCAATACCAAAACCTAGATAGCCATTTGAATTCATTGTCACGACAAGATTGAATTCTCTTGTTGAAATGATCTTCCCATGCCTGGAACTTGATAACTCTCATGTTGTTAAGCACCTCACTAGTCGCCTTAAGTCTCTCATCGCGATTCCTCATCACAAAGTATTGGTTTATGTTGTTCTTCTTGGTAACATATAGAGCAAAAAAGAGTATCAAAACGACCACAACCAACGCAACAAGAGCAGAGACACCAAGATAGTGATATAGCAGAACTAAAGCAACACCAACTTGCAGTGGCATCAACCAAATAGCATGGAGTTGTGGTACCATATCAGAGAGTTGCTGTGCATCAACCGCCATGTAACTCACAATTGGTCCAACCCCATGAGCCTGTCTCGCAGAACAAGACAGCTTCAAGCTCTTCTTGTACAAGCAAGTGATAAGCGAGGCTTTGATTTTCATTCCAAGTTTCTGGGAGCTGAAGTTGAAGTGGTGAGAAGAGAAAACTTCAACAAACTTGGAGACAAGTAAAATCAATAGAAGGTAATATCCTTCATTAGGAGAGCTTCCTTTTCCAGCAGTGAAATTGACAAAAGAGTTTATAAGAATAGGTCCAACATAACTTGCAGCAAGTCTGATGACTGCAAGAAAAGCAGTGAAAGCAATGTCTTTCCAAAAGCATCTCAACAAGGTTGTTCGAACTGGATTTTTGCAGTTTTCTTCAGGTTTTGGCCATTTTGATTCAAAGAGCTGTGACAATCTCTCTGCTTTGTGTTCAGGTGAAATTGATGGGACTTCTTCAATCTTGAGTGGTGTTTTGTAGCCTTTAGTTAACAAAGGATTCATCCATATCCAAAACGCCTTTGAGAATAGTGAAGCTGATGCATATCCACTAACCTCTGATTTCCTCAAAAAGGGTTCATTTATGTTGCTTTCTTGACCCATTTTTTGAGTCACTCTAGAGTCTCTGTTCGTCGATCAGAGGCAGAGAGGAGAAAAAAAAAAGAAACAAAAAAAGTATTATCAGCTTCAAAGATACTGATTGCTGTACTGGAGAATTAAATCATTGACTATAAAAGGGAGATAAAAGTGAAATGAATGCCCATGAAAAGGATCACAGAGCTTTAACGTAAAAAAATAAAAATAAATAAATAAATAAATTATATATAAAGGAATCATTGAATCCAGATGGAGATGACCACACAAGAGTTTTTTTTTTTTTTTTTTTGTACAGTATTTTACTACTTTATTAGTATATTAGGATTTTTCATTTCATTTTTAATATATATTCTTTTAATTTAAAGATCAATTACCTATCTAACCCTATTATTATTTTTTTATAAATAAAAAAAAATTATTATTATCTCTTAATGTGAAATTCTAGAATTCGAACATAAAACATGGCAGCTCAAAGCTACATCCGAGGTGTTATGGACTTATGGTGTATTCTAAACAAATCTTAAAAATCCAAATTTGCCAATTTCCGACAAGTTTTTACAATCCAAAAAATGGAAACTTTTGCAGATAAATAGTTTTACGTGTTGAAACTTTGAAACTAAAAAGTTAAAGAAGCTAAATTGAATGCTTTACACATTCACATTATTGAAACTTGAAACTTGAAAGCAAGCAAAAGGCAGATGAATCGAATGGCATTTACCTGAGCAAAAAGCAGAAGCAGAAGCAGAAGCAGAAGCAGAACTTGTATTCTCCTGACAGCAGCAGCAACAACAGCAACTCATGGAAGTGAATTAAAGCCAAGCACGAGAGATCTCATTCTCACTTCTCATATCATAAAATGTAAAAATTGTGTTGGATTGCGACAACTTTAAAGACAGATAGATACAGTACTCTTGCACAGTCGTCAACGCTGTTGTGATTTTTTAGTTGCACCACGCCCTTCACGCAGAGAGAGATAGAGAGAATTAAAGGCGAGTGTGTACCGTTTTCTTTAAATAAACATTTCAAGTATCGTGCCACCGTTGTTTACTTATTTTTTTAATCTTAAATCTTGATATCAGGATCTTTGTTTTCCGGTCAGAAATCTTAACAAATTTGAATTTAATTCCAAAGCCCAATAGATTTGAATTAATAATTCCAGTTGGGTCTATCGAAATCAATCTCTAAAGTATGGAGAAAATCTTCAATGAAACGGTCTTATTGTCACTTAGTGAGACCGTCTCACCAAGTGGCCGTCTCAACAAGTGGTAATACGACCGTTCTATTGAAGATTTTCTCGTAAAGTATGATTCCGAAACACTTTACAATTTAATTGGTTGAGATGAAATAATGTTTAAAATGTCATGGGCTCAAACCACAAAGTTAAAATTTTTCTTATATTTATATATACAAAAAAAAATGATAATATTTTGAAACATAATTTTCATATACATATATGTATTTGAATTATTAGAGGAAATGGATAATAATTGGATTTAACTTTTTTAGGTCTTTATTAACTAGAAGTCATTGAGATAAAAACAAGAAAAATAGTAATAATAAATTAATAGCATTGACAAGATTGGGTAAACCGGAGGTAACAGTGAAAGAGCACATTGCTGGTGTCAACTCGAGCAAAACGGAAACAATCAAAGAGTCAAAATGTTATCTGCTCTTCTGCAGTAAAACTGTAAAAGTGCACAAACAAAAAGGTTAATTGCATAAAATACCCTCTATTTATCTAGTAAAGTAAATTTTCAAACAAATGCTCTGTTTAAATATAAGCATCCCAATTGGAATGTATTTGGGGTATGGAAAGTCAACAGTGCCCTTAGGTAAAAGGGAGAGGTTATTTTTGGTGGATAAATTTCACAAACAACCCTAAATTTAGGTGTAATTGTATAAATATTCATTTTTTTCTAATAATTACATTAATATACCCTACCGTCATTTGACTTTTGTTAACTTTAACCTTTAACTATATTTATATCCCAAAATGACTAAACTACCCTTGAAAACTTATTTCTCTTTTCTTTTATTATTAAAAAATATTTACTTAAAAAATTGAAAAAATCAGTACAATTTTTTTTTATGTCCCCAAACGCCAAATTTTCAGATTTCAAAAACCAACTTTATCACAAAAACATTCAATTTTATACTCACCAACCCACAAACAATTTCATTTCATCAACATAATCAAAACCCACTAACAATTACATTTAATTAACAGAATCAAAACTCACTTAACACAATCAAAACCCACTAAACACATCCATTTTTCCAGTTTTGTGGGTTTTGATTGTGTTAAAGGAAATGATAGAAAGAAAACAACAAAAAAATTGTACCGATTTTTTTAATTTTTTAAGTAAATATTTTTTAATTTATTTAAATAATAAAAAAAAGATAAATAAGTTTTCAAGGGTAGTTTAATCATTTCGGGATATAAATGTGGTTAAAGGTTAAAGTTAACAAAAGTCAACTGACGATAGGGTATATTTATGTAATTATTAGAAAAAAATGCATATTTATACAATTACAAATAAGTTTAGGGTCGTTTGTGAAATTTACCCACCAAAATAACCTCTCCCTTTTACCCAAGGGCACTATTGACTTTCCATACCCCAAACACATTCCAATTGGGATATTTTAGTTTGAATAAGACATGTGTTTAAAATTTTACTTTATTAAATAGATACAGGGTATGTTTGTGCAATTAACCCAAAAAAAAAGGTTTGCGTTTAATAATATTTAAATGAAAATTATATGAACATCAATTGATAATAAAAGTATTTATAAAGTGTAAACACTCATAACCTAATTTTAATAGCGAGTTGTCAATGTTGTGGGCCGATTAAAAATTGTGCAATGCGGTCCGTATATTAATAATATTATAATTAAGTTATTTAATTAATTACTATAATTTGTTAATTGATTCAGGAAAATTAAAGTTTAAATTGTAAAGGACGTAGATATATTTTAATCTAAAACTGATCATCCAGTCCATGCAGAGAGAGACGTTGAATAATTTAACACTATCGTTTCCGCAGTTTAATGAAGTTGGCGCACACACTGTAGTCGCCGCCGAGCACGTGCATGGAGACTTGGGGTTTTTGAGATTTGCAAAATGTAAAAAACCTCTTCAGATTTGACCCCTTTTTTATTACAAAAATAAAAAAATTAAAAAAAACTTTATTAATTTTTAAAATTAGTTTTAAAAAATCACCTATTTACGTATCAAAAACCTTTCTACCGGAGAATTTTATCCAAATTCAAAACGATTAATAATCATTTAATTGTGTGTGTAATTTACTAATTTCAACATCTTCTCTTGTAATTTGTAAGTAACTTCAAGAAAAAGTAATATGTATATATATATATATTTTTATATATATTATCAGTTCGTCCTGACAATAAATATATCAGGACGAAGAATGTTGACCACTAGATTTACATATTTTGACTCAAAGTGTATGCATTTGTCAAAACTTCTCCATAATCTGTGGTCCCCTGATATATTTATTGTCTTGACAAACTGACAATAGAAAAACTATATATATATAACATAAATTCAACAATCTTTCATTTGATTTGCATTGTATTATATATTTGCGCCAAAAAAATAAAAAATAAAACTATCCCCTCCTAATAAAAATCATGGTTTTGATTACTTTTGCAAATTTGAAGAAAATTTCCCATATATATTTATAAATGTGAGACCAAACCAAACGTTATATTGTAATATTTTAATACATTTTAAACTTTTAATACAATAAATTAAGTGCATCGTAACAAACGTTTCCTAAAACATTAATGAAAATGAAAAACAAGTTTGGTTAATCGAATTGAAATATTATAAGTGATTCTGTTCAAAAAAAAAAAAAAAAAAAAAAAATTATAAGTGATTATCTGACTCAATATCGACTTAATTTTCAGTGAAGTTAGGCTTGGGAACATAGCAATTTGATATAAAATGCTACCTCGATCGGTAGTCAACACTTTGACATCCCAATGCTCTTGAGAAAAGTTCTTCTGCCTTCTTTGTTCTTCCTTTCATCTTCTAGTAATGTAATGTACCATCTAGTATATCAATCACATTCAACCGGCCACCACTTGCCCAGTTGCCCACTGGACACCTTTATTATAACGATGCCTATCTGAATTTACCGATATATATTAAACACTACGAATACAGTTTATATGTTTATTTCCATAATCGTAAGAAATCAATTCTCAGTATTGAGAGAAATCTCTCCACGATTATTATGGTTTTATAGACAATAAAAGACAATATATAATGTTTGAACCTTAACAGATTGTTGAGGATTGTGAAGCCCTCTAGCCACGTGAGGCAATAGGCCTTTGACAAGCATTGCTTTTATACATTTGGAATAGAGAAAGTGGCCAAATCTCTAAAAGGAAAAAAAAAATATATATATATATATATAGTGACCACCTCCTCTAATGAGAAAATCTTATCTTAGTTGTACCCATGTAGTATTAAGTAGTGTATTCGACACAAAATATGTGGCAAGGAAATCAGTGTGATGTATATGTAATAGTCATATGTCTCGGTGGACGGATGCACGGGATATTTTCTATTTATAATGGGGATGGGATTGAATTAGGTCTAGAAAAAGTGGGCATATATATATATATATGGGACAAATTATTAACTCTTTTGAGTCCAAAAAAACAATAATAATAAAATGACAACTTCCATAATTTTCTGTAAAGGAGAGGGAACACCACAAGATATGCTTTCTCATTTTGCGCCACTCTTTCTCTTAAGATAATAAGATATGGGGTAGAGTCCAGAGGACCATCCATCTTTATATCAACTTTTTTTTTTTTTTTTTTTTCCGGTTAATTGACTTAATTCCATAGAAAAAAAGTTTTGATAAAAGATACAATGAATGAGTGTGATGCCTTTTCTATCTTTTTTGTAAATCACAGTGAGAACACATGTGTAAGTGTCGAATAAAGCAAATTCTTAATTATTGAAATGCTTTTCAATCTTATAAATTTGAGCTTTTCCCACCTCCATACCTCTTGCAATATTGTTTCCCTCACCGAATATTCATTGTTAATGATTTAATATTCAACCATGCTTCCCATGCTCTTTTGTCTTTTTTTTTGTTTTTGTTTTTGTTTTTGTTTTTCTATTGCATAATCTCTTGTTGTTGTTGTGTTTGTTTGCATATAAATTTTAACTGTCAAATTAGTTTTTTTTTTTTTTTTTATTAATTTATTTATTGCACGATTAGTTGACAGTGATATTTTAATTATTTATTACCGAGTAGTAATATTATTTAACCTCTAATATTTAATTTTTTTTAATAAAAATATACAATAATTTTGGATATTACAAAAGGAAGAAAGACTCGAATCTACGACCTCATGAGGGGCATACCATTAGACCAATCTCATCTTTTCTTACCAATAATATTTAATTAAAAAAATTAAAACAAACCATTAAAATAATTTACGACACACACACACACACATATATATATATAGAGAGAGATTGAGAGAGTAATTTTCCAATGAAGACTTTTATAATGCACACTTTAAGTACCTTTAATGAAATTGCATGAAATCAAATGTTAATCTATGAGATTTTTTGTATGCATCATAAGAAAATTAAAATATACATTTGGTAAAATTTTGGAAATTTTTTGGATTTTGGTACCAATTTTTCTTATATTTCCCTATTTTTAAATGTTTTATCTTCAAAAAAATGGGAAAAAAATTAGTTCTTGTATCCAAATTTTTTATAATTTTTTTTCCATAAATGTATTTCAATGTTTTCATCATCCATACAAAAAATCAAATCAAGATTCAATATATTTCATGCAATTTCATCAAATGTGCTTAAAGTGTATATTGTAAAAAATCATCATTGGAAAATTACTCTATATATATATAAATGTTCAAGTCAGTGTGCACTGATATAACTTCATTAATGATGTTCAAGTCAGTGCGCATTGATATAACTTCATTAGTGCGTTGGATGTGGACCACATGTCAAAGTTTCTCCATAATCAGTGATCCACATGCATTATTACTGATGTAGTTATATCAGTGCGCACTGATATGAACTGGACAATGTATATATATATTACTTTTTCTGAAAGAAAGAACCTTCCATACAAGTTACTTACAAATTACAAGAGAAGATGTTATATATATATATATATATTCAAGTCTGTGTGCACTGACTTGAATATAATTTTGGATATTACAAAAGGAAGAAAGACTCGAATCTACGACCTCATGAGAGGCATACCATTAGACCAATCTCATCTTTTCTTACCAATAATATTTAATTAAAAAAATTAAAACAAACCATTAAAATAATTTACGACACACACACACACATATATATAGAGAGAGAGAGAGATTGAGAGAGTAATTTTCCAATGAAGACTTTTATAATGCACACTTTAAGTACCTTTGATGAAATTGCATGAAATCAAATGTTAATCTATGCGATTTTTTGTATGCATCATAAGAAAATTAAAATATACATTTGGTAAAATTTTGGAAATTTTTTGGATTTTGGTACCAATTTTTCTTATATTTCCCTATTTTTAAATGTTTTATCTTTAAAAAAATGGGAAAAAAATTAGTTCTTGTATCCAAATTTTTTATAATTTTTTTTCCATAAATGTATTTCAATGTTTTCATCATCCATACAAAAAATCAAATCAAGATTCAATATATTTCATGCAATTTCATCAAATGTGCTTAAAATGTATATTGTAAAAAATCATCATTGGAAAATTACTCTATATATATATATATATATAAATGTTCAAGTCAGTGTGCACTGATATAACTTCATTAATGATGTTCAAGTCAGTGCGCATTGATATAACTTCATTAGTGCGTTGGATGTGGACCACATGTCAAAGTTTCTCCATAATCAGTGATCCACATGCATTATTACTGATGTAGTTATATCAGTGCGCACTGATATGAACGGGACAATGTATATATATATATATTACTTTTTCTGAAAGAAAGAACCTTCCATACAAGTTACTTACAAATTACAAGAGAAGATGTTATATATATATATATATATATTCAAGTCTGTGTGCACTGATATAACTTACATTAGTGCGTTACATGTGAACCACTGATTTACATGTTTTGACGCAAGTGTGTATGTACTTGTCACTGCTTCTCTATAATCAGTGGCCCACATGCAATTCCTTGATGAAGTTATATCAGTGCGCACTGACTAAAACGAGAATATATATATAATTATATATATATGTTTAAAAAAAATCAATAATTATTAAATTTGAAATAATATTGTCGATTTTTTTTTTCAATAGACAACCATACTATGCAGCTAATTATTTTATACATTAGATTATTAGAAAGAGAGAAAACCAAAAGTAACTATTGGAAACATTAAACTTTCATTAGTAATCACTTTTAAAACTTTAATTGTTAATAATCACTTTTTTTTTTTTGAAAAAAAAAAATAGTGTATGTCCATAAATTACAAGAGTACCCATGAAATTAGTTTTTTTTTTTTTTTTTTAAAAAAAAAAAAAAAAAAAAAAAAAAAAAAAAAAAAAAAAACCCCTCAAACTTGAAATCATAACTAAAAACTTGAATGTTGAAACTTGAAATCATGACTAAAATGAAATGTAAAACTTGAAATTATGACTAAAATGAAATGTGAAACTTGAAATCATGTCTAATTTCCCTTATTGATACGAACCCCGTTTATTCTCATCACTTATTCCCCAAATTCTCAAATTAGGTTTTTTTTTTTTTTTTTTCCCTTTTCCCTGCAGATCACCTCGCCAATGGAGGAGGAGCTGCGACGGTCATGAAGCACAGGTGAAGCATAACTCACGGCGCCAAGTAGCAACGCACGACAGTGCTATTGCGAAGAGAGAAAGAGAGGTTCAGGGAGAGAGAGAGGACGTCGGCAACGATTTGCTTGGTTCGATTTTGATGGGGAAGACACTGGTGACAATTTGCAGAGGTATGATTTTGACGGCGACAACACCGGCGTTGATTTTCAAGCATTGGTTTGGACGGGGAGAGAGAGAGCAGAGGAGAGAGAAAAAAAAAGAGAAAAAGAGAGTGTGTGTGTGTGTGTGTGTTTGGAATGGTTTTTATATGGGGACATTCAAGTAATTTTACAAAAACATGGTTATTAACAATTAAAATTTTATTTATGGATAAAAACTAAATTTTCATGTTGTATATGGTCAGTTTTAGCAATTTCCATTATTAGAAATTATTTAATCATCTCAACCATAATTATTCACACATCTCAAGTTAATTATTCAGTGAATCGATACAATCATGCACTGGAATCTTTTAACTATGATTTGACATGGGATTTTTCATAGTACAGTGGAATTAAAGTAGTTAAACTGTCAGTAAAATATAAAACTACTCCATTATTTTAAATCTCGCATTTAATTCTAATTCTAATTACAGTGCATGTGCTTCTGCCTTCTAGATTCATGATCAGTACTGTTTACTTATTTATTATTATTTTAAGTATTATAAATTTATAATAAATTTTGAATTTACTGAAATCAAAACTATATGTGCGAATTGCGATATATATATATACACTTTAATAGCAGTAGAAATCTACTCTCACCATACTGGCAAGACAACCTATCATATATCATATATGTATTGTTTATAATATATATAGTAGAATTTAAAAATTCACCATTAACATGGAAGGTGAGGTTCACTATAACAACCGCTAAGAAGCACGATCAACCGTAAATACTTGAAACTTTTAATTTATATTGACTTACACAAACTTATCATTAATTTTAATTTTTATGTGTCCATATTGCCACTATGCCACCCCCTAGTAAAATATATTTCTACACATTTATTTTCATTAAAAAAATTATATTACAAAAAATTCCCCAATTAAAATGACAATTGACAATTAAGGACAAACCCACTTCACAATATAGCTTTCTTACTTGTACGGCTACAGAGGCTATATTTGGTAAGAAATAATCTGCTTATAACTTAACTTTAAAAATAATTAGGGATGGCCATGGGGTGGGTTTGGGAGGGGTGGCTCTCCCTGCACCCCACCCCATTTATTTTTTGAAAACTCATCCCTTCATAAAACCTCTCAATAGATGGAGCGGGGCAGGGCAAGGCAGGGCGGGGTATGCTTTCTCCATCCCTACCCAATTTACACCATTTAACCCATTTATCTAATTTTTTTTAAAAAATCTTGACCAAAAATATATTTAAAATAATAAATATATATCCCAATGGATATGATATAATAAATAAAGAATTCTAAAAAAACTATTTAAAATTGTCTCATAAAATAAATCTCAAAACTAAACAAATAAATTCAATCATTTTAAAATATAAGCATTGAACTAAATAATAAAATAAATAAATATTATTTTTAAGAAGGACGGGACGGGGTGGGGCGGGGCGGGGATTATAAAACCTATCCCCGCCCCATATCCATTACGGGTTTTATTATCTATTTTCATCCCTGCCCCATCACCACCAAATTGAAACTCATCCCTATCCCATAAGTGCGGGTCCCGCAAGAATGGGGCCCCTCAGGTTATTTTGCCATCCCTAGAAATAATAGCTTACAAGATAAGTTGATAAGTGTTTAGTAAATTGATTTTATAAATAATCAATTTAAGAAACAAGTGAAGAAAAACTATTTGGTAAATTTTAATTGATTATGAAAAATGATCAAAATGGACATATATTGTTAAAATATAGGGAGAACTTTAAAAATAACCAAAAAAATTAGTGGGTTTATTGGTTTTACCCAAGATTAGTATTTTTATTGTTTCTAATAAAATATCCACTTTTTGGACAACATTGCCCTCCTTTATAAAAAAAAAAAAAAAAAATCTCTATTTTCTTTTTCTTTTTCTTTTTCTTCTTCTTCTTCCCGGAAAAAAAAAAAAAAAAAAAAAAAACAACTTTTTTTCTCTATTTCTTCTTCTTCTTCTTCTTCCCGGATGTGTTTAATTGTGTTAGAGTTGGTGTGTTTAATTTGGTATTGTCTTGGTGTGTTTAATTGATTTTCAATGGTGTGTTTAGTTGATTTACACCTGGTGTGTTTAATTCGTATACCTTGGTGTGTTTAATTAGTCTGCCTTGGTGTGTGTAATTGGTCTACTTTTGTGTGTTTAATTGGTGGTCTGATATGTTTAAAAAAATCTAGAAAAAAATCCATATTTGAATAAATTTGGAAAATTTCCAGATTTGAATAAATTTAGAAA
Organism: Acer campestre; assembly: GCA_954870605.1. NCBI lineage: Eukaryota > Viridiplantae > Streptophyta > Magnoliopsida > Sapindales > Sapindaceae > Acer > Acer campestre. The sequence goes on from OX940802.1 coordinate 11,305,845, forward strand.
TTTTCTAGATTTCCTCATACCAAAAAAAATTAAAAAATCTTTAAAACAATTGATATCTAGTGAATGTTAATTTTTTTAGGAAGGAATTTTTGTTACAATGGAACAAAATATGGAAAACAAATTACCAAAAAAGAAAAACATAATCTGGAAAAAAATTTAAATCTAGAAAATTTTCAAAATAAAAAAAAAAATCTAGAATTTTTCTTTAAACAAAATCAAATCTAGAAAAATAAATTTAACAAACGAAATCTGAATTTTTTAAAAATTCTGGAAAATCTAAAAATCAACAACCATTCACAAAATCAACAACAATCAAACTTAAACACATAAAAACCCAACAAAAATGTTTGGATTAAAGAAGAGAGAGGCATGAGAAAGGAGAGCTGATTGCAAAAAAAAATTGTGGTGGAGAGAAGAGAGAGGCATGAGAAGAGATTGAAGAGAGAAAGAATGAGAGAGGCTTGAGAAGAGCTTGAAGGGAGAAAGAAGGATGAGAGCGAACGAAGAGGAGATCTGGAGAGTGTGTGTGTGTGTGTGAGAGAGAGAGAGAGAGAGAGAGAGAGAGAGAGAGAGAGAGAGAGAGAGAGAGAGAGAGAGAGAGAGAGAGAGAACAAAAAAAATGATTCTGATCAAAGGAGAGAGAAGAGGTAAAGAAAATAGTGAGGGGCATTTAGGTCTTCATAGCCAATTATTGGGTAGAAACAATAAAAATACTAATATTAGGTAAAAACAATAAACCTCCTTATTTTTTGACTAAAAAGGGGTATTTCCTCTAAAATATAATATATATTATTCAATTATTCCTCTAATAAAGGTTGGATACCTTATTGTGATTTATTATTATTATTATTATTATTAGTTTTTCTAGCTTTTTTTTTTTAAAACCTTTTTTATGTTTAATTTTCCAATTTTTTTCCTTTTTTATTTTTTTATTTTTATTCAATTTAAAAATAAAAGATCGAATCAACTTAGAAGAAAAAAAAAAAAAAAAACTTGACTGAGTCAACTCAGTCACCTTCTCTATCAACACAGTCAACCTTTGCATCTAGATCTCCGATGTTGGCCTCTCCAATTCCTCCTCCCTCTCCAACTCCACTGAGATCATTGTCAGCCTCCGTCACGTGGCACTGATATCCTCTCCCGTGCCAACGATGCACAATTATTTAAATCCCGAGAATCCGTCGTAGATTCGTTGCATCATGGAGAAGGAGGAAGCCTCCTCCATTTTCGCGACAGAATCGCGAAACAAAGGAGGCATTTGCCACCTCCACTCCCAGAGGAGGACCATCTTCCTCCGACGACTTCGATGTGATCGGAGGTAGTCGGCCATCCTCCAGCCTCCGTCGTCGATGGTGGCCACCACTAGCAAGCAGTGGCCGGTCACTACTGTACAATTCTTAAAAAAATGATCAATTTTCAATTTTTTAAAATATTATTAATTAAAAAAACAAAAATATCATTATTAAATATAAGGGTGTTCTTGTATTTATATTAAAATTGTAATGGTATTATAGATATTTCAAGAACAATTGGTCAACTTCTATGATAATTAGCTTCGAAAAGCAACTTCCACCCAATTTCTCAAAAGCTTATTATTGGAGGAGTAAAATTATAAAATAAGCTGTTTTTGGGAAGTTTACCAAACACACATCTATTCAAAACTTGAGAAATAAGTGATTATTTCTCAAGTAAAAACAATCTCAAAAATAGTCATAACCCCTTTGTAGAGATTATATCAACCATTTCTTCGAATTGTTCTAGGAGGTCGAAGCATTAATTTAGTTTCCAAACAAGATGAGGTTCACTTAATGGTATCTAAAAAAATGTTTCCAATTTGAATTTCAAAAGAAGCTTTGAAACTTTGTAAGAAACTATTTTACAAAGTATTTGTAATTATAAATTACTTAATATAAAAATGACATAATAGCACAAGACCCCCCTGAATTATACGCAAATTTGCAAATTGCCCCCTAAATATTTTTTTTCGGCGGTAAACCCCTCAAACTATTGGAAATTGGCAATAATAGATGGAATAGGGATGGAACCCTTATTTTGTCTGATTTTCCTGACACATGTGCTGCACATGTGAAGCCAATGAGGGCATTTTAGTCATTTTGTGACTACTACTAATAAAAAATTAAAAAAAATTAAAATTAATAATTAAAATAATTAAAATAATAATAAATTTTTTTTTTGAAATTTTGGATTGTTAAAAATAATAAATATTATTAAATTAAATAATTAACATTAACAGAAATTAAAAAAAAAGAATATTATAAAAAAATTCAAACCCTAATCTCTCTTGTTCTCTTTTCCATCTCTTCTTCTCAACACCAAACCTATACAATCAAACACAAACCTAGAAATTAATCTCCAAGAATCATCTTCTTAACAAAATCTTCATCACAATCGTCAATCTCCACCAAATCATTACCCTCATCAAACACCAACCTAGACCAACCCCTCCATCTCGCCACCAGTATAGCTCCACCCCTCACCTGCACGAACCAGAACCAACGAGACCCATCCCTCATTGTACCACCGCGAACCCGATTGAACCCCATCATCTCGCCGCCGCTGATCTGATTTAGAACTCTCTCTCGCGAATCTCCCTCTCTCTTTAAACCCTCACTCGCGAACATGATCAGGTTGGATTCGATTGGGTTTGGTGATGGAGTTTGATTGGGTTTGTGATGGTTTGGTGATAATGATGGTTTGTGTTTGTGGTGGTTGAATTCGGTTTTGTTTGTGATTTGATTATGGGTTGACTGATAGAATTGGTGGTGGACGGTGAAGATGGTAGTGGACGGTGAAGATTGTAATTTGATTATGGGTTGACTGATGGAGATGGTGGTGGATGGTTGATTGATAGAGATGGTGGTGGTGGACGGTGGAGATAAAGATGGTAGTGGTGGACGAGTGATTGAAAACATTGGATTTTTTTGGTTTAATTTTTTTGATATGGGTTTGATCTGGAGTTGATGAAGAAGAAGAGATTGGGGAGAGAGAAGAGTAGAGATTAGGGTTTGGGGAGAGAGAATAGGAGAGGTGGTTGTGGATGAGTGATGTGGCTGATGATGTTGAAGATGTTGAAACTCAAGCATTGGATTAATTTGGTGGAGATGATGCATGGTTGATGATGTTGAAGATGTTGAAACCCAGGCATTGGATTAATTTGGTGGAGATGATGCTGATAATTTATTTTTATTGTTATTATTATTATGTGGAGACATTTAAATTTAATTATTAAAAATTATTCCTAATTTTTTTAACAGTGAAAAGATAAAAATGCCCTTTGTACTTATGCATGTGAGGCGCACATGCAAGGAAAATCAGACGAAATAAGGGTTCTGTCCCTATTCCGTCCATTATTGCCAATTTCCGACAGTTCGAGGGGTTTACCGCCGAAAAAAAATATTTAGGGGGTAATTTACAAATTCACGTATAATTCAGAGGGGTCTAGTGCTATTAAGTCTATAAAAATTATTTATTTAATTTTATTGTATTTGATTTTTGTACCGAAATCTTATTCACAAATATTTTACCATCCACCCAACATTTATTATTGAAAAAAATTGTTTGGAAAGTTTAATTTATATACATATATATATTTACAGAACTTGACGGTAGGGATTAGAATGACTATTAATACAAACATTTTGGAAGGTAATAGGGGTTTTTGTCACTTTTTTAAATTGATATTTCAAAACTATCATCACTTTAATAACTTATGTTTTAAAGGCACCAAAGTAAGTGACTTCCAAAAATACCCTTACTTTACTCTATTTTTTATTTACTTTTCAGTTTTTTTATTTTATTATTATTTTATTATTTCATCTTCTTCATAGAGATCTGTTCAACAGACCTCTAATGGAGGTTGCAGTCTATTCGACCTCCGTGGAGGTCAAAATCAACCTTTAAAGTATAAAAAATGCTTGAAAAGTCTTGGAAAGGACCTCCAAACTTTTTTTTTTTCTAAATTTCTTTCATCTTTTTCTTAATCGACTTCCATTGGAGGCCAATTTCGACCTCCATTGATGGAGGATTTTGAAAGGAAAAAAAAAAAAAACCAAAAATTGTGAAGAAGGTTACTGTGGGGGGGCATTTTTGTCCGTTCATTATAATATGTGTCATTTAAACTCAAGTTATTAAAATGGTGATAGTCTTAAAATGTACACTCAAAAAGATGCTATATAATTTTTGAACCCAACGTTTTAGATCAAAATAGCCATTTCTCAAATTAGAGGGATTAACATGGTTAATACCTCAAACTAGATGAACGTTTTTAATAATATCCGTATAATTTTAGAGGTACGAAGATAGTAGATACTGGCATACTGCCACTCAAATTTAAAACCATACAAAACTGAACGGCTGAAGATAAATTTTGGAATTAAGTTGGTTGTTTTTCTCCTTTCCAATTTTTTTAAGAGTGGGTCTGCATGGCAACGTCCGCATGTTTATTATTTTATAACTTATAGCATTCTTTCTCGTGTGAAATCAATAAATTTGTAATTTGAGTTATGTTATCTAGAATGTTGTTCCAAAATATAATATATTTCTTTGCTTTGTTTCTCACGGTTCACTGAGAAACCGTTCGCTGGTTCTTTCTTGTTGGACTTTAATTTTTTGTCTGTTGTCTTGTTTATATTATACCTTGTAATAACTAAGAGTTCGTTTGGTACGCTGTATTGTTTTGTATTGGATTGTATTTGACTGTATTGTATTGGACTGTATTATTCTTATACAATCATGCGTTTGGTGATATTTTGTATTATATTGTATTATACTGTATTAACTAATACAACCTTCTATTCTGTATTAGATAATATGATATCCACCGTATTAGACCAATTAAAATGTATTAGCTAATACAATACAGTAAACAGTGTAAAATAAACCAAACATTGTATTGTATTATTCTAATACATTTTAAACTCCTAATATAATACAGTGCGGCGCACCAAACGAACCCTAATAACTATAGTGTGAAACATCAATTTTATTATTTTATTATTCACTTTTTCCCTCCCTTTTTGGAAAATAAACGACGACTTAACGCAGCTATCGGAGAATAACTGAGACCATATATACCAATATTTAGTTTGATAAAATGAATCAAAAGTTTTAAATATAAATTATTTATTTTTAAATTTTTAAATCTTTATCTTGTTGAAAAGATGAGATTGGTCAAGGGGTAAGTCCCTCACACTTGCATCACGAAGTTACGGGTTCGAGTCCTCTCTCTCCTCAAAAACCTCTCGAATTTATGTAATAGTCTAATATTAAAATATATATATATATATATATCTAGCCAATCAACACAGTGAATCTGATTATTAATGCAAGAAAGAACAGAAGATAAATTTTCTTCAATGTAAACCTGAATAATGTAAGGGATTCCACCTTCAATCCACTACCCGTCACAATTCTACGGGACATGTGACAAAAGGTAATTATAATATGAATTGGAGGTGCCTATCGAAGTGCAATATGTTCTGCTAATCTAGACTCAAGTTAAAATATTTATATATTTATATATATATATATAGTTTCAGTTTCCCGGAAAACTGAAAAATTAGTTCCAAGTTCTACAGTCCGGCTGATCGATTAGCGTACTCCTGAACCAATGCTCCAAATAGTGATTGCCTCTCTAGCAAATGAGACGGCTTGTCAAATTCTTTAGCCCATCCTGTTATCAAGGAGAAAAAAAAATGTATATCAAGTTAGTGTTATTAATCATCAACAAACTGGTTACTTGTGTGTCAAGCAATCCCAATAGGTGTAAAATGAAAATGAAGCACACCCACCTGCATCTATAACTAAGACCCTATCACAATCCATGACAGTTGGTATTCTGTGAGCAATGCTGATGATTGTACAGGCTGCAAAATCCTCTCGAATGATCTTTTGAATCACAGCATCGGTTTGTGAATCAACAGAGGCAGTTGCCTCGTCCATGAACAAAAGGCGGCTGTGCTTTAGCATAACCCTGCCTAGACAGAGAAGCTGTCTTTGTCCCACACTCCAGTTGTCTCCATTGTCAACCACTGCAACATTTTAAGTTAAGTTTCAGCTGCTGAATAATATAAATATATATATACGAGAGAAAATTGAAACAAAAGCGTCAGTCAATTACCTAATGAATCGAGTTTATCTGGTTTTGAAGCCACGACATCTTTGAGTTGGCAACGCTCAAGACTCTACAAAAATCACACTATTTGAGTTAATGTGACAACTAGAACTCTAATGTTTGATTACATATGTGATTATGTAAAATCAAGAAATGGGAGTGAGCAAGTTTACCTTCCATATTTCATCATCTGAATACCGACCAATTGGATCAATGTTGCTTCTCACAGTCCCTTCGAAAAGGACAGGCTCTTGAGGAATGATCCCAAAGCGTGACCTGAGATCATGAAGCCCCAGCATGGAAATGTCGATACCATCTATGATTATTTTCCCTCCTGAAGGTTCCACCAGCCTAAACAAAACTTGGATCAAAGTTGACTTCCCACTTCCCGTACGACCAACAACACCAATCTTCTCTCCCCCACGAATGCTAAGTGTAAGGCCTTTGAGAACCAGAGGAGTGTTGGGTCGATATCTAACCTGTTTGTCAAAGTTTATATCTCGTGTCATATTTAAAATACTTTAATTTGTCCCAAGCAACATCAACAAAGATGCCTAATTCGATAATCATATATTAATTTGCACCAACTATGGAAGAATCATTATGATAAGCTATGTATTGCACCTTCTGAAACTACTGTTGAAGACAATTAATCTTCAATAAAATTTAATTGAAATTAAATTAAGGCCAAAGTTACCTGTAAGTCTTTGAGGTCAACATTGCCCTGTGCAGGCCAATTTGGAGGAGGAAGACGATCTTTGATCTCCCATGCTGATTCTGATGGAATGTTTGTAAACTGCTTTATCCTCTCAGCAGAAACCATCCGATTTTCCACGAAGCAACTCATATATATGGCCCAGAACAGCACAGCATTGAGGGACAACCCATACGAAAGAGACAAACCGACGTTCTCTACAGTATATAGAATTAGTCATCAGGGTCTTATTGTTAAGTTCTTAACATGACTGAATAAGTTAAAAAGAAAGTTGAAACTTAATATTCTGTATTTAACCAGATTATATAACAGAACATCAGCATACATACTCATTAATTTATAGATAGATAACAAGGATAGATGTTGCATGAATTCGGTAGTTTCAACAGTGAGAATCTTTACCAAGTACTCTTTAAACAATTGAGTCTGAACAATACATATCATTCAATAGAAATAGCATGTCAGCATATACAATTAATTACCTGGTTTTATAATGCTGCTAGGTAACATGATCATAAACAAGGTGGCGAGGCAGAAAGTGAAACTCCCCAAAAATTCCAGACGGAAACCCAACCATTCATTGGATCCATTGTTGTGGAAATCCATACGCAAATTGGCATTAACTCGGCTAACATTTTCCTGAGAAAATCTTTTCTGCTTTCCAAAAGAGCGGATTGTCATAACCCCAGAGATGCTTTCAGAAAAGTGATGGATAACAGGTGCTTTGGTGATTGAGTCCAGGCGAGTTAATTCTCGTGATGTTGAAAGATAGTATCCCTGAAACACAAGAGAAGAGAGTCAAAAATATCAGATATAGGTTTGATATAATTTCATATCTTCTTGAATGGGAATTCTAATGAAATGATAGAGTTCATAGTTCATACCCGGTACCAGTAGTTTGCCCAGGCAAGTGGAATTAATAAGAATATCGTTGGCCAAGCATATTGACATGTGATGATGATGATACTCAGTAGCGTGATATACATGGAAACGGCAATGCCCATAAAAAATGGGAGGAAGATGTCAATGTTGGTTTGATCAGTTGATGCCTGAAAAGAGAGATAGAATTCATTAGCTTAAACACCATCAGCTATCTAATTTAATAGTAGTTTTTCTTCACATTCATATGTTAGTAGACTATATAGCAAGAAGATTATAAATTTTAACTTTCTATCCACTAAAATGAAATAACATGTAGAAACTATGATGAATTCTGTGTTTCTGAGTTCTTACCCGACTTAAAATTCTTCCTGAAGGCGTTGTATCGAAAAAGGACATGGGGGCATGCAGGATACTGTGAAGAATTTGGTTAAAAAAAGTTTGGGCGGTTTTAAGCCCCATAAGAGTAACAAACAAGGCTCTAACCGATAACAGTACAAATGACACAGCTGCAATAATTGCATAAACACTAATGAAAAGAGTTGGGTTGAATGACATAGTATGATCCGCTGAAGTTTCATATGAAAGCCAATAATCAGCAGCCATTTGAGATCCTTGCCATAACAGAGAAAACAGCAACACTGCTATTACACCCCACCATCCATATGCCTCTGTGACGTACATTTTGTAAACATTCAAGCCAACTTTACCGGTTTCTCTTTCCTCATCTTTGATAAGCTTGGAAGTTCCATTTTCAGAATTTGATAGGTCAGCAGACTTATTTTCACTATTTTCTTCCCCGTGATGGGAAGAGAGTGAATGTGATTTTTTGACTTTCGGGGAACTACCACTAGGCATGGTTTTGCCAGCTTCTACAAGTTCCATGGAAGTTTCATGGGCAGCTACTAATGCTCCAAAATCCAGGCCAGAATCCAGTAAAGCATCGTACTTTCCTGATTGCACTATCATCCCATCTCGCATTACCTGGAATCAAACATAAATTTGCATATATATACACATGCTCGTATGTAGATTGTTCACCAAACAAATATCAAATTAAAATTAAAATGTGAACATTATACTAACCAAAATAAGATCAACGTTATGCAAGAAGTCGACTTGATGAGTTACGAGTAAAATGGTCTTGCCTTTGAGAGCCCTTCTCACACATTCCTGGAAAAAAAAAAAAAAGCATTAAAATGGTTTAGACTGATTTCACTTCATAACCATACATGGATTGTATAGAAGTATCACTGTCTATAGCAAATAGAGTATAATAACAAAGTAGAGAAGCCATTTATAAGTAAATTTATTCCAACAAATTATGTTTCACTCTCCAAGTATTGTGTAGTGCATCAAGCATAGGAGATCCTGACAGATTTTCTACTTCATCCTAACAAGTTTGAACATTTGACATCCTGATAGATTATCTGATTTTTGTATTTATCATCTTATGAGCTCTTTTTGAACAATATTCTGGCTCTGTTTTTCATGATAAAAGTGTGTTTTTGACTACTAATCTACTATGTAATCATAAATGAATCAAACACATTAATGGAGTTCCCAAAACTTGCAATGAAGTAAATGATTAAATTACCTTAAAAATGTCTGATCCAGTATGAGCATCAACAGCACTAAAGACATCATCAAGAAGGTAGATATCACAATCCTGATAAACAGCTCTGGCAAGTTGTATCCGTTGCTTCTGTCCGCCACTAAGATTGATGCCACGTTCTCCAATTTCAGTCTGGTCTCCGAACTCCATCATTTCCAAATCTTTCTCTAAGCAACAAACCTTTATAACTTCTCTGTATTTCTCCATGTTCATTTGCAAATTAAAGAGGATGTTTTCTTGAATGGTCCCGTTTTGAATCCATGATGTTTGAGCCACATAGGCAGTTGTCCCACAAACTCTTACCTGTTAGACAAGAACCATATGCAATACACCAATCAAACAACCATGTATTATATTAATGCAGATATAATCTTCCTACTAGACTACACTCAGTAGCTAAATTATGAAAAGGATTTAGGCAACTTCAACAAATTGTACATCACAATTCATACCTTCCCCGATATTTTGTGCATTTCTCCAAGAATTGAGGCAAGGAGAGAAGACTTTCCGGATCCAACAGTCCCCACGATAGCAGTAAGATCCCCTTTCTTGACCTCCAAATTGATACCTTTCAACACCTCCTCACCAGTTTCATCATCCCAACTAAACACCCCATCTTCAACCTTTACAGCAATGTTACCATCACAACCCTCAGCTCTTTCCACCGAGTCATTCACCAATTCTCTACTCAACATGTACTTATCCAATCTCCCAAGTGATATCATTGCCTGCGAAAGTGAGATCATAGATTGTGGGAAGCTCCTAATGGGCTCCTGCAAGATCTTAAAGGTGGTTGTTGCTGTAAAAACTGTTCCTGCATCAAGTGGGACACCCAATAAAATCGCAGTACCAAATGTGAGTGTTGATATCAACAAAGGTGTGCACCACATGACAATGATATTCCCAGCTATTGAGTACAAGAACTTGGAAAGCCATCCGAATTCTGTTTCACGGAAAGACAGAATTCTCTTATTGAAATGTTCTTCCCATGCCTGGAACTTAATCACTCTCATGTAATTAAGCATCTCGTTCACAGCCTTCATTCTTGAATCACGATTCTTCATCACATTGTATTGGAACTTGTTATTCCTTCGTGTGCCCAAAACAACAAAAACGAGTACAACAGCAACTCCAATGACCGTGGTGATGACACAGGCACCAAGATAGTTGTACAGGAGGACCAAAGCAACACCAACTTGCAATGGCATCAACCATATAGCATGTAGCTGTAGCATCATATCAGAGAGCTGTTGTGCATCAACTGCCATATAATTCACAATTTGTCCCACCCCATGAGCCTGCCGTGCAGAGCAAGTTAATCTCAGGCCTTTCTTGTACAAGGAAGTGATAAGGGTGGACCTAATAAGCATTCCAAGTTTCTGAGAGTTGAAGTTGAACTGGTGGGTGGATAAAACTTCTACAGACTTTGCAACAAGAAGAATCAATACGAGGTAGTATCCTTCATAAGGAGAGCTCCCTTTACCAGCAGTGAAATCCACAAAACTTCGAATAAGAATTGGTCCAACATACATTACACAAAGCTTCACAATTGCAAGGGATGCAGTGAAGGCAATTTCCTTCCAGAAGCACCTCAACAGTGTGGTCAGAACAGGGTGATTCGATTTTTCCTCCGGTTTAGGCCACTTCGATTCGAAGAGCTCTGACATTATCTCGGCTCTATGTTCCGGCGAAAGTGATGGAACTTGATCCATTGTTAGAGGGGATTTGTAGCCTTTGCTGAGAAGAGGATTCATCCAAATCCAAAAGGTCTTAGACAGAGTGGAAGCTGAAGCAAATCCACTCACATTGGATTTGCTCAAAAGGGGTTCATTCAATTTGGTTTCTCCATTCATTTCTGGCTCAGAATCTCTGGAAACTATAATCCCAGTTGATCCTCTGATTGCAACAAACACAAGGACAATTGATAAAGGGAAAGAGACTATAAAAACTATATCATCCAACCTCAAATATGGATCCTGGTTTGCTTCAGAAGAGACGAAACGAAGCACCCCAGACGATAAAAACAATGTAACAAGTACAAAGTTTGCAACCCAATAAATTCTAAGTGAAATTGGATGAGTAAGAGCTTCAAATCTCTTCTCATGAATGATTAAGATAGCAATCAGCACATGAGTTATGGCTTGAACCAACCAGAAAAGAGCATCAATTAGCTTCAATTGCCAGTTGGTGTTTCTTCTAAATGCTAGAATGCAAATAACAGTGTAACCAAATGCTAACAAAGCAGTCACACTAAGACAGAGTTTGAACCATACGTTAGTTCTGAGAGAAGAAGCTTTGTTGATGTTTCTTATAAGGGGCTTGTTGATTTCAGAGCTGGGTTGTTGTCCATTGGTTCTAGACCTGGAACAGAGCTTTTGAACCGCAAATACAAGGAGGGTGAACAAGAACAAAACGTCAACTAAAGACAACACTGCTCTTTGAGGACATGGAGAGAGGAGGATGAATCTTAGCCATTGAAAGATCAATGGAACTGATGATGAGGTGTCTTCTGGTGATTGAATCACAGAGCTTGAACATGAAAGCGATGTGATCCAAGATGCAGAAGACATGTTTAAAAAACCCTTAATAGAAAAACAAATCTCCGCTCACTCAACCTGGAAAAACGTAAACAGAAAAGGATCAAAATCATGAACTGGAATGCATGGTTGTTTGATGGCGCAATGATATAGAACTCATGAACCACACGTTTTAACAATTCTTAAACTAATCCAAAAAAGTAAAACACATGAAAAGCAAAATTTACGAAGCCAGAGACACAAGGCTGCCAAAAAACCAAAAAAAAAAACGCAATAATGCAAGTATATTCAAACTTTTCCAACTACATCAAACTTTTAGAACTGAAATTACGCAAAAAACCAGTGCGTCAAAGTCAAGTTTTCTTAAAGATGAAAAGCAAATATCCATAGAATAGGCTCTGTGTTCTGGAAAAAAATAATAATAATAAAAAAGCATATGATTGCAGAGTCAATGAATATGAGTATTATAATCAATCATGGCCGTGTAGTGGTGTCGGATATTGATTTTTGTTTTTTGTTTTTTTAAATCTTTTGAATACTTCAAGAACCAATTACAAATACATATCATTGGAAATGAAGTACAACAGAAAAGGCTGCAAGAGATTAGTGACTAGTCGAAAAGCATGGAAAAAAAAAAAAAAGTTGTGTAGATTTTTGAAAGACAAAAACAAAATCTGGAAAAGAGAAAAAGGGAAAAAGGAAAAAGGAAAAAGGAGAAAAATCCAACGCCTCAACTTACCCGAACCAGAAAGCAGAACCCGAAACGATGAGCTTTGTTGCTTGGATCTCAGGGACGACTCATGGCAAAACCAACAACATATATGAAAGCAACAGGCAACAGGTCCTGCTGGCTGCTGCAATACAATTAACTCTCTGGCCACAAATTACAACAACTTATTGAAATGTGTACCGGTGTACGTGGAGAGAGGAGTTCACATATGATAGTTTTGCTGGCCCCAGAGACTGGGTCTGGAAATTTTTTGGTCTTACAAATTGATAATGAATTAATGAGAGAGGCGTGGCTCTTGTTTTTTATTCATTAATATTCTACCTTCGTACTTCTTTCTTTCTTATTAATATTTATTTTAGTCAATTGCCTTCACTTCGCGCGTGACAATTGACAAAGAACTCTCCACTCTACAGAGTCCAGTACGTCTTTACCTCCGTAGTTTTTATACTTATCTTTGTACGTATTCATCTACATGCTCCATTCCGCAATCCTTCTAATACAATTCTAATACGTTATATACAGTAATTCTTTTGATCAGACTATATGGATTTAACAAATATCTTATTTAAAGATGCTCTAACTATACCACTCTCCTAAAATTTATAATAATTAATGTTAAACAATTCAAAAAAATTAGCTCAAACACTTATTTAAATGATAGGTCAATTGGTTTGTTCATTAACCCATGATTTGTGTCGTAAATATAACTCACTTGTCATATCATTTGGATTAATTATTTAAATTGTATAATAATACTCATTTATAATAGAGTGATGATATCGGCACCCCTACTACTGAACTATTTATGCCTCATTTTTTTAATTTTTGATTTAATTATATAAAGCTATATGGTTTTATTAATTTTTTTTGATTTATTTCCAGGACTACCATTTTACTTATTTTTCAAACTTAATATACCTTATATCTTTTTCAAAAAAATAAAAATAAAAATACACTTCATCTCTAATCTGTATATATAGTTTTCTCGCATTCATTTGCATGACTTATTTTTTCTTCTTATTTCATGGTAAAACCATCTTTATTAGATGAGGTTTTTTTTTTTTTTTTTTTTTTTTTCCTTTCTGCAGTCGATTAGATTATTGGTGGTAGATTGTGAATATGATATTAATCGTATAATGGTTTTTTGTTTGACCGATTGAGTTAGAGTTTTTTGTGGTTTCGTTTTGTCAAAGATTAGGTATTCTTGGTTGTGATTCTTGGTGCGATTTCATTGTTTTTTTGTTGTTGTAATTTGTAAATAACATTAAACTAACTTTGGAAGATCCGAAATAAAATCTACAAAAGAATTGATACAAATTATAGTATACTTGGAAGATTTGAAAGAAAATAAACCGAGAAAAAAAAAATAGCAAACATGGATCTGGAATTTGAGAAGAAAAATAAAATAAACATATGAAATAATAAAATCAATAAATATTAAACATGATAAACATGAGATCGATATTCGAAAAAAAATATAAACAAAAATAGTAATAAATCAATAAATATTAAACATGGAAACCATGAGAAGCATGAGAAACATGAGATTGAAAGAAAATATAAAATATATATAGAGTAAACATTAAGTGATTTGAAATAATTTATGTCTTTAGGGTTTTGAAATAAGGAAATTGGAGTTTTATAAGTTTTACTTTGTATTAAAAAAATATATATAAAAAAAAAAATTATGTGTCTCTTTAATTAATTTAATAAAAGAAAAAAATATTAAATAATTTAAAAAGTGAAGTATAAATATTTTAGTGGGTGTGCCAATAGCACCACTCTTATAATATTATACATTAACTAATGTCCCGTGTTGTTTTTATGATTGAAAGTTTCATAGCAACAAGCCATCAAATATTTTCACCTACCAATGAAAAAGTAATTAAATTACATATGGAAACTTCATTCTCATTTAAATCTCATTTAAATCCAAACCATATAATAATGCACATTCCATATATTGTAAACCATTTAAAATATGTGAAAAATTCATACAAATGTCACGTGTCACAATATTGATGTCGGTATGTAATGAGGAAGACAACAAATAATAAGGTGGAAAATGCAGAGAAATTGGTGTAGTCTACTTCATATTTCATATATAGCAGGCGAAATTGGAAAAAAAGGAGCATTGAACTTATTTCCCAAGTTTAGACTTTAGACCAGTCAAAATAGCAAGTAAGACAAAGTGATTACTGTACAAACAAAACACACCAAAATTGATTTCAGATTTGAGTGTTGACCGACATGCACACGTAGGTCAGAGTGTGTGAGTGAGAATGCTTCACGCAAAAGAAAAAAATCCAACTTCATTTACGGCTGCCGTGCATTGGTTGATATCCGCCGTGTGAGCATCCATCGAAGCTTCTAAATTCTAACTGCGTTTTAATTGCAGAAATAATTTTGATTATCTAAGCCACATGTTTCAGATTTAAATAAATGACAAATCAGTAATGCTATGAGGGAGAGGGAGTGTCGAAGGGATAAAGAGGATAACATCTATCCTTCCGTCATGTTTGGTTTGTAGAATAAGAAAGGAATTCGTGTAGGAATGGAATCCATATAGGACCGGATTTCCTTGTTTGCTTTCAATATGAAATCCATTAGAGAATCTTTCATGTTTTGACCAAAATGCCCCTTATATGTTTGCTGTATTAAAAAATATTTTTAAATTAAAATATTATTATTATATTCAAAAATATAATAATTAAAATTTTAAAATATTTTCCAAATAATTATGAATAATAATTTGTAAATTTTTCATAAAAAATATAATTTAAAAGATGTAATTTTTTTAAAAATATCAATTAATTTGTTAGAAAAATAAAAACATTAAAAATAAAATAAAATAAAATAAACCAATCCGCTCACTCCACCAACAATATGATCCAAAACGATGTCGTATGTCCCAAGCACCTCAGAAACTCTACCTCCAACTCCTCTATTTCTCCCTCCTCCTCCGTTGTAAAAGTATCTCCAATGCAATACTAAATCATTGTGCCAATTAGAGGTGGCCATGGTTCCGATTGAACCGTCAGTTTTGTCCATGGTTTAACCGGATTCGTACGGCCCAAACCGAAACCTACACCGCAGGTTTGAAAACCGGTGGTTCCGGTTCCGGTTTCGATTTCGGTTTGGCAATCCTAAAAACCGATCAAAACCGGCGATTTAACCAACGGTTTTGTCCGCGGTTTAAACTGTCGGTTTTAAATATAAAATTTTTTAAAAAAAAATCAACAAATCAGAAGTTGCCACATGACACTTTTTTAAAATAAAAAAAATTGCCCAAAACCGAAACAGTAAAACCATTGGTTTTAAACCGTGTACTAAACCGAATTTTTAGTTTTGGTTTTGGTTTTGGGTGGCCACCAAATCGAAACCGCCGGTTTCAATCTGAAACCGAACCGTGGCCACCACTAGTGCCAATGCTATAATTTAGCACAAAGTAAAAAAAACATACTACAATGCAATGCTAAAAGCTATGCCAAATTTGGCACAACAATAAATGCAGCCGTATTTGTTAACCTTTTAATTTTAAATAATAAAAATTTAATAAATTTGGTAAGGAAAATTGAGATTGAAACAATTCTAACAAAATATTTAATGCATTGGTTGTATTTCTTGACTTTTATAATTTTAAATAATTAAAAAATAAAAAATAGTATATCAAATAGAATTTTACATTGGGGTACAATGCTAAAATAATGTGCCAAATATAACATTTTACTATATTTTATGCCAAATTTGGCATTGACATATGCATTGGAGATGGTCTTACTCTAGACGCCGTTGCTGACCACTATCACCGCCACAAAAAAAAAAAAAAAAAAAAAAAACAACAACAACAACAACAACCTCGTCTCCTTCGCTTGTCGCCGCACCTCATCCTCTCCCCCCTTCCTTGACCCCGTCTTCACTCTTTGGAATCCCTTCAACCGCATCCTCCGCTTGACTCCTGAATAGGTCACCTTTCGATTTTGCGTTTTTTTTTTTAATCACTTGATTTCTGCTTGTTATTTAGCTAAAAACCTAAAACAATGGCATTTTGACAATTCTTGAGTTGATATGTTTTAAAAAATGAATTTATTTAAAAATAATAATCGACAACCTCAGATGGCGACGATAAGGCTTTGCCGGTGGCCTCGCCGTCGTTGGTTACGAAGGAGGCCACCATTAACAAAAAAATATCACTGAGATGAATTTGCAATTAACAACTTTAGTGACTGAAATCGTGGTAGATCTCAGTCGAAGGGATATCAAGTAGTTCGATATATTTGGATCCTTAATAAAATATGTTAAACATTACAACGAGAGCGAATGAAAATAACTAGTCGAATAGAGTTGTATTTCATACTTTTTATTGATCATAAACGAATAATGAAAATACAATGAGAATAATATGTGGCTATAGTGATGGGGATATAACTCAGATGGCGATGGTGGGGGAGCTCTTCATGTCGATAAGTAGAAAACGTAAAGTAGGGTTTTGCAATCCAAGTTGCGATCCCCTTTCTGTATGATATCATGTTGTATATATAGTCCAAATACGTGCTGAACACTCCTCCAAATTCGATCTTGTGACCTAGAGATTTTCGAAACATTTCATGGCGATTGGCGAAAAAATAGTCGTCTTCCTTTTAGGAATCAAGCGATCCCTTATTTGGCGGAATCTGATAGAGTTGACTCATCTTTCAAATAAAACTCTCTAGTGGCGGAAAGGAATCAACTTCTTAGTTTATCAAAACGATGGCACTTTACTGTCTTTTTGTGTGGCTTGATCTTCCTTAGTACTTGGCAGTCGATTAGTCTGATACTTACTACTGGATTAGCTGGCTTAAGTGGGATCGGGGTACATGGGCATCTCACTTCCCACTTGATCGTTTAGACTCATTATAAACGTACCGGGGTACAAAAGCATCAGGGTATCGGGATACCAGGTTAATACGGTAGCATGTTACTAGGACTTGGTAGTAACGGTTGGTTTCTATGGCAGGGTACCCCCTCTGGCATCCCGGAGCTCTAAGAAGCCCCGATCTTGATCCAGACCGATAAAGGGCATACTTTGGCTAATTTCTATGGTGGGGTACCAAGAGGTCTTTCCTTCTATCCGGATTCTTCCCCTATGTAGATGAAAAATTCTTCTTTGAACCCCTGCCTTTTTTGGCGGTTAACAATTTTGATTTTTGATTTTTTTCTTATTTGGAGGACAAAGTGGTAAATTGAATATATGAGCTCTCCTCCCAACCCTCTCCCTCCCTCCATCTCTCCTTATCAAATAGAGTGTTGGTGGTAAATGATACTAGTTAAGCATGAGTTTACCTTTAATTTGCTCACCCCCACTTTAAGGGGAGTGAGCATTACCTCCCTCCTAAAAACATGACATGTGTCCATGGAGGGGGTAAATTTGTCCAAACCTTATTATATTTTTAGATAATTTTACCCATCTATGAACACATATCATGTGTTTGGGAGGAGAGTAATGTTTACCCCCTTGAAGGGGGTGAGTAAAAATAGACTTGTTAAGCGTGACAATATCTAAAGTTTTGAGTTGCCACATCACTGTCAATGTGGCCAGGTGGTAGATGGCATTTATTAAGAGTATCATTTTATTTTTTGAGAAAACTAAAAATTTATATGGAGGATATAATAACATGTGCTGATGTGCCCTAATATCAACCATTGAAATCACTTTTTTTGTGTCCACATTAACATGTGCCCTACTCAATTTTTTACCTTATTTGTGACACAAGATGTACATGATGTTACATAAACTATATTGTTTCTTGTATATATCAATTAATGCTTGTCACATGTATTGTTGTAACCTCTCTCTCTCTATATATATACATATAAAAGAAATAAAATGCTCGTCATGCCTCGTAGCACTTTTATATTAATTGGACAGCTCGGTTTATAGCAACTCTTCAAAAATATAAAGTATGAAACATATTAAATAAGTTCCCTACGAAAGTACGAAGGAAGGAAAGGATCAGTTTTTGGTTTTTTTATATATCATTTTTGGTGGTAACGATTCAAACTTGTGACATCGTTTGTCATCATCGAAAAACATTGAGTATTGGCAAAGAAGGATCATATTAAATACTATAAGTATGCATAACAGTTTTCATTTTTGTTAATGATCATATGTTTTTCTACACTTTCTAAATAAAAAAACACAAGTGACAAGTTAATTTCCATTCTTTTCTTTTCTTTTTATAAAAAAAAAACAAGTTATTTAAATTTGATAAAAAGAACATCGATAATGTTAGATAACCTAATTTGTATCCAAATTTATAATTATGATATAAGTTGAGACATGTATTGATTGGGTTACGTATCTAATATTACTTAAAAAGACAATAACAAATATATATATATATAAAATACGACGAGATAATGTTGGCCCAGTGGTAAATCCTTATACCACGAGGTTGTGGGTTCGAACCATTCCCCTCCTCTAAAAAAAGCTCCAAATTTATGTAATAGTATAATACTTTAAAAAAAATTATAATATATTACTTAATGTATATAATATCAGTAATGCTACACATCCCACCACATGTGGCATGTGAGGTATCAAATTGTGAGTGTATTAAAATGTGTTAAAACTTCTTCTCAACATCATCGAAATTAGACCCAAAAAAATCATGATCCTAATACTATTAACAGTCCATAAACTTTATAATAAAATTCTCTCAAACAAGATGGCCTATAATAATAAAAAAGAAAAATCAATAAAATCTATATAAAAATGGACAAAATCGCATAAATAATCTTAATAATCTTAAAACTTACCCGCACTACAAAAAAAATGGTCTTTTCCGACGGCCAAATGCCGTCGGAAAAGACCATTTCCCGTCGGAAATACCCTTTTCCGACGGGGAAAAGCCGTCAGAGGCCGTCACAAATACCTTTGTCAGAAATAACTATTTACTGACGGGCCGTCACAAATACTACTATTTCCGACGGCCATGGCCGTCGGAAAAGATAAAAGTGCCGTCGGTAATAATGATTCAAGGTGGTCAAAATTACTTGTATTTCCGACGGCTTTACCGCTATTTCCGACGGCTTATTGCCGTCGGAAATAGTCGAATTATAAAAAAAAAAGAAAAAAAAAAAAAGCATGACTGGACTTGATAGTCGCCACGTCACTCGTCACTCGTCACGTGTCATGCGCCATGTCACCCTAACACGCACCACATCACCGCCACATCACCCAGCATGTGGCACTTTAAATCCATGAAATTCATGTGGCTTGAACCCTTGACCTGGATGCCAATAAGGGTTTCCCTTACCATTTTGCTATAACCATATATCTGATGTGTTTTGCATATTATTTATATATAAGCTATTGATATGTTTGTATACTATTTAATTAAATATATATTTTTGTATACTATTTAAATATAACTATTGAGATATTTTTTTTATAAATAATATTTTATTAAAATTATTAAAGTTTTTGTTGACAGTGAATTTTGGATACATTAAACACATATAATGATACATTTAAAATATTGACCTACAAGTCACATTTTTTGTGTAGTGTTATAAATTACATACATTCCATTATAATTTATTAATTAATATTATAATAATAAATTATTTATTTATTCCATGAAACCGGGATCAACAAAACAAAGTCTATTTCCGACGGCCTTAATGCCGTCGGAAATAATGTATTCCATTTTTTTCTTTTCAAATGGAACAAGACTATTTCCGACAGCATTTAGGCCGTCGGAAATAGTGTATTCCTTTTTCTTTTTTCAAATGGAACAAGACTATTTCCGACGGCATTTAGGCCGTCGGAAATAGTATATTCCTTTTTCTTTTTTCAAATGGAACAAGACTATTTCCGACGGCATTTAGGCCGTCGGAAATAGTGTATTCCTTTTTATGTTTTCAAATGGAACAAGACTATTTCCGACGGCCTTGGCCGTCGGAAATAGTGTATTCCTTTTTCTTTTTTCAAATGGAACAAGACTATTTCCGACGGCATTTAGGCTGTCGGAAATAGTATATTCCTTTTTCTTTTTTCAAATGGAACAAGACTATTTCCGACGGCATTTAGGCCGTCGGAAATAGTGTATTCCTTTTTATGTTTTCAAATGGAACAAGACTATTTCCGACGGCATTGAGGCCGTCGGAAATAGTGTATTCCATTTTTTTTTCAAATAGAACAAGATTATTTCCGACGGCATTTAGGCCGTCGGAAATAGTGTATTCCTTTTCATTATTTTCAACGGACAAATACTATTTCCGACGGTACTTTTTGTGCCGTCGGAATTGAGAGCAAAATTGACGGCGTTTTGCCTATTTCCGACGGCAAAATGCCGTCGGAAATGTGATATCATATTTTTACTCATTTCCGACGGCACTGAAATAGCCGTCAGAAAAGGTACCATTTCCGACGGCAATTAGTGCCGTCGGAAATAGTTCGTCACTGATAGGCTTTTTTTTTGTAGTGCCGGTTCTTGTTGTTTACAATGACTTAGAAATTACAATAGATATCCACTAGTCACTATTGACTATTGTCCTCTTTGAGGTTGATGTTCTGCTACTTGAATTGTTAAATTGCATATATAGTTGGAATAATTGTGCAAACAAAAAAAAATAAAAAATAAATGACTTCCTTTAATCCTTGTGACTTGTGAGTTGTGACTCGTGAGTGCATGCATTTGAATAATGTCAAAAAAAAAAGTGAGTACATGCATTTGTCCTACTTGCACTGCTTCTATCGATCGATATGTGACTTTTCACATTTCTCTAACATAAAAGGTAAAATTTAATTTCTAGCAACGTCTTCCAAGTTCCTATCACTTTTTTCGTCGTGAGCAACTAAGGATGTCAATAGGGTGGCTGGGTGGGTACGGGTGAGGATACCATCCCCATTTTTCAAATCCAAATATAATTAAGATTCCCGTTTCCACCCTGTTTTCTACTTGGGGTGACGATGAGGTATCAACATTTGTGAAGAGGTCTTTAAAATTTTACACAACAACAATTATCATTCTCTTTTTATAAGTAATACTAGGTTTTGTTACATGTGCAAGGTACGTGTTTTAATTTATATACATAATTATAATATTTGATTATAAATTAATTTTGATAGAATATAAAAAAAAATTAAAAATTTATATACAACTAATTATGAGATCATAAATTATAATAAATAAAAAAACATAATCCAATCATATAAAAATAACTCTCATTATACATCAACTTATGAAGGCAATAACATTATTTACAATATTATATTTTTTTTAAGAAAAAAATAATAATAAAATCTTATACCTAATTGTAGAGGACATAAATTTATACATGCTTCCCATTGAAATGAGCATCCTTACGAAACCTTTTGTAAACATACTAATACTTAATCAACATAATCAAGTCGATTAAGATGAATACGGAGTATAAACGTAAGAAGAGAAATGTATAAAGTTATAACTCCAACAATAGACATGTCAACATGTGCTTCTATCACATGTCATTCAATTATTACCATAAATTTACATGAAAAAACAGCTCCATACTCCAAATTGAGTAATTATACAACCCCTTTCTAAACATTTGCAAGCCAGCACCAACTCTCCCCTAAGCAACCAAGCCATCAATCTCTATGACAATTTAATTATCTAAGACAGCAATTATTAGAATTTTTCATTAAATGTAAAGTTAGTATCAAATTTGCAAAAAGTCTCTATTGTGGTAATTAAAAAAGACAAATTTATCCCTTTTTTTTTTTTTTTTTTATCTCACATCTATTTATCAATATCATTTAGGAACTTTTGAGGGTTATAATTGAAAATCTACTGTGTTAATATTTTAAATTAAAATAAATTTTAAAAATTATTATACAATCCCTGTTGTGTCACTATTACCAAGACCAGTCTATTAAGGGTCATTTGACTTTCAAAGAAAATTTAAGAACCCAACAATTGAAATCTTACTAATACATGTCTACTATGTGGTAATTAAAAAAGACAAATTTATCCCTTTTTTTTTTTTTTATCTCACATCTATTTATCAATATCATTTAAGAACTTTTGAGGGTTATAATTGAAAATCTACTGTGTTAGAATTTTAAATTAAAATAAATTTTAAAAATTATTATACAATCCATGTTGTGTAACTATTACCAAGACCAGTCTATTAAGGGTCATTTGACTTTCAAAGAAAATTTAAGGACCCAACAATTGAAATCTTACTAATACATGTCTACTATGTGGTAATTAAAAAAGACAAATTTATTTTTTTTATTTTTTTATTTTTTATTTTTTATCTCACATCTATTTGTTAATATCATTTAGAAACTTTTGAGGGTTATAATTGAAAATCCACTGTGTTAGAATTTTAAATTAAAATAAATTTTAAAAATTACTACACAGTCCCTATTGTATTATTATTATTAAGACCTGTCTATTAAAGGTCATTTGACCTTCAAAGAAAATCTAAGGGATGCTATAATTGAAATTTTACTAGGAACTGTCTACTAAATAATTATATAAATTTGAAGGGTTGTATTGTAATTTTACTTTTAAACAAAAAAGGATGCTATAATCCACTTACCAACTCGCACTTTTTATGTAGTTAGGATATTGATGGAATACAACTGATAGATTGGAGTGTGAGTCATGTATTGGTTAAAGGTACATTATACATTGACTGAAATAAACATGGTATTAGTAATGCATTGGTTGAAAAAGCAAGATATTTTAAATGGTGAGGTGATTGTTGGCTACAATTAAGATCGATGACCATGTGTAGGGGTGGGCAAAAAACCATTAAACCGAACCGAACCGATGAACCGAACCGGTCCAATCGGTTTTTTTCCGGTTTTTAACTTTTAATCGGTTCGATTCGGTTCGGTTCGGTTTGTTTTTTAAAAAACCGATGTTTCCGGTTCGGTTTCCGGTTCTAGGGTTCGAACCGGTGAACCGAACCGAGAACCGGTGTATATAATTAAAAATCCCTAAATTTTTTTTTACTTTGTCTAAAACTAATAATGTTAAAAACAAAAGAGTAATTCATATTTCATAAATATTGTTGCACATTCACTTTTTTCATAAATATTGTTGCACATTCATATTTCATAAAAAATGTGTATTAAAAAAATATTGAAATTATCAATATTTTTTTAATACACTTTTTTTTTAATATATGTAACCTAAGCTATCATCGAATCATTGATCTACCATTTGATTTTGTAAACAAGCCTTCAAATTAGTTACTAATGCATGCCCTTTAATTCTTATTAGTTTCAACCCTAAAAACTCATAGGACCGCATATTTAGTCATGTTTTCATCAATGGAACGGTTGTTCACCGTTAAAGTTGCTAGCCAAAAACATTAAAAACTAACTCAACCGAGAACCGAAAAAACCGAACCGAACCGAACCGGTTCAATCGGTTTTTGATCGGTTCACACTTTTAAATTTTATCGGATCGGTTCACTTTTTCAAAAACCAAATATTATCGGTTTTTTATCGGTTCACTCGAAAAGTGAACCGATCCATTAAACGCCCACCCCTAACCATGTGAGTGTCATGATAAAATTAAAATGGGATGGTGACAAGGCGAGGACCAAAATATTATTTCCCATCCCAAAATTAAATAGATTTTAAAATTAAATCTCATCCTCATCCTGTATCCTAATTAATATGTACTAAACCTGTCCTAAATGGGGTGAGTCCTCGTGGGACTGTATTCATGGGGATTTTTGACATCCCAGTAGATATATGGATCGGGCGATACATTGATATTTCATATGCGTAGTCTGTACGTTAGTGCATCCACAATGGTCTCAAAAAGAGACCCATTTCACAAGATCCATTTTGGTTTTGATAAAATTGTGCCACAATGGTCTCAAATAGGATCCAAATAAAGGGACCCAAAAGCGGGCTCCAGCCAAGTAGATTTAAATGGAGTTCCAAATTTAAAACTCAATTTGGGTAAATTTGGGTCTTACCCAATGATTGGAGTTGGGTTCCCAACCCTCTCCAATCATTGGGTTGGGGTTATATTTATATATATATATATGTATAATTTAAATTTAAATATATAATTATTAATTTCAAAAAATATATATAATGAAAAAATATATATATTTCAATTATTTAAATTTAAATATATTATTATTAATTTCAATAATTATATACATAATGACAAAATATAAATAAATTTAATTAAGGGTGAGCGTTTAATAGATCGGTACACTTTTCGAGTGAACCGTTAAAAAACCGATAATATCCGGTTTTTGAAAAAGTGAACCGATCCGATAAAATTGAAAAGTGTGAACCGATCAAAAATCGATTAAACCGGTTCGGTTCGGTTCGGTTCGGTTCGATTCGGTTTGGTTTTTTTAGTTTTGGGCCTAATCAAAAAGTTAAAAAAGTAATGAAACCGAACCGTTGGAACCGATGAAACCGAAACCGAAACCGAAATCGAAAGCGGAGCTGAACCGTCTGAACAGTCGAAAACCGGACCGAAACTGAAACCGAACGGTCATAACCGCTAAACCCGAACCGTCGGAACCGCTAGACATGAACTGTCGAAACACCAGACCCAAACCGTCGGAACCGCTAAAACCGGACCGGAACCAAAACCGAACCTTCAAAACCAGAATCGGAACCGATTTTGAAGGTTAGGAACCGAAGCCGGAATCGAACCGAAACCGACGCCATGTCTAATCGTATACAATATTTTGTTTTAAATATTTATTTTTATTGTTGATGTAATTCGGTTGTGATAATTTTAAATTAATAATTTTTTTATTTTAAATTAATTATAATTTGTTAAATAATTATTGATAGTGTTATATTTAAAATATATTATATAATTTATTTATTAATATATATAATATTTTAAAGAAGAGTAATGATTGTTTGGAAAAAAGTAAAAAAAGTGGATTCATTTCTCTTTTTTTAATTTAGCCCCATTGTGAGGAAAATAGATCCAAATAAATAGGACCTAAATGGGAAGACCCATTATTTGAAAATAAGACTCATATTTGATGATGTGGCAACAATGAGTATTGTGTTTGGATCTCCACCCTTATGGATGTAAGAGATTGGGAGAATCCAATATAGGAGGTAGGTCCAACTCTGACCTGATCCTAAAATGCCTTACACGCGCTTCTTTATTATTTGTTCACCTCTTTTTATTTTATTTGCGATGGATTTTCGAATCTCATCAACCACATCTCACTGTGAGTCCAAGATTTCTCTTCTATGCTATTGTACTTGTGGTAGTCGGCAGTCCTTTTATATATATATATATATATATTCTTTCTATTATTGGTTCCTAGGATAGATTTTGGACTGGGATAGCCCAACCTATCCTTTTTAAAAAAATTTGAAAGTTAAAAAAAAAATAAATAAATAAATAATTACTGATATCAATGAAACTGTGTAGGAGAAGGACTAGGAAATAGGCAAATAGCAACAGGCCAACAGCTATATACTTGGTGCCTGGATGCCTGGATGCCTGGACTTTTACCTAGTCTACTTCACGAGTCTCAAGGCGAAAGGCACATGTCATTGATTTTTTTTTTCTTTTTCTTTAATAATTATTTTCTCTCTCATCTTTCTCCAAATCTTAGCCCAACCTCTCTATTAACATCAATAATTCATCTTCCAATTAGGTATATTTTTATAAATATTGTAAATTTAAATATTTTATTTTATAATTAAATTTTAGGATTAATCTAATTATTAGTTATTCTAATTTTAATTTATAAATTAACATTATTGTTTAATAAATTTCTTTTTCTTTTGATTGAAATTTAGATACATGCTTATTATTATTATTTTTTTAATTTTTTGTTTTTGTTTTTAGATTTGTTAGTAAATAGTAATATAAGTGAATATATATTTTTTTTTTAATAAACTCCATGGTTATCTACATTGAAAGAGAAATTGTTGGTGCTATTGATCCTGATTTTATAATCGATAAGTTTGATCTTTTGAAAAGCCGTAGGATATAGCTTAATTAATATTTGATTGTATTTACAGTTCATGTTTATTTTATAATTTGTTTTGACTTTATTTTTTTTTTATTAATTTTTTAATGTATTTATTTAGAATATACATTTATAGAGTAATCCCCGCTTTGTCTTCTTAACCAGGTGTATCTTTACTTTTAATCAATACAATTTTCTCATAATGTTAATGATCGAAAAAAAAAAAAAAATTATTCTAGCCCACCTTAATGTTTAATCCTGGTTACATCTCTGGTTCTTCCTAACAATAAATATATCAAAACAAAGAATGTGGACCACTAGATTTATATATTTTGACTCAATGTGTATGCACTTGTCAAAAATTCTCCATAATATATAGTCCACATTCTTCGTCCTGATATATTTATTGTCAGGACGAACTGACAATTTTACGTTAGTGTGCACTCATATAACTTTATTAGTGAGTAGAATGTAGACCATTAGATTTACATATTTTGACTCAAAGTGTATTTATTTATCAAAACTTCTCTATAATCAGTGGTCCACATGCATTGGTAGTATGTATATATATTGAATATACGTAAAAAATAATTAAATGAATAAAGTAAGCAAGAGAGAAGATACCAGTAATTTTCAAATACATATATATATATATATATGTATATATATATATGCATATTTCCTTAACATCAAGAAAATGATTGCTTTTTAAGTTTTCTTTTAATTATTATTACAATATTTCGGGTTTGAGGTATAACTCAAACTCATAACTTTTTGAATATAACTATATATGTGTGATGGACTTATCACTTATCCAACCTTATCTTATCAGATATCTATGTTTTTTAAGGGTTTTTTTTTTTTTTTTTTTTTTTTTTTTTTTTTTTTTTTTTTTGAAACAGATGTTATTTAATACATAAAACAAAAGTAAAATTTATATTTTAAATATCAATATCAATATATATATACACTATTATTTATATATAGGTCACTTTTTTTTTTTAAACCGAAACCGATTATTGTGGGTTAGGTGTCTACCAAGACTTTTTAAGATTGAGCTCTAGAAACATGGTCTAAAACACAACTTCCAAACACACATTGTCGAGGGTCATTTTGAAACATGGTCTAAAACACAACTTCCAAACACACATTGTCGAGGGTCATTTTGAAGTCTTCAGACATTAAGAGAAGAGAATCACGATTTACAATTATTATTATTTTTTTTTGATGGTACATATTTATCCACCTATTAAGATCATGTATTTTTTTGAAGTTTTTTACTATTGGTAAAATTCGAGTTACTGATCTAAGAGTCATTTTCCCAAACTTCAAACTTATCCATCTACCACTTAAGCTATATATGGGGCATCATAAGATAATCAATAATTGCTACTTCCTCAACTTACATTGAGATTGATATTCAAAATCTTCTCACTCTTCAAAGTCCACAATCATTTGTCGGTGATTCACATGTTCATTATGACTCAATATTCATAGTCCACAAACATTTGTCAGTGATTCTTATGTTCATTATGACTATCTAAGACTTTTTCTAATTTCTTGAACCTCCCGGTGAGAAAATCTTGTATGCACGCGGTGCAATAAGTATATGTCACGTGGTATGAAAAACTAATTTGATTAGTTATTTTTATCACATGGTATACACCCATTGGATGGGTGCATATCACATTATCACAACCATCATTACTTGCAGCTGCGTAAACACAACTTTTCACATTCTGCCCGTTTTCATTTTCAAGGGAAAATATTAATATTTATAAAATAAATAAATAATATTTATATTAATATATAAAAATAATAAATATAAATTATTTATTAAGTTGTAGGTTAATATTATTTAATTTTAAGGCACATATTAACATGAATTATTTTAAAAACAAAATAAAATTAACTGTCCTAATCGTTAAAATTTGTAAAAAGAAATAATGAAAAACAATATAAAATTTTTAAAATTAAATAGGGTTTTCTTATAACATGTATATTTCTATTAATTCGGAAGCATGTATTTTTCTAAAAACTTTCATTATTGGTATGATTCGAGCCGCTAACCCGGGAGTCATTTACCCAAACCTCAAATTCGTTCATCTACCGTTGAGCTACACCCAATGTTGACTAACAAAAATATATATTTATTAAATAATAATATAGTATAACAAAAAGAATACACAGAAGAACATAGACTTCCCTACGTATCTACCACAAAAACGAGTAGGCTGAAAAGTCCTAGATCACGATATCACATGCTTAATTTTTTAATTTTTTTTGTTATTATTATTATTATAATAAATATATTTTTATTATTCCAAAAAATCCCCTATACATTAAATAATTTTTTTTTTTAAAAAAAAAATCATTTCCGTATAACGACATTAAGATGTTAGTATAATTTCAAAATATCATATGAATGCAATTATATGAACAACTAGTCTTGAGACTCAAAATCTATTCCAAAAAAAAGAAAAAAAAAGATTCGATTTAAAATCTCAACATCATTTATATAGAGTATTAAATTCGTCACAGATGACGTCATGCGAAAAATGAAGTTACCAAGAAACCAGGCTGAGACCGATTCCAATTGGCTGCGACTTCATAATTTAGATGCGTAAACATAATGATTGTTATAAAAAGTTAAAAACAGACAAAAAAAAAAAAATGACGTATAAAGATTGATGTGTCGCTAATCGCTATTCCACTAAAAACAACGAAAACAAACAGAACGGAGCCCCACCAGTCGGATTCCGGGTAAATTCAAATCACAAAACTCACCTATCTACCTATCAAATCTATCTCATAACATTCATGCATACGTAATTATTTTTTTAGGTGGAGATTGGAGAATCTTATTTTATTTGTTGTCATCCATTATTTGGCATATACATACAAACAGTATAGCCATAAAGCCAACTATCAATTTTCCTTTTCCCGCGCATCACCTTTTAACAGAGTCGGTAGTGTACTTCCTTTTCACATATATATTGAGGGATTCAAATTACACTATGCATATTTTAAAAGTATGCGTGGAGAGTTTTCTTCCTAAGTTGCAGAAGTAAATATCTCCTATTATTAGAGTAGATATTCAGATCATACATGTATTATTTGATCCTTAAAAAAAAAAAAAAAAAAAATCAAAATCAAAATTTCTTTTCTTGCGTTACAGGAAAGTTTGCAGGGCAGTTCACTAGTCAATTTGTGGTCCATATAGGCCTTCTTTATCAAAGACAAACACAAAAAACCTATTCGAATAAGGAATGCTTGGAAGGTGAAGACACAATAGTGACATAAAATCTGACAGGGCCAAAAAAAAAATTAAAACTGAGTGGACATGTCAACGTAGTGTTGTAGTGTAAATAACAAATTGAACGTAATTTTATGTTATATTGCGTGATGTAAATGAGAATTGTCACCTAGCAAATAATATGTCTAGTGGAACATGACATTTAATTTGAAGCTTTTTGAAGGTCGATTTCAATAACGTGAACATTGGACAGATGGAAAGAAAGAATAAAGAGGCTTTTACAACTGCTTAGTGTACAAAACCAGACATCTTTAATGTTTAACATTTAACAGTAAACTAATATTTGATATGTTTAGTCCATTAATGATACTTAATTATATATCATTATCCGAAAGCAGCAGGTACCCTATTGTGTTCAGTCATTAATTAACAATATTGACTAGACATTTCTCTAGTGTTTATTTGATCCATATTAATGATTCCAATTACAATCACTAATTGTTCAGTGTTAATCTTTGGATTCTAAAAAATTCTATGGAAGGAATTTTTTTTTTTTTTTTTTTTTTTTTTTTTTGACAGGCTGCAACCAGCATCAAAAGAACAAACAACGGACCAGATAGATTTTGGTTGAAGGATTATCCTCCTAGTGCTAGTTCTTTTCTCCTGATGCCAGGTTTTGTTTGTAGCTTGTGTTCTGTTCTGTTTTCCTTAAAAAAATAAAATAAATAAATAAATAAAGACAAAAACCAAACAAAAACTTAAAACTGATAATTAAATTCTGTGAAAGGCATCTACATTGTCATTTACTAGCACTTTAATAATTAAATTCTCTGAAATATTGTAGGCCCCTAATGACATGATATTATTAGTTCAAATCATTGAATCAGTAAGATTGGACCATTAATCATGGAAGGACCACCATGCAAATATATATAAAATATGTATTACATCATTTGCACGGTGGTCCTTTGATTCGATTCACATGTTCGTTAACTCTTTTGATGATTAATGGTCCAACATAGATAATTAATTCATTAATTTCATTTTATTTTTTTTTAATAGCATCTGAGGTGATTTAAACATAAAAAATTATTATACCGAATAAGCGTTTTTCACCCTCAAACAACATCGAATGGTCATATATTATATATAATATATTGTCACAAGTCATAGTAGGGATGTCAACGGTGAGTTTGAACTTGTTCGGATTAAAGTAGAAAAATCCACCACAACTTTATTAGATGGCAGGGCAGGGATTCCCTGTTTAGAGGAGGCGATGGGCCGGATGGCCCCTTCTTGTAAACCAATTTATTTACAAAATTCCAGCAACTTATAAGTTTTATTTATTTATTTTATTTATTTATTTTTAACAACTAAAAAATGATTCTTGTTGAAGTAATAAAAAATAGATTTAATTCTTTTTTAAAAAAAAAAAACTAGTTTTAATTGATTAGAAAGTTGAAACATGGGTAGACATATAACTGTGAATATATTTATAGTACATTTATCCACCTCATCATTTTTTACCATGTAAATATTATTTGATCCAATTGTATTGTTTTTTTTTTTTTAACAAAAAGTGATAAGATGGATAAATGTACTATAAGTATGCTCACAGTTATACATCTACCAGAGAAAAACTGAATCTCTACTCGTTGAAACTATCTTGATTTTATAAATAGCTTTGATCTAATGTTATTGAAATTTATATTCTAATAGAACTCAGATGCATTAAATTTATCTGATTTTTTTTTTTTTTTGTCAGGTAAAAAAATATAAAGAAAATAATTAATATATTTAATTATTGATACTTTATTCTATTTTGTTTTCAGTATTTCGTTAATTTGAAAAAAATATATATAACAAAGCTGTTTAATGTACCTGCCTGCGGGAGATACTAAGTACACTCAGAAAACTTTCTAACTGCACCCACCTTTCAATAAAAAGTTTGTATTTACTATTAAATGAATTTGGTGTTCTCATCTTCAGTGTTAACTGTTAAGTTACACTATGGAGTATGGACCACTAGGCACAAACCAATCGGTGTACTCATTAACACATTAATATATAAAATACCGATAATTTTTCTAATGTTTGGGAGTCGCATGTAAAGGATGACAATGCGTGGGGTTCGAGCGGGTTATGCTAAATCCAAACCCAAATCCACGAAATTAAATATGTTCGGGGCTTGAGTTTTCATCCACAGGTTTTGGCTTCATCCATACATGATGCATACCTACCCTCAAACCTGCAGAATTATGTGGGTTCGTGGCATGTGTTTCGTTCTCGGGGGCTTTGTCTAAAAGACAACTTGTAAAATTATACTGAAATGACTAAAAATAATATTATAAGATAGTGTTAACCTATGCCCTCAGGTACATATCAAAACCATAAAAATGACTTTTATAGGAATGTGAAACATTAAATTTATTTTATTAAAGTAATTTTTATGGTTTTAAAATTTACCTTTAAAGCAGAGGTTAATACTGCCTAATATTATATTATTAACTTAATACGGTGTCATTTTGGGTTTAGATTTCTAATTTGCTCACAATATCGTTTTGAAGAAAATAAGTTCAGATCTGGTTTTTTCTCAAATTTGAACCTGAACCCACTTTAGGTTTGGCTTAACACCTAATCCTATCCATGAAAGGATGAACACAATTAGCAAAATTCATACCCAAATGTTTCAAGTTGGTGTCCGTGAGTTCGGGTGAAATTGCTATCCGGCCTTAGTAATATATCTCTGCAATCACATAATCCTAAGCCACTAGATATTATCCGGCAAGTCAAAAAAATAGCTGGCATTTGTGAGTAAACTATATCTCTCGAAGAGAAAAAAATAATAATAAAGCAAGAAAAAACATCACTGTCTCCAGATTTCGAATACAATAAAAAATGTCAAATCTTTGTTGGTTGGAAAATAGGAGCAAGGAACGTAATATCGGTATCGGCATCAATGTCGGGCTTCTAAATTTACGGATATATCGGGGATATTATCGATATCGGTGGATATTCTGTCAAAAATTAAAAAAATGATGGATATTTATATCTAAAGTTAGTTTTTTTTTGTGAAATTTTAGGACAAGCTTAAACAAGTAATTATACATCAAATGAATCATATTTCAATAATAAATTAGCATAGTTATGAGTTTAATATAAATTATAACATAAATAGAGTCTGTATACAATTTTTAAAATTGAGTATTTAATAGAATAATATTTTGTTTCACTTTTATAATATTATATACAATATAAAGAGATTAAATATTTAATAAACAAAATTATCATTAAAATATATATATATAGTAATAGTTCCACACTTCCAAAATTCTATCATAAATCATAATTCATACATAATAATACATTGCGTGTCTGAAATTTAAAACCAAAATGAATTCCTTGCTGGTTCAAATACATAAGATACATTTCTATCTTGATTCGAACAATAAATTTCCCAAGAAAACGTCCTTGCATAGTTTTCAATGTAGTTATTAATATGCCACACATATGCTGCTTGATCTCTTCCAGCTGATCCATGAATTGGGTAGTTTGGATTTACCCAACTTTGTGGATATTGTTGATCTGCATACATAGGTATTGCATATGGCATTTGTGGAGAAGGATAATCAAATATATTGCAACCACCATAACTACCATAATATGGTATATGAGAACCTGACATTGTCTGCGAATCACCCAAAGAACTATGTTATGTGTCTATACTCATTGAGGAGAGAGTCATATTCAAAGAATCTTCATCATTTTGACTTGTTCCTCCATGCTATCTACCATGAGTTTGATCAAAATTACCTGCATGAGCATCCCAACCCGCCGCACTAGCATTCCAACCTGTTGCACCAACATCCCAACCTCCAGCACGAACATCCCAACTTGTTGCAC
The DNA here is from genome assembly GCA_954870605.1 of Acer campestre. NCBI lineage: Eukaryota > Viridiplantae > Streptophyta > Magnoliopsida > Sapindales > Sapindaceae > Acer > Acer campestre. The sequence goes on from OX940802.1 coordinate 11,339,578, forward strand.
CAGCATTCCAACCTCCTGCACCAAAATCCTAACCTCTTGCCTCATCCCCACCATCCCCATCATCTCCATCATCTTTTCCTCCACTATTTACATCAGAGGTATGTTGGTCATCGGAAGAGCTGGTAACAATAACTTCACGATCTACAACAACTTCTTCTCTAATCACTTGTTCAACATTTATTCCCATTTCTCGAGCATGCGAAGCAATATGTGAATCAGGATTTCCCTCGTCATCATCCAAGGAGGCAGGTCTAAGCCAGTTAAAAATAGGATTCTCATTATCGTCTCCTGCAGCTACTTGAAGTAGATCCATAAAATCAGTTTCATTTACTTTATCTTTTTCAGCTGCCATATCCCTAAGTTTCAATTTCATATTATAATAACAATAAATAAGTTGTTCAAGCTTAAAATAGGCAAGACGGTTCCTTTGTTTTGTGTGAATTAGCAAATGTGGACCAATTTATTTCACATGCAGAAGATGATGATGTTTGTGATAGTATGCGAACTGCTATTGCACTCAATGATGGAGCACATTTTCCATACATTACCCACTAATCAGCTGTAATAAAAATTATTAAGTATTATAAGTATGAATATTATTTCAATGATATTATTATTTATTATTAATATGTAAATTTTTGTAATAAAAGTTATATACCTGGTTGCATTTTGCTTCTAGCTGCAATGGCTGCTCGTTCACCAAAACTTTTCCTTCCATCCTTAAAGTATGTGAGCTACATTCATGAGATCAATATGTATATAATATATATTAATATGAGTATATGACACAATACTCACATGCAAAGAATTAATAATACTGAAATTATAAAATTGGTTGTAAATTGTAACTTTTTACCTTATTTCCAAAATTAGCAATTCCTGCAGCTTCAGTGTCTAATTGCGCATAGACATTATGTATAAGAAGATCCGAATTATCCCCAATATAATATTTTCAAAATTCTATCATTATGATTCTCTACCATATGGGTTTTAGCAAATAATTATGTTCTTATTTATTTTTTATTTTATTTTTTGATAAAAATATTTGAGTTTCTTTAGATTCTCTACTTAAAACTCAAAAGAAACAATTTGATTATTTTTACACGTTTTACACAAATAATTTTGAGATTCTTTTATTTGGAATGTCGGCACAAAGTTACAAAAAAATCAATTCTATATATTTATAAATTGATTGGTACATATTTAATACTATTTGGAATTAGTTTTACACATTTGAGTCACAAACAATTTTTTTTTTTTTCATATTGCTTTCAAAATTTTTTACATATTTTACATGTCCACTCTTTGGTTCTTTATTCAATTTTACTTCAAGTCCTCAATAATTTTACTATTGACTATTATGTTGAAATTTTTTATAAATTTGTTAATGCTTCTTCTAAAATAATTTTCAAGCTAAATTATTTTAACAATAATTTAATTGTTTAGGATTAAAAAAATTATTTTAATAATATGCAAAATATCCCTGGACTTTTGGGCTAAAATTCATAAAATTTCGGGAATTTCGGGAGATTTTAACGGATATTTAGAAATCGGCCGGATATTCTACAGGATATTGGATATTTGCCTGTTTTGATATCGGTCCCTCCAAAATACGGATATATCGGTGGATATTTCGGTATATCTATCGATTTTAAGTACTCTGAATAGGAGTAGTGCTTCATATTGAAGATTTCTATTATAAATCACCGGAAGATTTTTCTCAAGATCAAGTCAAATAACTTAATTTCTTGGCCACGACATGCTTTCTAAAGTTCACCTTTAGATACAATATATAATTTTTTATGAACTAAAGTCTAAAAAATAAATCCAGCAATGACTTACCCTACAGTACTTGATATCTACAACTATACAGCAACCAGTTTATGTAAATAATAACTAAACAAATAGTTGGGTGACAGGAAAAATATGGATTTTCATGCATAGGAGTTGACATAATTAATTAAGTTCATGTATATATATATGTATCCTGCACACACATTGGCCAAGTTTGAGTGTTATATATATATATATATATATTCTATATTATAATGTAAACTGCACATAATTATAGCTTCCCTTTTTTTTTTTTTTTCTTTTTTTTTTCTTTGAAAGTAAAATTACAATTACATCCATTCAAGTTTCTCATTTTAGTTTCTTTGAACGTAAAATTATAATTATAACCCTTTAAGTTTATATATGTACTAAATGGAAAGGGTTTTGTAAGATTTTAATTGTTGCATGTGTCCCTTAGATTTGTGTTAAACGTCGAATGACAAGTATAACTCTTTAAGTTTGTAGGATTACTTAATAGACAGGTCTCAGTAATAGACAAATAGTAACATAGCAGAGATTGTATAGCAAAGATTTTTTTATTATTTTAAATTGTAAAATGGGACTGAGGATGAAAATATAATTTTCTATATATTTAATGTGTTGAAAAAGAAAAGGGAAATATATTGGGGTGGAAAGGTGATTTGTGTGAAACTTTATGACTTATGGATTATACAATGGACGTGTGTAAAGTGAAGAGCAATAATTTTTTATTTATTTTTTTCAATCTGATGGACATGAACTGGAGAGATAGTTCAGTCTATCATCTAATGAACTCTCTTATAGTACTGACATAGCAAAAGAAAGAAGAGAAAGCAAGTGAAGTAAGAGGATAGTTGTTGAGCCAGAATATACAACAAACAATGACATCGTCCTTGTAGCTAGGGGCGAAGCCGGGATTTCGGCTTTAGGGGGGCCGAGACAAAAATAAATATTTAAGTTAATGCAAAACAAAAATAAAATAAACACAACTTTATGAATAAAAATGGAACCCATAGCTATTTTAAATCTCTAAAATCATTTATAATCGAAACTATACTAATTTTCTCTATGATTTTCCCCTTCAATATACACGATCAATTTTGTAAGAAAGTTCTATTCCATCATATACGAAGCACCAATAATATTGACAAAAGAAGTTAAATTAGATAAAAAAAAAATGATGAATAGGAATAACTTATTTTGATGCTGCAGCTAGTGTCAATTGCAATTGGTGTACAAAACAATGGACAATCATTTATAATCAAAGCATGTAGCTCATTCCACTCACACACATATTACTTGCACCATCATAACATTGATCTTAGACTAATAATTTCGAATTAATTTAAATAAATAAACGTTTAAATAAAAAACTATTATAATAAATGTGGCAAAATCATATTAATAACCTAAGAAATAACAAATATAAAGAAAATAAATCTAAAATATTTATTAATTTGTAATCTTTATGTGAAATTAGTCGAATAGATAACTTGAAGAATAAGAAGTTTTTATTTGTAGAAGTAGGCATAAAATTGCTCAAGTAGAAAACTGAAAAATAATATATATATATATATATATATGATGAAATTGGACTGACCTAAGGGGGGAAAAGCATCACAAGCGATCATGTGCTGAAAAATCTCTTGGCAGTATCCATGAATATATATATATATATAAATAAAAAATATAAAAAATAAAAAAAAAAAGAGGAAAAAACAAACAAACAAAAGAATCCACAAAACATCCGAAAACAAAGGACACAACCCCAAAATACCTAGAGGCACGCATGCCAAACATGAAAAACAAAGTTAGAAAAACCTGAAAGATTTTATACCCATATAGTCATTACCAACTAACAAAGAACATAATGAAGGAGTGGAAGACTATCACAAATTAGAATGAATAACCAAAGCGTCCTTAGAGAGAGTGATGTGTAAAATCGTGTTATAAAAACTTAACTCGCAAGTGCACGAATCGTGAGATAAGTACAGCGACAAGTAGGGATCGTTCCCACGAGGAAAAGTGATTTATCAACTAAAACTAATTCTAATTAAAGCTAAGCAATTAACAGTAACCAAGAGATTTGAGATTGATCATTTGAATGATTTGATTAAAACTATATTAAACTAAGAAAACAGTTAACAAGAATATATGAATATGATCAAGAGGTGAGAGAACTAGGTCATCAATGCTCCCCAACTACGTTTACTCAATGCTTCGAATTGACTTTTACAAATAATGTTAATCAAGTTAAGGGTTCGTTCTTAAATTATGTATAATTAATGCTATGTGGTCCTGGAATAAATCAAGTATTCTCTACTGCAGTCTAGAACAAAATCTGCGTGTAAACTATAGCAGAAAATACATCAACCATACATCAAGCGTTCTCAATTAAGTCTAGAACAAAACCTGCGTGTAAACTATAACCTAAAACCCACAAAGCACACAATCAAATATTCTCAATCACAGTCTAGAACAAAACCTGCGTGTAAACTATGATTGAGAATCCATTAAGCACAAGAACAAGAGAACCGAAAATAACGTGCGATATCCTGCTACGATAAATTCCATTCATTCAATTGCTTATTGGCTGAGAATGGTGAAACCCACGCGCATCTCAACTTTTAACATATTAAACCCTAGATTCAAGTTAAACACTAACCATGCATTAACAAGAGTAAATCACAAATTGAATGAATTGAAACTTGAATTAAGAAAATATAGTCAATTCTAACAAAGAGTATTCATAGAGGTTCACATTGAATCCCTAGTATGGATTTAGTTACACATAGATGAAATAAAAAGAAGAGAGAAGTAATTGATAGAACCCATGGAAATAATAGACACTCTTCCAATCTCTGATGCTGAAATCTTCTCTTTCGTCTTCAAATCTTCTAATGCTAGGTGGATGAGAGTTTGTGAGTAATTTAGGTTATGAAGGATTACTGTCTAATTGTGAGAGACGAACCTGGTTCTGAATAAAATACTCCTCTATTTATATCCTCTCGGGCTACAGTGGAGAAAACCTATTAAATCGTGGAATTAAGCCAGACCGCTGCCGGACCGTTGCCACTTTGGCAGCGTTTGGCACAACGGACTCCTCTGCCCATTTAATCGCTGCGACGCCTCTCTCTAAAAATAGTAGCGGTGTGAGAGCGTTTTTGCTCAATTTACAGAAAAGACCCTTGACTACTTCAAAATAACATTTTTTTATCTGAATTTCTTCAAATATATCAATCTGGTCCAATAACCTGAAAACACTCAAACGCACCCATTAAACCACTAAAAGACTCAAGAAGCAAGCAATTGATTGGAGGAATGAGGATAAAAAACATATACAATAAATGACCGATCAAATACCCCCAAACCTATCTTTTGCTAGCCCTCGAGCAAAATAGGAAACAAAAACTAAGAACTGAACCTTAGAAAAACAAATCCTAACTAAGCCACTTTCGTAGGGAACACAATAGCATTGAGCATATGCTACAAGCCTTTAAACCTCTAGGTGTCCCTAGTAGGAGGAGTTCTGTCTCCTGAGGGTTTACAGCTATGACACCCACAAACATATCCAGCGGCATCCTATCATCCAAAATTCACAAAATGTTCCCAAGTTGAGACAACATGCAAAAACCAATAAGTAAAGACTAATACCTAGCCATAAATTTGAAAACATTGCATAATTTAAATAGAAAAGCCCAAACTCAAACATTCTAGCTTCAAGGACACATCATCAAATGTCATAGATATAATTCGCCTCGACTCTAATTCTCACGTGATATCGCTCATAATTCACACAGATCCTAGGCACAATCACACATCAAGCATATGCGAATGGAATTATGCACAAGAAATATCAAGAATTATCGCATATGAATATATCATTGAAAGAACGCTTGATTTGTATGCAAAAGATCTCATGAAAATAATCAAACATTATGAACAAGATAATCACATGCTCTATCTCTACTTTCATAATAAGGATAACCAGCAGATCAAAAAGACTTTCATTTAGGTTGTAATGGGGCCATTGGGCGAGGGTTCAAGAAAGAACGGAAAATTGGAATTCAAGAACCTAGGATCATATCATGAGAGTCTTCTATTACCTTTTCGGCTTCACACAAATATCTTGGTCTCCTTTACAAGTGGAATGACACCACTTACATCACATCATCTACTCTATTTATTGTTTATTTTTATTTTTATTTTTATTTATTTATTTATTTATTTTGTTAAATGCAAGCTAGCAATCTTCTTGACTCAATTGTGCTTACATGCTTTTTTTTTTCAATGAATCGAAACTTGAATGATAAATTGACTTTGGCTTCGAACTTTTTGGATTGAATGCAGCTCTTCTTCTCCTCGGTTTTAGCATTGAAATCTGCACACAGTTACGTGCAGAAATAGCACATTTTCTTCACTATCTCAAAATATGATCTTCACTATCTCAAAATATGATCTTCACTATCTCAAAATATGATCCCAAGCTATAGGGTCAGGCTTAAGATATTGGCTCATTGGGTTACGGTTAATGTGGTGAAGAAAGAAAAACAAGGCTATAGTGTTTGGCTTCAAACAGGGTTATGGAGCACACACATAAGGTAGGAAATATTTCAGGCCTTTTAAGTAGCTAAAGCACACATAGTCTATCATCACTTCCACTGGTTCGTCTTACTCAAGATCAAAATTTAACATGTGAAATCTTTTATGATGATTGTTCTATAATGCTCAATGTATTACCTATAGAGATCGAATCTAATGCTAAGAACTTAGTAAGTGTTTAAAGAGTAGAAACAACAGAACCCTCATAGTATGTCATTTATGTACGCTTTTTGGTTTAGTGAACTCACAAGGGTAGTCTCCACTATTAATCATGGCAATTCAATTCAACATTCTATCCACTATCATATCAGAGCATGTCATAAGTTTTGAAAACTGCAATATAGTACTCTAAATGGCCAGATGTTAGTGTAAACTAATTGAGAAAAGCATATTATCTCTAAGGCACACTTCAAAGTATCTTGTCTGTCTTGAAAGACACTGGAACGACAGACTCTAAAACAAAACAAAAGGAGTCACACCCCCAAACCTAAATCCAACATTGTCCTCAATGTATGAAAATGAGAACACATGACAACATGGATAAAGACAAGGCAGCACGAATTTAACACAACATAAAATAAAAGAAACAAAGTCAATCATAATAAACATAATCCACAAAGTAAAAACTAAATAACACAATATTTGAAAAGAAAAAGAAAAAGTGAAAAGAAACATATCAGTCTGTAGACTCAGGTCCGTCTACAGTGCCTCTAGCAGGGGGTGCAGTGAAATAATCTCCATACTGGGCAGCGGTCTCTGGAAATTCAGCATCAGCACCTGAAACATGGGAGTGAGATGGTTCAGAAGGCTGGGCGGGCCGAACTGTGGCCCGATGGATCTCGTCTATCGAGAGTTGCATGTCGCTAAAGCGTGCGTACATGTCGGTCCTCAAGCTGTCGATCTTTGAATGGACATAGCCCTTCATCGTGGTGAGCATGTACTCGACCCACTCATGCCTCTGCTGCTGTGACGACCCAGCCCCTGCATCTGTCTGATAACCTAGCATAGAATCTCCATAAGCCTGCTGGGCTGGGTGTGGACCCTGCTGGTCCTCAACCTGTTGATCCTGCTCCTCCATAATATCATCCCCCCGACGCCTCTTCCGCACAGCGAACTCTCCGATCATGGGAAGGCCACGTACACTCGCCTGAGTGTTCCATGTCAGCAGGCAAAGTGGAGTGTCGGGCTCTGATGTGTCATCCCAGGAGTCGTCATCAACTACTAGACCAGCTGCTGCACACATGACAGTGATCAGACACGGGAAAATAATACTAGTGCTCACCTGTCGCCCACAACCACGAATCTCCTTCTTAATGAAACCAGCGACATCAATGTATCTCCTTGTCTTGATGGCATATAGAATCTGAGAGACCTCCTTGAAGACCTCCCCTGTGTGGCTCGACGGATTCAGAGAAGCCGAAATGAAAAGGTTCCAAAAAGCGCTCTCCAAATGCAAGTCACCTCTCATCAACCTCTGCCCATTCCACCCAACTGCTCCCACTTTGCGTAGCTCACACCCAATATCGTACTTGTTCGGCCACGTGGCATCAGCAATCTCTATAGGAGGCAAGTTGTAATACTCATTAATCAACTCTATTGTGATCACCACTGGCACCCTCCGAACAATCACCACCTCGTGTGTGGAGAACTGAGCGTCTACCATGTTTGCATAGAACTCATGGGCTAGGGTGATGTTGGCATTACAGGGTCACCTAACATATCTAGTCCATCCTCTGGCCTCTACGGTGGCAGGGATAGGAGTCTCTCCCAACTCCTCCAGCGCTATCCCCCTCTCTAGAATGAATTTCCTCTCATTCTTCAATCTGTCCCTGTAATCAGGATTGCCGGCATATGACGGCTCAACTGGCCATTTGTCTCTCTTCCTACTGGGGTCTGAAGGAGCATGGCCTCCTCTGATGGCAGTCCTTACCATACCTGGGTAAAATGAAGCACACAAAGCAAATTAGTTTCCAGAATGGGGCAAACATTATAACAAAATTTCAGCAGCAATCCGACAAGCAATTAGTATACCATAACTTCCCAAAAGTGCCTGTACATTCTCCAATTCCTACTTACTAACACAACCAACACACAGTATAATTTAACAAAGTTTAAATTGAAGTACACAAACATCCCAATCAATTGTTAAATTTGTCGTGTTGATGTCTAGTAGTAGCCTGAATTCATTCCAAATGGTTCATGACTCATAAATAGCTAACAATTAGGCACATGCATCAGACAGGTCGAATTTCATCTTCGAAGGCCTAGGAACCGAAATCATCAATTGAAAGGAAATAACAGAGACTCACATATGACAGCACAGGAATGAAGTAAAAATTTAAACTAATAGAGTAGAGTTAGTGAGCATACCTTGGCCTGGGGTGTGAATGGAGGCAAGAGAGAAGGGAAAAAAAAAAGGAGAGAAAACAAAGAGAAGAAAACTGCCCTTCTGTCGCACGAAGCGACCTTTTATATTTTTGCAAAACCGCTGCGGAACCGCTGTCAAATAGGCAGCGGTCGGGCAGCGGTTCTCAATGATTGGCTCTAGCAACGGTGGCCTAAAACGCCCCGTTTTACTTAGGACCGCTGCCATAGACACAGCGGTCTGGCAGCGGTTCACGTCAGGTGTGACCATTGCCACACCGCTTTGACTTCCAATTCAAAAATAACAGCGGTTGGGCAGCGTTTTTGGGACAGAAGGGACCGCTTCCCAAACCGCTGCCACACCGCTTTGACATTAGCAGCGGTGGCATCAGGTGCAAAACATATAATTTTTTTTTTTTGTGTAAAAAAAAAATACCTGGGTGGGTTGCCTCCCACTGAACGCTTTATTTAACGTCTGAGCAAGACGCACAAGAGCCTTACGGCTCATTGAGGCGGGAAAACTTAGCATTCCTGAGCTCGGATGCATACAGGTATGGCTTGAGTCGATGTCCATTAACCTTAATTCTCTTCTAACCTTCAAGAACTTTAATTTCCACAGCTCCATGTGGGAAAACCTGAGTAACTCTAAACGGACCCATCCATCGTGATTTTAGCTTCCCTGGAAACAACCTTAACCTTGACTGATACAAAAGGACAAGCATCCCCGGTTGGAATTCCTTCTGAATGATTCTACTGTCATGCAATTTCTTCGTCCTTTCTTTGTATATCTTGGCATTCTCATAAGCATTGTCCTGAAGCTCCTGAAGCTCACTCATTTGCAATTTTCTTTCCTCTCCTGCCTTATCTAAGTTGAAATTCAGCTTCTTCAGTGCCTAATAGGCATTGTGTTCCAACTCCACAGGTAGATGACATGCTTTTCCATATACTATCCTATAAGGGCTCATACCAATTGGGGTTTTGAATGCAGTTCTGTATGCCATTAATGCATCATTAAGCATAGTTGACCAATCCTTCCGATTTGGTTGCACCGTCTTCTCTAATATCTGCTTAATCTACCTGTTGCTCACCTCCACTTGTCTTGAAGTTTGAGGGTGATATGGGGTTGCCACTTTGTGTTTGACACCATATTTTTTCATTAAAGAGGCAAAAACTTTGTTACAAAAATGGCTCCCACCATCACTTATGATAGCATGAGGTGTTCCGAATCTGGTAAATATGTGCTCTTTCACGAATTTTACCACCACTTTGCTATCATTTGTCTTGGTTGCAAGTGCTTCAATCCACTTCGAAACATAGTCCATAGCTACCAAGATGAAAGTAAACCCGTGTGAGGATGGGAAGGGACCCATAAAGTCAATTCCCCACAAGTCATATATTTCTACCAGCAACTGATTTGAAAGGGGCATCTCATCTCTTTTACTAATGTTCCCCGTTCTCTGGCACCTGTCACAAAAAATACAAAAAGTATAAGCATCTTTAAATAAAGAGGTCCAAAAGAAACCTGATTGGAGAACTTTTAGAGCAGTCTTCTTGGCACTAAAGTGCCCTCCACAACTAAGGTCATGGCAGAATTTCAGCACATCTTGCTGCTCCTCTTTAGGGACACATCGCCGAATGACCTAATCAGCACCATATTTGAACAGGTATGGCTCATCCCAAAAGTATTGCCTGGTGAGGGAGATGAATCTTTGTTTTGCTTGTGAGTTCAGGTCAGCTGGTACGATGTCATTCGTAAGATAATTCACTATATCCGCGTACCATGGATCATTGGCTCCCACATTCATCAACTGTTCATCTGGAAAGTTCTCATTTATTGGTATAAGCTTGGTACTTCCTTCTCCAGTTTCCTCTTCCACTAGTCGAGAAAGGTGGTCAGCTACTACATTCTCACTACCCTTCTTATCCCTGATTTCCAAATCAAATTCTTGCAGCAAAAGGATCCACCGGAGTAATCTCGGTTTCGCTTACTTTTTTGTTAGTAAATATTTCAAAGCAGAATGATCAGAATAAACAATTACTTTAGATCCAATCAAATATTGACGAAATTTTTCCAGGGCACTAATAACAGCAAGTAATTCTTTTTCTGTAGTGGAGTAATTCAATTGTGCATCATTCAAAGTGTGACTAGTGTAGTAAATAACATGTGGCAATTTATCTACTCGCTGTCCTAAAATAGCACCTACAGCATAGTCTGATGCATCATACATTAATTCAAATGGAAGGGACCAATCAGGAGGCATGATAACAGGAGTAGATGTCAGTTTATCTTTCAAAGTTGTAAAAGCAAGCATACATTTATCATTGAAATCAAATGTAGATTCCTTGGTCAACAGATTACACAGGGGGCGACTAATTTTTGAAAAATCTTTTATAAAACGCCTGTAAAATTCTGCATGACCAAGAAAACTCCTCACGCCCTTTACTGAAGTAGGAGGTGAAAGTTTAGCAATTACTTCAATTTTAGCTCTATTTACTTCTATGCCTTTATCAGATATCACATGTCCTAGCACTATTCCAGATTTCACCATAAAGTGACTTTTCTCCCAACTAAGAATTAAATTAGTCTCAGTGCATCTTTTTAAAACACTAGTTAAATTATCAAGGCAGTGGTCAAAAGAGTTACCAAAAACAGAAAAATCATCCATAAATACCTCGATATACTTCTCTAGCATGTCGGAAAAAATCGACATCATGCATCTTTGGAAAGTGGCAGGGGCATTACACAGCCCAAACGGCATTCTTCTGTAAGCAAAGGTACCGAAAGGACAAGTGAATGTTGTCTTCTCTTGATCTTCTAGGGCAATGGCAATCTGATTATATCCTGAAAAACCATCCAGGAAACAGTAATAAGCATGTCCCGCCAAACGCTCAAGCATTTAATCAATGAACGGCAAAGGAAAGTGATCTTTTTTTGTTACCGTGTTGAGCTTGCGGTAATCTATGCACACCCTCCATCCTTTGGTCTTCCTTGTAGGGATCAATTCATTGTTTTCATTAGCCACCACTGTGATTCCAGATTTCTTTGGTACAACATGAACCGGACTTACCCACTTGCTGTCAGAGATAGGGTATATGATACCCACTTTGAGTAGCTTTAAGACCTCTTCCTTGACCACCTCTTTCAAGTTCGGGTTAAGTCTTCGCTGAGCTTCTCTAGATGGCTTCATACCCTCCTCTAAAAGAATGTGATGCATGCAAATGACAGGGCTTATTCCCTTGATATCTGCTATAGTCCATCCAATGGCGGCTTTGTGCTCTTGAAGCACCGCCAAAAGTCTTTCTTCTTTTTCTGCCTCTAAGTCTGAAGCTATAATCACTGGAAGAGTCTCATTCTCCCCTAAAAAGACATATTTGAGGTTATAGGGAAGTTGTTTCAGCTCCAATGCAGGGGGAGAACTAATAGATGAGATTAACGACTTGTTGATCTCATCTTCCACTTCAGTACATATTTCTTCAATATCATGATCCTCTTTTGTAACTCCTATCTGCTGAAGTTCTTCATCATCTTCAAATACATCACAAACCCAATCTAATAATTCTTCAGATATGTCTTCTAACAACTCATCTTGTACTGCCGACTTCACCACTTCAATTGCACTACATTCAACAAAGTAACAACCGTCGGCTGCTTCAGGGAACTTCAGGGACTCAATGACTTTAAACTCTACTGTCTCATCTAACACAGTCATCGTTAGCTTCCCATTCTGGGCATCTATAAAAGTCTTTGCAGTTGCCATAAAGGGTCTCCCTAAAAGAATAGGCTTGTAGTTCCTATCTTTGGCACCTTCATCCATATTTAACACCACAAAATCAGCAGGAATAATAAGATTTTCTACCTGTACTAGCACGTCTTCCACATAACCCTTAGGGTACCTGACAGAGCCATCGGCCAACAGAAGCGACATGGTTGTCTTTTTCAGATCATTCAAACCCAATTGCTCATAGATAGTTGACGGCATTAAATTGATGCTGGCTCCTAAATCTAACATGGCCCTCTCCAGAGTTGTACCACCAATAGTAATGTTAATGCAGAAACTACCTGGATCTTGAAGTTTTGGTGGTAATGATTTTTGAAGGACTGCATTAGCACTTCCGGTCATAAATTCTTGATGATTCTCCACAAATCTTGTTTTGTATGTGTGAAGGCTCTTGAAAAACTTAGCATATGCCGGCATCTTCTGAATCATCTCCAACAGGGGCAAGTTGACATTGACCTTTGAAAGGATGTCATATATGTCTTTGTATGACTTCTCCAACTTGCTCTTTTGCAGTCTCCATGGGAATGGAATGGGTGGCACATATGGATTTGCTGACTTGTGTAGGGGTGGTGAATCCTTGGACTTTTCCACCACTATCTCCTCCTCCTGGGATTTGTGATTTTCTTTTGAAGGACCTGAAACAGTAACAGGTTTATTAGAAAGTTCAGCAGGTGTATTATCAGTTAGCACCTTACCATTCCGGAGAATTGTCATAGCTTTAACTTGCTCAGTGTAACTTGGAAATTTTCCTTGTTCCATTCTTTGCGTAGCCTCGGCTAGTTGCCCAACTTGAGTCTCTGTCTTTCTCATTGAGGCATGAATATTCTGAAATTGTACCTCATTCCTTTGGTCAGTTTGCGCTATACGCTGCTCTAATTGCTAGAATTGCTGCTGCATTTGTTGCTGCATTTGCTGCGATTGCTGTGATTGCTGCTGCATTTACTGCAGTAATTCTTCTATTGAAGGTTTCTTGGGTTGAGATTCGAAGTTTTGCTGAGCACCGGTGCTAATCTGTCTCTGATTGCTGTTGTGGTTTCCCCATTGGTTACCAGTGTTCTAATTGTTTGACCATGAAAAATTAGGATAATTCCTCCACCCTGGATTGTAGGTATTGGAATATGGGTCATTCCTAGGTCTGGGGTTGAAGTTGTTCATGACATTAACTTCTTCTTCTTCAGGTCCAGGACCTGTTGCCTGGTGCTCTCCCATAAACACCTTTTGTTTCAATTGACCAATTTCAGTAGCAAAAGAATCTATCTTCTTCATCATCTGTGTCATCTGAATGGAACTCTCTATGCTAGCATCTATGGTATAGATTCCCTTCTTCCTTCTAGAGTTCTTATGACGAGAATTCTGAGCCAACTTCTCAAAGATAGCGTACACCTCATCAGGCTGCTTGTCATACATAGATCCACCACATGCATTGTTCACTAGAAGTCCTGATACTTCAGTCAAACCATCATAAAACCATTGACACAACTGATTAGTCAGAAACCCATGCTGAGGACAGTCCCTGGTATATTTCTTGAAACGCTCCCATGCCTCATAAAAAGTCTCACTGTCTTGTTGAAAGAAACTTAAAATTTTGGCTCAGATTTCACTGGTTTTCTGAGGTGCATAATACTGATCAGTAAGCTTTTCTCGCACTTCATCCCATGTTCTCAAAGATGCAGGAGGCAATGTTAACAGCCAAGCTTTCGTCTCTCCTTTTAATGCATGCGGAATGCATCTCATACGCAGCTGATCTTCAGTAATCCTGTAGTTAGGTAAGGACTGTATTGCTCCATAAAACTCTCTGAAGAACAAAAGTATATCTTCATCTGGTAAACCATGGAAATTAGGCAGCTGACTGTAATGGCTACTCCTTCAGCTCATAATTCCTTGCTGCAGGTTCTAGCACAATGCACAAAGGATGATTGCTCACAACTGGCCTACTGTAATCCTTCATGGTTCTGATGGGTTCTGGCTCAAATACTGGATTAGGAACAAGGTTAGGACCTTGGTGCATCCTTTCTTGATTCTGATCTTGATTTTGCTCGTCCTCCATTGCTAAATTTCCGACACGATCTATGCTATCGTTCAAAGGTAATAATTCTCCCTGTTGAGATCTTCTACCTTACATATTGTTGACGGTGATTTTTGGCGGTCACCGAGTCAACGATTTACGTTATGAATTGTTATGAATTATGAACTTGGGTGATTGAAAATAAGAGAAAATAAACTAGGAATCTCAAGCAATTACGTGGTAAAACTCCAAGGGTTGGAGAAACATCCACGGTTTGTTGCCTAAGCAACGAAGTCAAATCCACTATGAAGAAGAGTTACAAGAATGCTGTATTACAATCTCTCTCTCTCTAGCTATTTCACTCATGTCCCCTCCTTTTGCGTAAAGAAGGGGTATTTGTACATGTTTAATTAGGGTTTTGGTATGTGGTGCCCTAATTGTGTGTTATCATCCTTAACGAATTCGGACTCTCCTTCTTTTGTATACTTCCTGATTTGGTTGAATCCAAGTCTGATTCTGATTCCTCCTCCTTCATTCACGGAAAATATATTTGCTTCCTTATTTGAACTCTGCAGCCACTGTCGCTTATCATGGAGTTGCCTGTTGCTGATTGCACCCAAAGTTTGGAATATGGGCGCTGGTGACTATCTGTTTTCATTAATTCCCGACTACACCGTGTCCTTGCCCGAGTAGGGTTTATTGCCCGAGCAACTTGCCTTTGTTGGTGGTCGGGAAACTTCCTCTTTTTCCGAGCAGGTTTTCATGGAGGAATTCTTGCTCTGTTAGTTGATTTTCTTTTGAACTTGCCTACGTGGCTTTATATTGTGATGACGTGTCTACCACGGCTATTTTTACCTATAACAATACCCCCTTAAATATTTGCGCCGATCATGCTGAGTCAGCTCCACTCGGGTCAGATATTTAACCTCATGTTCATTTGCAGCTAGTCTTCGTTTGTCTTTTTCTTCATTAATGTATCCTCGTTTGCTTCAAAGCTCTTAAATGACGTGTTTTAACTACGACCGCACGTATTCGATTTATCAATCATTTCAGAGATCTTTTGATGGTGGCATTTCTGCTCACTGGCGGCTCAAGGCCTTCTTCAATCGCCACTTGTCCCTTTTTATTTGGCTGTGGTACTGCGGTGGTGCAACGCATTTATGGGACATGACCTTTCCGCTCGCTCACGTGTGGATTACGTCATCGCCCACGCCCCTCTGTTTTCCCGCTCTTTTGTGTTTCTTCTAGGGTTTCGTGTTTTTCGAAATCAACGTGCTGCCTATATAAACTGGCAGTGGTGGTGCTTCTCCTTTTTACTTCGCTTTCCGAAATTTTTGTGCATTATTCTCTGAAGAATTTGCTCACATCCCCTGTTTATTGGGTTCTTCTGCTACAACCACCTCTTCGTCTGCTTCAACTGCATCTCCAGCTTTTTCTGGGTTCTGCTTCAAATACATCAAGGTTAGTTCTTATGGATTCTACAACTAGGTATCGTCTTTACACTGTTGGCATGATTGCTATTGAGCAACATGATGCACACACCGCATCTGTAGTCCACAATTTATTGAAACCACCTCTCTTTGATCAACCGCATTTCATTGATGCTGACGTTTCTGCAATTTCCCGTGAAAATTTTGCTCCTTCAGAGGCTCCATTTCCTCCTGAAGTTCATTCCGTTTCCTCGAATTCATCACCTCCCGAGTATCAGCCTGCAGATTGGTCGGATTCTTCTTCTTCTACAGCTGGTATTCGGCCTTGGAAGCGACCAGGAAAAAAGATGAGCACCGCAAGGTTTACAAATATTCCCACTCGCTGGAGAGCCGAGTCGGGACCCAGAGGGTTATCGAGAACGACATCGAAGAAGAGCATAGGGCTGCTCGAATTCCCTTCTCTCCCGAGCGCATATGCGCTTATGATGTAGAGCCGAATGTGGTCGGCCCTGAGGAGGTAGGCAAATATATGCGGCGGTTCGATCTGGATGGCGACGTGATTTCGCTAATCCCCGCTGAAGGTCGGGCTGCCTGGAACCTTCCTCCTGGCCACGTGGCGGTTTATGGGGCCATGCTCGCCTGCGGCGTCACTCTTCCTCTCCAGCCATTCATTACTTGGTTTTTGGCTGAGGCCCGAATTGCTCCGGCTCAGCTGACTCCGAACAGCTACCGTATTTTGATGTGCATGTGGCACATGTGGCACAGGATGAAATGGCCACCTCCCACTCCTCGCGAAATCCGACACTTCTACTCCTTGAGACCCGTGGGGAAGTCTGGTGTCTATTTTCTTCAATCGACTCAGCCTGAGTTCTGGATCCCCAAGGACGTTGTGGTCAAGGGCAAGATCGAGCCGACCACAGAGGAGAAGATGAAGGGATTTGTTTGGGGCTTCCCCACCTCAAACAAATTTTGGAAGAACAGCTGGTTCTTTGTGGGTGGACAATGGGGCCAATCAATTAGTTTTGATCTGGATGGCTCCCAAATGACCTGCAGAGTTCCTCGGTATTTTTGCTCGCCCCAATGGAACCACGTAACTTCCTCCTTCACCGATGAAGAGCTGAAGACCTTGGCTCGGGCTGCCGTCCGCCCCTTGGAGAAAAGGGGTAAACCCTATCTCTATAATGAGGGGAAGATGATTTCAGCTCGCCTCTTCCCTCAAATTTCCGCTCGCCGCAGACGCTGTAAGTTGTGTTGTAGCTTTTATTCTGCCTTTTATTTTGTCATTTGTCTTTGTATTATTTTATCGACTCGGGCTCCCTTTTTCTTTTTGAAGTGTATGACGTGGACGTGGTCTGCGATGCTCTGGCACGCCGGATGAAGGGCATCGTGGAGGCTAGCCGGAAGGAGGCCCTTCGGCAGCGAGATTCTGGAATAGCCCCTCCCGAGGACAACACTGACGGGAGCCCTCACGAGGTTTTTCCTGACGCAGACGAGGAAGAGAGGGTGCCCGCATATGTGCCCGAGGAAACCCATGGTCGTGACACGATCCCGCGTTCGACTGAAACCATGGGCGACTCGGGACTCTTAGGAGTAAGTAGGACCAACGCTGATCAGGGTAACCAAAGGGGTCCTACTACTTCAAAGGGGAAAGAGAAGGTGGGGTACTCCTCCGAGTCTGAACGGGCTTGCTTCCGCGGCGGATCTCGTTCTCCCCATTCTGCTGCACATGTGCCAAGTGATAATTCTCGAGGTGTTGAGGCAGCCGAGGGGCATTCGGGTGCAGCCGTTCCGGAGGTCCCGACTTCTGCCGAGCTAGCCGCCGCTGTTCCAGAGACCCCTGCTCCTGCCGATCCCGCCCTTATCCCTGGAGGTAGTGGTATCGAGGTGGGGCAGGCGGGTAAGACTTCTGAAAATCAGGCGGTCGACTCAAGTTATCGTGGGCGACAGCCTGGGAAGAGGAAGGCTTCATTTTCCCCCGGCCGCCCAACGCCAAAAATCCCCCGAGTGGTCGCTTATGTGGACTCATCCTCGGATGGCGAAGGGGAGGGTGCCGTTCAAAAGAGTGCAGGTGCAGCTCCTTCACTGGATCAGGACCAGGATGATGTTGAGGGCTTGACCGATTCTCCTCGGGTAGCCTCGACCGCTAAGACTCCTGAGACCAGTGCTGGTGGTTCGGGGTCCTTCCCCCAGACCGATGACCCTACCCCCGAGATCATGCTTCGGGCCATGGCTTCGGGCCAAGCTTATATTGGGGAGGACCATTGGAGTCGGTTCAGGGTAGGGACGGTGTCTGACCGGCTCTGCAACTTTTTCAATAGCGCCTCTTATGTAAGTAACGCCTTGGTTACATTTTCAATTTTGCCTTTCTTGTTTTCGTGTGTAAAGTAATTTCTTTTTTTTTTTTTTTTTTTTTTTACTTATTTGCTGCAGATGGTGGCCGAGATGTCCGAGGCTTGTCGGGCCGGTGAAGCTCAAGCGGACAAAATAAGGAGGCTAGAAGCCCAGCTGAAAGAGAGCGAGAACCGCTGTTCTCGGGCTGAGCAGGCTAATCGGGAGGGTGCTAAGTCGAGTCAGGTGCTTTTGGATCAATGCCTGGCTCGGCAGCTGGAGGCGGAGCAGAAAGCTTCTTCCGCCGCTGATGAGGTCAAGGTTCTCCGGGATCAATTGTCATCCACTCAGGATGCTTTGCTCCAGGCTGAGCAGTCTGCTGAAGACGCCAAGTTTGCTCACGAGCGCCGAATCGAGGACTTGGAGCGTCAGGCCTTGTCAGTTAAGTCTCTATCAAAGGAAGCTAGGCTGAAGCTGGAACTACAAAGTGTTGACCGGTTTAAGAGGTCTCCAGCCTATGATGCTTTGCTTCTGCGCGAATTCCAGCGGGGGATGGTCTCGGCTGGTGAATTTTTCAAGCAGAAGAATAGGGCTACTGATCGGGCTAGGGCCAACTGGAGCCTGTCAATCAAGAAGCATGTGGATACCTCTCTGGAGTCTCTTCGGGCCCAGATGAGGGAGTTGCGAGCATATTGCAGAAGTAAGGGTAAAGCGCCACATCCCATGCACCTCGAGGTTCCATCCGCTGACTCCTTCTCCACGTTTTATGCCTGCGAAAAGGCAGGAATCGACAACGAGACGCCTGATTTGGGACCCGTTCCCGGGGTTGACTATGCCGACTGGATGGTCGACGAGGAGGAGGATGTCATTGTTTGGCCTTCGGACGACAGCTTGCTGAGCGAGTATGTGATGGAGCCTGATCCCGATGTTGGCGGAAGTAGCTCCCGACCCCCAGCACCTCCCTCTTAAATGTTTAGTCTTCATATCTGCTTTGTAACTATACTCGGATTTGTAACTACTTACATTTGTAATTATACATACAGCTGTATTCTCTTTTTGTATATATACACGGATTCTCAACCTCGTTTTCTATTGAATGTTTGAACGAGATTATATAAATTCTCTTTTTACCTCGGCCGGGTGCTTCGTTTAGTCAGTAACTAATTCTAGCCGAGTGTTTTATGTAATTGGCTTTCCAATAATTTGAACCGCGTATCTCATTTAACTG
Organism: Acer campestre; assembly: GCA_954870605.1. Classification (NCBI taxonomy): domain Eukaryota; kingdom Viridiplantae; phylum Streptophyta; class Magnoliopsida; order Sapindales; family Sapindaceae; genus Acer; species Acer campestre. The sequence goes on from OX940802.1 coordinate 11,359,126, forward strand.
GTAGCTAGTTTTGGCCGAGTATCTTATGTAACTGGCCTTTACTGTTGGTTTTGCTTTGCCTCAACGTTACGCCGAGGCTCGCCACGGCCATACGTTAAGGTCCTTGCACAAGTTACCTAGGACGTCTCCTGGTTTTATCTGTGCAAGGTTTTGCCGAATCGTTGGGGCACATCGCACCGGCCAACACGGCTGCGCATCTCACTAGCCTTTCTAGCGGCGCTCCGAGCAGTTTTCCAGTTTATTCTGGTGCCTCGGTTTTGCCTCTCTGCTAAGGGATACGTTCTTATCGTTTTTAGCTAGGCGGGCATGCTACTACAGCTTTTCCGCCCTTCGGGCACTACCCGTCCGCTCTTTCGCGGGTTTATGGCCCCCGAATTTTTGGTGCTTAGTCTATGCCGAGTATCTCATGTAACTGGCCTTTAGACAGTTTGAACCGCGTGTCTTATTTAACTGGTAATTAGCTTTGACCGAGTATCTCATGCAACTGGGTTTCATTGAATAATCAACGCGAATTTCATTAGATAAGACATGATTATGAAGACAAAAACTAAACTTGAAATAAATAAAGGCGGAAACTAAAAAATGAGCTAAGGCAGAATTATAAAAAGATGGTCAGATCCCTCAAGGATAGAAGATCTTTAAGTATTGCGCGTTGCATGGTCGGGGCACTAAACTACCCTCTGGTCGGGCTATCATGTACGCCCCATGTCCTACGGCTCCTTTGATGATGTACGGCCCTTCCCATTTGTCAGCAAGAGATCCCGAAGATTTATCTTTGGTGTTTGGGGATACTCTTCTTAGTACTAAGTCTCCGAGTTGGAATCTTCGTTCCCGAACATGGGAATTGTAGTACCTTGCGGCCCTTTGCTGGTACGCAGAGTTTCTGACCTGTGCTGTATCGCTGATTTCCTCAAGTTCGTCTAAGTTTTGCTGTAACATATTCATGTTGTGTTCGGGACTGTATAACTGTACCCTTGGGGATGTAAAAGTTGTCTCTGCTGGGATGACAGCTTCTGTTCCAAATGCCAGCGCGAAAGGGGTCTCTCCAGTGGACGACCTCATCGTTGTTCGGTATGCCCACAATACCTCGGGCAGCTTGTCCGCCCAACCACCTTTCTTTGCTTCTAGTTTTGCTTTCAGCGTATGCTTGATCACTTTATTCACAGCCTCTGTCTGGCCATTGGTTTGAGGGTGAGCCGGTGACGCGTAGTAGTTCGCGATCTTGAATTCTTCACACATTTCTCTGAACTTTTTGTTGTCGAACTGGGTTCCATTGTCTGTTATGATGATGTTTGGGATTCCGAACCTATATATGATGTTCTTCTTGACAAAGCTGGTGGTGTTTGCCTCTGTAATATGCACAAGTGCTTCTGCTTCTGCCCATTTGGTGAAATAGTCCACTGCCACAATGGCGTGCTTTGCCCCTCCCTTTGTTCCTGTGGGCATTGGCCCTATTAGGTCGAGTCCCCACATGGCGAAGGGCCACGGTGAAGTTAGACTTCTGAGTAACTCTGGGGGCTGTCGAATATCGTTTGCTATTCTCTGGCATGTCTCGCAGCTCTCGGAGAATCGCTGCGCCTCTGCGAAAAGGGTCGGCCAGTAGAAACCTTGTCTGAGTACCTTGTGTGCTAGGCTTTTACCCCCAGTATGGTTCCCACACACTCCACTGTGGACACTTTTTAGGATTTTTTCAGTTTCTTCGCCGGTCACACATCTTTGCAATACTTTCGAGAATCCTCTCCTGTATAATTCCCCCCTCAGGATTGTATACCGGGTTGACCTGTATCTAATGCGTTTCGCTTCCACTGCATCTTCCGGTAATATGTTTTCCTCTAAGTACTTCCTGAGTTTGTATGTCCAGTCGTTTGGGCTTGGCCGGATCTCTGCTATCATGATTTCCTCTGATTCTGCCGTACTCGGCCTAGTCAGATGTGCCACTGGTATTGCTTTGGATCTGATGCTCGTGATGGCTGAAGCTAACTTGGATAAAGCATCCGCTTTTTCGTTTTCTTCCCGAGGGATCTGAGAGATTTTGTACGCTTTGAACTTTCTGAGTAGCCTTTTTGCCATGTCCAAATAAGCTATCATGTGCTCTTCCCTTGCTTGGTACTCGTCCAGCACTTGATTAACCACGACTTGTGAATCGCTGTAAATTTCCAGCTCATCTGCCCCTAATGCTATGCAAACCCTTAGGCCGGCCAACAAGGCCTCATACTCTGCTTGATTGTTGGTTGCTTTGAAATCGAACCTCATGGCACATTCCACGGCATCCCCCTCGGGGGTTGTTATGACTATTCCGGCCCCGCTGCCGTGTGTGTTCGATGATCCGTCCACATGCAATTTCCACTGAAGTTTTTCAATCCGTTCTCCCTCCATTGTCCTCCTTACCTCGGCATCGGGTTCGGTGAATTCTGCTATAAAGTCTGATACCGCCTGTCCTTTAACTGCCGCTTTAGGTGTGTATTTGATGTCGTATTCGCTCAGCTCCACGGCCCATTTGGTCAATCTTCCCGACACCTCCGGCTTTTGAAGGATTAGTTTTAGTGGGCAGTCTGTGTATACTTCTATTGCATGCGCTTGGAAATATGGCCTCAGTTTCCTGGCCGATGTGACCAGTGCTAACGCTACTTTTTCTGCTGGAGAATACCTGGTTTCTGCCGGTAACAGTGCCTTGCTTGTGTAGTACACTGGCTTTTGTACCCCCTTTTCCAACCGTATTAACACCGAACTTGTCGCCACCTCCGTGACCGACAAATACATGTATAATGTTTCTCCTACCACCGGTTTTGAGAGGATGGGTGCTCGCCCCAAGTATTCCTTCAATTTCTGGAATGCTTCTTCACATTCTGCACTCCATTCGAGCCCTTTTCCCTTTTTTATTGCCCTGAATAAGGGGGCGCATTTGTCTGTTGACTTAGCAATGAACCGGTTGAGCGACGCGAGACATCCCGTCAGCCTTTGTACGTCTTTCAACGTCTTTGGTGAAGCCATTCCTTCTAGTGCTTTGATCTTCTCGGGATTCACCTCAATTCCTTTTTGGTGAACCTGAAAACCCAGAAACCTCCCCGAGGGTACTCCGAACACGCATTTACTGGGATTGAGCTTCATCTTATACTTCCTCAGAACATCGAAGGTTTCCTTCAAATCCTCCGAGTGTTTTTCTGCCGTAGTGCTCTTGGTCAGCATGTCATCCACATAGACTTCCATGTTTCTCCCAATCTGCCGAGCAAACATCCGGTTCACTAACCTTTGGTATGTTGCTCCAGCATTTTTCAATCCGAAAGGCATCACTTTGTAGCAATACAGCCCTTGATCTGTGGTGAAAGATGTTTTTTCTTCATCTGTTTTATTCATCCGAATCTGGTTGTATCCCGAGTATGCATCCATGAAGCTTAGCAGTTCGTATCCTGCCGTTGCATCTACCAGCTGGTCAATTCTTGGTAATGGAAAACTATCCTTCGGGCAGGCCCTGTTCAAGTCAGTGAAATCTACACACATCCTCCATTGATTGTTCTTCTTCTTGACCAACACTACGTTGGCTACCCACTCCGGGTATTTGACCTCCCTTATTGATCCTGCGGAAAGTAACTTCTCCACCTCCTTCTTAATTGCAGCGCTTCTCTCTGGATTGAACAGTCTTCTCTTTTGCACCACTGGTCGGGACTCTGGGTTGGTAGAAAGACAATGTGATATCACCTTTGGGTCTACTCCTAGCATATCTTCGTGACCCCAAGCAAAAACATCCTTGTAACCTTTTAGCAATGTGGTCAGTTGGGCTTTGACACGCCCACTTAAGCTTGCTCCTATCCTCACTGTCTTGCTCGGATCCGCCGGATTCAGGACTATTTGTTCGGTCAACTCATCCTTTCTGACTTCGGGTTCTTCTCTGGGATCCAATTCAAACTCCTTTGGCACTTCTGCCTGTTCTTCAGGTTCTTCCCCTCTCTGTTGGGTTGTTACCTCGTACATTTGGTGTACTTCCCTGTCTTTGTATACTGACAAATTTGCTCTTCGGGCCATCTCTTGTGACCCCTTTACTACTCCTACTCCATACTCAGTCGGGAATTTCATCATGAGAGCATAGGTTGCCGTCACTGCTTTGGTTTTATTCAAAAATGGTCGGCCTAATAAAGCATTGTACGGCCAGTTTTCCGTATCCACCACCACAAAGTCGAGCAGCACAGTCTTTTGGCAGGGGGTCGTCCCAATCTTCACGGGCAATTTCACTGTTCCCAGCGACCTTACTTCGACTCCCCCGAATCCTCTAAGGGGTGTGGGAAACGGCTGTAGGTCTTTCCTGTCCAGCCTCAGCTGGTCATATACCTCCGCACTTAGAATGTCCGCCGAGCTTCCATTGTCAATCAAGATTCGATGAACTTCTCGGTGACCGATCCGCGCTCCAATTACCAAGGCATCATTTGGCTTAACATCCACTCCATGTGAGTCAGCTTCTGTGAATATGATCGGGTCCCATCCCTCTTTGATTCTTTTCGAGTCTGGTTCAATGGAATTGACATCTAAGTCCCTCCGTGCCTCCATGGCCTCCCGAATTTCTTGGGTCCTTTCCCTGTTACTCCTGCCAGTTGCCGGTCCTCCAAAAATGGTGTTAATTGCTCCTTCATCCTCAGCTTTCTTTGGACTGAATTTTCTTGCCCGCCCGTCCTGCCGGCTATCCTTTTGTCCATCCGTCTTGTCCACCTTCTTGAGGACGATGTCTTTCAGGTGTCCTTCCCTGATGAGGGTTTCAATATGGTCCCTTAATTGGAAACATTTGGATGTCTCGTGCCCGTTCTCCTTATGGAAACAGCAATACTTGGTGGTGTCCCTCCGGGCATATGTTGACTGCCTAGGAGGTTCTTTTGACATGTTCTTCTCCTCTAGGATTGCCAAGATTTCACCTTGGTCTTTTTTCAGTGGGGTGTAATTTGTATACCTGCCCTGGAACTTCTGTCGCGGCTGGTCGGTTTTCGGGTCGTATGCTCGCCGCCCATCCCGACCATCCCGTGCTTTGTTCTTCTGTTTGTCCGTTTTGCCGTCGGGCGCCTTAGTTTGGTCTTTGGTTTTGGATCCTTCTGGGCGACCGCCATGCACGAAGTAACCCCCTGTGGCAATTTCTTCCTCTTCAGCCAGGGCGTACCCCATGTCAGGATCACTCCCCTCTCTATGCTCCCTTTCGGATAATATTTCTGGCACAGGATCTCGTCTCGCCTTTAGGGGTGCATCAGGCGTTGGTATCACCACTGCAGAACGCAGCCTCGCAGCCTGCTGGTTTAGGACGGGCAGACTGTGAGGAGATATCAAACCTCCTGTGGTGGAAAGGTCAACTCCTTGCTTTGCCGCGTCCGATATGAGTTGTTGCAGGGAAGCATGAAATCGTTGCGTGATTTCTTCATTAGTTGTGGGGAAACGTTGAATACCAGCTAAGGCGGCTGACTGGTCTGCCGTCATCTGGGTGGCATCCGCTGTATTGAGCGTGGTGTCATCCCCCAGCTCATTACTTGGCACGCCTTGACTGTACCTGGAATCGCTACCATCTCCTTCACCAGCCATTGTTATCACAAATTTCTGGGCTCCCCCTCCTTCTAGCGCCAATTGTTGACGGTGATTTTTGGCGGTCACCGAGTCAACGATTTACGTTATGAATTGTTATGAATTATGAACTTGGGTGATTGAAAATAAGAGAAAATAAACTAGGAATCTCAAGCAATTACGTGGTAAAACTCCAAGGGTTGGAGAAACATCCACGGTTTGTTGCCTAAGCAACGAAGTCAAATCCACTATGAAGAAGAGTTACAAGAATGCTGTATTACAATCTCTCTCTCTCTCTAGCTATTTCACTCATGTCCCCTCCTTTTGCGTAAAGAAGGGGTATTTGTACATGTTTAATTAGGGTTTTGGTATGTGGTGCCCTAATTGTGTGTTATCATCCTTAACGAATTCGGACTCTCCTTCTTTTGTATACTTCCTGATTTGGTTGAATCCAAGTCTGATTCTGATTCCTCCTCCTTCATTCACGGAAAATATATTTGCTTCCTTATTTGAACTCTGCAGCCACTGTCGCTTATCATGGAGTTGCCTGTTGCTGATTGCACCCAAAGTTTGGAATATGGGCGCTGGTGACTATCTGTTTTCATTAATTCCCGACTACACCGTGTCCTTGCCCGAGTAGGGTTTATTGCCCGAGCAACTTGCCTTTGTTGGTGGTCGGGAAACTTCCTCTTTTTCCGAACAGGTTTTCATGGAGGAATTCTTGCTCTGTTAGTTGATTTTCTTTTGAACTTGCCTACGTGGCTTTATATTGTGATGACGTGTCTACCACGGCTATTTTTACCTATAACACATATGTTGTCAATACCTGCAATGAGACAAACAAATCACTAGTAAACTCTGAAAAAGAAAAGAAGAAAGAATAAATAAAAAGAAAAATCTAAAAAGCTAAAAATTAATGACTCGACTACCTGAACTAATGAATCTATTAACTAAAACTAAAACTAGAAGTAATCAATAAATTCAACTATTCCCCGGCAGCGGCACCAAAAACTTGATGTGTAAAATCGTGTTATAAAAACCTAACTCCCAAGTACACGAATCGTGAGATAAGTACAGCGACAAGTAGGGTTCGTTCCCACAAGGAAAAGTGATTTATCAGTTAAAACTAATTCTAATTAAAGCCAAGCAATTAACAGTAACCAAGAGATTTGAGATTGATTTGAATGATTTGATTAAAACTATATTAAACTAAGAAAGCAGTTAACAAGAATATGTGAATGTGATCAAGAGGTGAGAGAACTAGGTCATCAATGCTCCCCAACTACGCTTACTCAATGCTTTGAATTGACTTTTACAAATAATGTTAATCAAGTTAAGGGTTCGTTCTTAAATTATGTATAATTAATGCTATGTGGTCCTGGAATAAATCAAGTATTCTCTACTGCAGTCTAGAACAAAATCTGAGTGTAAATTATAGCAGAAAATACATCAACCATACACCAAGTGTTCTCAGTTAAGTCTAGAACAAAACCTGCATGTAAACTATAACCTAAAACTCACAAAGCACACAATCAAGTATTCTCAATCACAGTCTAGAACAAAACCTGCGTGTAAACTATGATTGAGAATCCATTAAGCACAAAAACAAGAGAACCGAAAATAATGTGCGATATCCTGCTACGATAAATTCCATTCATTCAATTGCATATTGGCTGAGAATGGTGAAACCCACGCGCATCTCAACTTTTAACATATTAAACCCTAGATTCAAGTTAAACACTAACCATGCATTAACAAGAGTAAATCACAAATTGAATGAATCGAAACTTGAATTAAGAAAATATAGTCAATTCTAACAAAGAGTATTCATAGAGGTTCACATTGAATCCCTAGTATGGATTTAGTTACACATAGATGAAATAAAAAGAAGAGAGAAGTAATTGATAGAACCCATGGAAATAGTAGACACTCTTCCAATCTCTGATGCTGAAATCTTCTCCTTCGTCTTCAAATCTTCTATATGCCAGGTGGATGAGAGTTTGTTGAGTAATTTAGGTTATGAAGGATGGCTGTCTAATTGTGAGAGACGAACCTGGTTTTGAATAAAATACTCCTCTATTTATATCCTCTCGGGCTACATTGGAGAAAACCTATTAAATCATGAAATTAGGTCAGACCGCTGCCGGACCGCTGCCACTTTGGCAGTGGTGTGGCAGCGTTTGGCACAGGAGACTCCTCTACCCATTTAATCGCTGCGACGCCTCTCTCTGAAAATAGCAGCGGTGTGAGAGCGTTTTTGCTCAATTTGCAGAAAAGACCCTTGACTACTTCAAAATAACACTTTTTATCTGAATTTCTTCAAATATATCAATCTGGTCCAATAACTTGAAAACACTCAAATGCACCCACTAAACCACTAAAAGACTCAAGAAGCAAGCAATTGATTGGAGGAATGGGGATCAAAAACAAATACAATAAATGACCGATCAGAGAGCATCCGCCACCTGATTACCTTCCCTGAAAATATGAGAGACTTAGAACTCCATATGCGAGATCTGATAAATGCAATGTTGCCAAGCTTGATGAACACGCCAAGTAACCTGATCAAACCTATCATAAAGAAGTTGAACAACATAAGAAGAGTCACTCTCGAGCCAGATCCTATGCCAACCCAACTTCCATGTATAATTGATTGCTAAAGAAACCGTAAGGAGCTCAACCTTATAAACAAAGACTTGACCAAAGGGGACCGCAAAACATGCCTTAACAAAAGATATGCAAGTCCGAAAAACACACCTACAACCCCTCACACCTGGCAAACCCAAAGCAGCACCACCTGTATTAACCTTGATCCACCTGGGAGCAGGGGGTGACCAGATGACACTCCCGATAATTGGAGCCTTAGCAGGATGACCACTAAGGCCAAACCGACGGAGAATTAACAGATCATCAACACAGTTACACATACAACCGATCCAAATAATTAGTCACAGGAGAAATAGCAATTTTCTCAATCTATATATATATATGTATATATATATATGTGTGTGTGTGTGTGAAAATGGAAACTAGCCAAAAATTAAGGAGGTTTATTGTTTTTAACCAAAATTAGTAATTTGATTGTTTTTGTCAAACAATCCACTTTTCAGACTTAAATACCCTTTTTTTTTTCAAAACCTCATCTCTCTCTTTTTCTACAGAATCTTTCTCTCTCTCCTTTTCTCTCACGTGTTCTTCTTCTTCTTCTTTCTCTCCTCTCTTCTCTTTCTCTTTCTCGGTTTTTTCCAGATTTAAAAAAAAATCAGATTTTTTTTAAAATAATTTTTTTTCATATTTGCTTATGTTTAAGTTTGGGTTTTCCAATGAGTTTTCCGATCGTCGATCGTCCGATCTAAGTTTGAGGGTGGTTATTGTGTTTATGACTGGTGAAAACGACTAAACACACCAGGAAAAAAGGACTAAATACACCAGGCAAAAAGAACTTAAACACACCATGGAAAATGAATTAAACACACCAGGTAAAAAAGACTAAACACACCGGAAAAAATGACTAAACACACTAGGTGTGTTTAATTGGGTTTCCTGGTGTGTTTAATTGTTTTTCCTGGTGTGTTTAATTCGTTTCGCCCTGGTGTGTTTAATTGTTTTTGCCCTGGTGTGTTTAATTGGTGGCATGATGTGTTTAATTGTTTTTGCATTAGTGTGTTTAATGAGTTTTGTCTAGTGTGTTTAGTCGTTTTTACCTAATATGTTTAATTCATTTTTGACTAGTGTGTTTAATTCATTTTCCCTGATGTGTTTAGTCTTTTTTGCCTGGTGTGTTTAGTCATTTTTGACTGATGTGTTCAATCGGTGGTCTGGTGTGTTTAATTGAACAAAATCTAGAAAAAAAAAAGTTCAAACATGATCTGAAATTTTCAACTTCAACACGAGAAAAAAAAAAAAAAAAACCAACTCCCATCATTCATAAAAAATAATAATAATAATAAAAAATTAAAATTAAAAAAAAAATAAAAAAAACCACCACACTTATAACTTTTGAAAAAAAAAATCGAAATATGGAAAATGCCTTTGAAGTTTTTAAAAAAAAATATGGAATTTTTAAACAAAAGAAGATCTGGAATTTTTTTTAACAAATCTAGAAAAAAATTTATATATTCAAATCCAACTAACACTCAAATCCAAACATTCACAACCACAACCACTCTTAAAATCAACTACATTCACAACCACAACTACATTCACAACTATTTTTTTTTTTAAAAATAATATGGAAAAAAATTTAAAAAAATAATCTGGAATTTTTTTTTTTTAACAAACATAATCTGAATTTTTTTTAAAAAATCTAGAAATAATTTTAAACAAAAACAAAATCTGAAAAAAAAATTCAAAATAAAAAAAATAGGAATTTTTTTAAAAAAGTTGGAAAAAACGTGAAAGAGAAAGAGAAGAGAGGAGAGAAGATCAGATGATCGACGATCAGAAAACCACCAAATTTTAAAATTTTAAAAATCTGAATTTTTTAAAAAAAATATGGAAAAAAAAAGAGAGAGAGAAAGAGAAGAAGAAGGAGAAGAAGAAGGAGAGAAAGTGAGAAGACGGAGGAGAGAAAGAAGAAGAAGCAGGCGTGAAATGAGAGAGAGAAAGAGGAAAAAAAATATTCTACAGAAATAAGAGAGAAAAGGAGAGAGAAGAGGTATTTAAAAAAAATGAAGGGCAATTATGTCTCTACAGTGGATTTTTTGACAAAAACAATCAATTTACTAATTCCGGCTAAAAACAACAATTGCGATGTTATCTGGTTATAACTAGGGTTGTACATTGGGGAAATGGGGATGGATATAGGTCCCCCCATCCCCATCCCCATCCCCATCCCCATCTCCACTTCTCCATTTTCCCTGTTTCTCCATTTTCCCGTTTGACTAAAAATTACAAATTAAAAATAAAAATAAAATTTTCATTATAAATACAAAATAAAATCCATTAGTGCATTACAAATATAAAAGAAAATCCAATACAAAGTAAAGTATTTCAATAATCCATTAGTGTAAATGAGCCATGAGGTTTATATAGTTAGGTTTTCAAATAATAAAAAAATATATATATATAATTATATTTATAATGTTTTGGGGAAAATGGGGAAATGAGGGGAGGACCTCCCCCCATCCCCATTCTCATCCCCATTTCAATATATTAGTAGGGAAAATGGGGATGAAAATCATCCCCCCCCCCCCCCCCCCCCCAATTATTTTTTCCCCAAATGGGGATGGGGATTCGGGGGGAAATGTGCAACCCTAGTTATAACTATAGGATCCAAAATGCAACTTTTTCTAACAATGAAATAGTTTATACTCTTGTGCAGTGCTTGCCGGATTTGTCAATAGAAGACTGTCATGCTTATCTGAGTATAGCTGTTTATGGTGATATCGTACACAGTAGCAAACGTGGTGGTCTCTTAAGCTCATGCATTGGCAAATACATGATAGGTGATTTTGTTTATAACTCAAGTTGTAATATGAGGTCTGAGGAATACCTTTTTTACGGGGACCCTATACCTACAGTTGCACCAGCCCCCAACACTCCATCTAATGATTCCATCAACACTGATAGTGAGTTCATGTATTAATCGCGTTCACATTTTATCAAGTCTTTTCTCTTCATTATTTGTATAAATTATATTTGTTAATTGAATTGAACCTATCAAATGAAACCTTAGATTCAGGAAGCAAGAGAAAGAAGGAAAGCAGAGCCTGGATTCTAATATCTTTAACAACATCAGTAGTTGTAGTGGTGCTAGCGCTATTGAGTTATTTTCTTTGAAGTATGTTTAGAAAAAATAAAACAGACGAAGGTGATTGATTAATTTACTTGATATTATAAAAGCTATATTACCTTTCTTTTGATTTCGTGCCAAATGTTTCAATAGTTATGTTGTAACACCCCAAATCCGATACCAACAGATTAGGATGATACTCGATCAAAATTCTGAAAAATCTTCCAAACTTACAAACTATAAATATTATACATTCCCAAAAGAGAGGATTTAATCCTGAATAATTTAAATACAACCTCCAAAAATAACCTTTTAATAAAATTCAATCCTTACAATACAAAAATCCAGTCAGTGAAAAACTAACAACGTTCTCCAAGTAACATAATATAAGACAATAGGCTATCTAGAGATCAAATCCAATACTGAAGCAAATTCCAGGACTCTAAATACCCATCTCCCATAAACCAGTACTACTCTGCAAAATAGTGGTGACGAGGGGTGAGCCGTCAACTCTGTAAATAAATTCATGCATGACATTTGAAATCGATGAAAATACAGTTATATACCGTAGTATAAGTTTATGAGCATATGACAATATTTTCAACTGCCAAATTCAGTATCATTTTCACAAACATTAATAGTAAGCAAAGTAGTGAATAAAAACTTCTTTAAAACATCTATATACAGTAATAAATATAGTAATAACAAAAAAAATCAATTTATCAGTTAGTTCACGTTCCATAGTGTCACAAGTACCCGTGTGACGCGGCAATAATAGTATGTATGCACACATAATCCCAGTTGAGCCAATATCAATAATGGTAACTACGGAATGATGAGCCCAAAACAGTTTTATAAATTCACATATTTAAATAAGTAGCATTTTTATATAACTACCAGTAGAATATAGTAGTAGTATTTTAGTAAAACTATATGAGTTTAAATGATAGTGATCAAAAGGTATTTGACAGTATATAATAAATAGATCAATTTCGAAACAGTTTATGTACAAGTCTTAAACAACGTAAATACTTTATCAAAGCCAGTAACATCTTTGACAAATATAATAGAGTAAAATACAATAGAGAAAACAATAATTTTGGTGATTTAAAACGTAACACACCATGAATGAATTTACTTACCTCGAACCATTCAAATCCGTTCTAGCTTTAGAAACTCAATAATCACTCAAACTAGGAATCAAGTTCTTCGAACTAGGGATACGCTCCTATTTTTGTTGAGAAAAGAAGAGTAGAATTGAGTAGGAAAGGGAGAGAAATTTGTTCTGAATGATTAGGCTTACATACGAAATGAGAAAGAGAAGAAATAAGAACTAGGGTTTGAAAAATAAGTGTATTATTATAGTAAGGTGAGTGGGGTTTGGTGGCATTAATTCATGATTTGATTTAAGTCTTGTTTCACACCCCTATGAAGAAAAATGTGCATGATGTAAGCCCCTTGTCTCCCATTATCTTTACACTTAAATTACTTATAAGATGCAGTACTAGAAGTACATAGAAATAATTGGGTAGGGGACAAATGCACATGATACCATGCACTCTTGAACATTATGGTTATTACATATGTCCCAACTCATAATATCATGTTATACGTCACATTGCATGATTTTAATAGTCATACACACATGTATGCATATGTGTCAAAGAATCTCTAATTTTCTTTCTCATACACTAAACTAATACAATGTGACTCGCAGAGGAGATATCAAACAATCAAGAGGTTCGATTAATTCACTTGAGAGAAGGTAGAATGAGAAATGACTACGAATTCGATGATTTACACGGAGAAAGGTAGATGGATTCTGAAGAGTTACCTTTCTTTCCGCTAGATCTCACCCTCGAGGCTATACAACATTTCTCTGATGAAAATAAGATTAGATAAGGTGGGTTTAGCCTTGTCTACAAGGTACATATTTATTGTAAGGTGATGGCTTTAAATTTTCTTCAAACAAATTCTAAACTAAACCCAGCAACTCATGTGTTGAGACATACCATGCAGTGTGTTTGTAGACAAAAGAACTCTTTTATTGTGTTTTATGGAACAAATCTTAAGGAATTTTAGCATATGGTAAATAAATTGCAGTGAAGAGACTCTCAAGAACATCTAGACAAGGGTTACAGAAGTCAAGAATGAAGTCACTTTGATTGCCAAATTGTAACATAAAAATCTTGTCAGACTCTTGGGTTGCTGCTTAGAGGGGAATGAATTGCTATTCATCTATGAGTTCATGCCCAATAAAAGTCTTGCTTTCCTCCTCTTTGGTTTGCCTCTCGAACTTTCTATTGTTTATTGATTGTTATTGTACAAATGAAAACAAAGATTTGGATACATTTACTACTTGCTAATAAGTTGTGAAATGTTTACATGATTTGTTCCGAGTTTACTAAGTTTCTAGAATTGTATCATTTAATATAATTTTTCCATTCATTGTTAGATTCAACAAGAAATGTGCAACCGGATTGGAAAACATGTTTGAACATCATTAATGAAATTGCACGAGGTCTCTTATATCTTCACGAAGATTCCTGACTCATAATTATTCATCGGGATATGAAAGCTAGTAATGTTTTGCTAGATCATGATATGAACCCAAAGATATCCAATTTTGGGATGGCCAAGATATTTGGTGGGAATCAAACTGAAGATAATACTAATAGAGTTGTTGGAACATAGTAAGTGTATTTCTTTTTAGTTGGTTTCATTTATTTCATATTGCAAATTATTTCTTAAAAATACATTATGCCCTAAGAGATACAACCCTCGAATCCTCAATAATATTTCAACTTTTCTTTGTTTTTACTATTTCCAATAAGTGGATATATGGCTCCGGAATATGCTATGGAATGAATATTCTCCGTGAAATCGGATGGTTTTAGTTTTGGAGTTCTACTGCTAGAGATTATAAGTGGAAGATGTAAGGAATTTGATTAATACCGAATCTAACATGTATAGACACATAAATCATCCGAAGTTTAACCTAAACATGTTTCTATATCATGCTTTAATCAAACCCTAAATTCATGTTACTAACCCATGTCAATTCAAGAGAAAAGGGAGATAAGAGAATGCGGAAGCGTACCTGAATCCATTGCCGGAGATTGGTGGACGGGTTGTGATCTTCCAAATTATCATGATCTTTGTGAACCCTAAAGTGTTCTCTCTTGTTTTGTTGATAGGGATGCAGACAAACAAAAAGTATCGTGTAATTTTGGGACCATAACCCGAATATATAATAATGATAGGTTTTGCTATTTCTTATTTGGCCCCTCATCAAATTAGATATAGCACTCTGGTATCTACACATTAATTTCATGACAATCATACCCTTAAGCCTTTAAACTTTAAATATTAATTAGATTACTTTAATTTAGACTTAACTAAAGATAGCATAACACATTTAATATTTACATGTGTGGCCCCACATGATGGAATTTTTCCAACATAAGAAAGAATAGTAGATTTCATCTTTCAGAACCCCGTTTAAGCTTGCCAAATTATGTATGTAACTAAATCCATATTTGCTTTTGAGGATTTTTTTTTCTTTATTTCCAATGATTGATATATTGATCTTAGTTCATGAATTGTATGTAACATTGCAGGCGTGGAAACTATGGTGTGAAGGACCAAGGCAAGAGTTGATGGATCCAGTAATCAAGCAGTCATTTGTTCAAGTTGAACCGTTGAGATGCATCCAAATTGGATTGTTGTGTGTTCAGAAAGACCCAACAGACAGATCTACTATGTCATATGTAGTTGTTATGCTAGCGATTTATAGCAAAACACTTCCTTAACCAAAACAACCATCATTTTTCTGTTCGACGAGTTGAAAGATTATCTCAACCTTCACAGGATGTAATAGTTTGTGCCGTTAACGAGGTTACACTTTCAACTTTATCCCCTAGATGACTATTTGTTTTTGTTGCCTCAACTGTTTAATGTATTTGATGATTTAAAGACATGTTGATGTATAACGATCTATCTTTTCTTGAAAATGTAGACATCATTTTTAATTGGGTGTTTTCGGAGTGGTGACAATGATGTTTTACAACTTAAAAGTATGGCTGTTTTCTCATCTAGTTCATGTTTGATTATTTGCAAACCATCAAACTGAAAACTACAAATTTTATGATTATTGACAAAGCTCCCGGGACATTTCACAAACACTTTGCCAGCTAAAAATCTTTAAATCTTTGTCTTTAGTTTTTCAAATAACCAGGTAATCTTTTTGTCTTCTCTCTTAATTTGATTTGAATCACTTTCGCTTCAATGGGTTTCTTATTCTATCCGAACTGGGGTTGTTAGCAGCAAAAACATAAACATTCATGCAGGTCTTTGTTTTGAAGTGGGCAGGCAAATACCAAAAGTCTTCATTTTTAAACTAGTGAAAGCTTTTTAATTATTTATTACTTTTTTGCTATCATATTAATGTCGGATATGATTAAATGAATAAATAGAGAAATTAATGTGATCTTTGATCAAATGATTCATCTATATAACATGTAGTACGTGTAGAGCAATGCATTGATACTGAATACTGATTCAACTTTTAATAGTTTCAATTGAAGCTTTGTAGTATCAACATCTTGTTCTTATGATAAAAGTTTCCAGAATAAAGACTTCAATAAATTAAGTCGCACTATTTTGTATCATAAGTTTATAACCATCACTAACGTGTATCAACCATGGCATCGTAAGTTGGGATACAAAGACGAGATTTTTAGCATTTTTCCATGAAGTATTTATTATAGGACGAGATAAAGATCATTTTAAGAGTTTTATAATTTACAATGTAGATTGTTGGAACAATATCACAAATTCCTATTGCAGCCTTTGCAGGTGGTATATATAAAAAAATAATTTTCATTTCACTCAAAATAAATAGGCATTATAAGAGTTTTCATTAAACGAGATGGACTCCCCATGTTTTGGTCTGAAAGCTCTTTTGTTTTTTTAATCAACAATGCACCAGCTTCAAGAGGAAGACCTTTTAAATATGGGAAGCCCTTTTCATTAGACATCCAAACAACTCTCAAAGTGGCTTTAGAACCTCAAAAACTGATAAGTGGCTTTCATAAGCCAAACCAAACAAGGCCTTACACAATTGAACCAAGAATAAAAGAATAGTTCTTTCTAGAAGCTTCATATCTTTAAAGATATTTCAATTTGTTTACCTTAATTTGGATGGATCCATCAGAACAAATAAAATTAAATATTTAACAAAAATAGAAAGGGTTTTATGATATATATGAAAATAAAAAATTAGTAGAAAACTAATGTTGTACTTACAAACTATTTAATCATTTTAGTAATTTTTTGTTTTAAACAAGCCTTTCTATTAATTTTACTCAACAACAATATTGGATTTTCAAAAGGGTATTAATTTCTCACATATGTTGATCGATGAGTAATACTATACAACCCAAAAACTCAACTCAAAATTCAACCAAAACGATATAGCAAATGAGTTGTCATCATCACATAAATCATGGGGTGATGTGGTGAATAATATGACAATAACAAATCACTTGCCACATCATTTTAGTTAAAATATATATATATAAAAATTTTCTATTGTTAGTTCATTCTGATATAAAATATATCAAGACGAAGAATGTAGACCATTAGATTTACATGCTTTGACTCATAGTGTATCACTTTTCAAAACTTCTACATAATTTATGGTCCACATTCTTCGTCCTGATATATTTTATATCATGAAGAACTGACAGTAGAAAGACTGTATATATTTGATGGGCTTGATTAACGTAACTAAATGCAGGTTGTCATCAAAAACTGAACAAATTGGGCTTTTATCGAGCTATAGGTCGGCCCATTTGGTTCTTTTATTAATTTTCGACCTAAATATCTACCAACTATTTCAAGAAAAGCCCATCTAACACAATTTAACCTAAATCGCACACCAAAGTTACCATACACGAAACATTCAACACCGTCCGATTTAATACTCTCAAAAGATCAACGACCACGTGTTCTGATAAAACAATCTCACGCGTACGTTCCCTACAACAAACGCAAACAACCGTGTGAGTGTTCACACGGTATAGTTGGAAATATCTAGACAAATAGTGGAAGTACTAGAAGTGACGCGGCGTACGCTTTTTTTTTTGTGTGTTTTCTGCCGAGTCCATAAAACCATAAAGCAGTCGCTTGCAGCAGTAGCAGCAACTCTCTTAAAACTGATAATCTAGGGTTTTGACGGCTTTATTTTCCATTTCTAGACAAGATGAGGTAAGCTTTCTCTTCTCTGTCTTAGATTTTATTCGCTTTTGATTATTCGACTGCTTTTTTACGATTATGCCATTGTTTGTCTTCTTCAAATCTATGTTCGACATGTGTTCTGCTACTGCGACTGCTCTTGCAGTCTTGCTTTATGTGTCTACCAAGTACGATGATCGCTTAATGTCTTCTCGATGTTTTGGTTTTATTTTCCAGTGAAAATGATATGTTTATTTTTTATTTTATTTTGTTGAATATTAGAGAAAGACAGAAATAAGGGTTTTGTAGGGTTTTTTTTTTTTTAATATATTTTTTTCTTTTTTATCAATTTGTGAAATGTGACTAATTTAAAATCAACATTTGTTACCTTTCAAATTTCTGTATTTGTATAACGTAATTTTTCATATGTTGTTTTCTCTTAAAAACAGTGTATTTGTGAATGGACATAAATTTTTTGAGATTAAAACTTTCTGATTCAGTTTAGACTTTTACTTGATAAGTAGTCTGTTATTTTTCCTTTTTGTGAATACTCATGTTTAGCCTGTGGATTGAAAAAGGAATGATTTTTAGGATGAAGATATAGTCACTTTGATAAACAATAAGGGAAATTTATTTACTGTTGCTGTATTAGGGATAAATTGCTGGTCATGGCTCATGAGACCGGAATTGACTCGGAGAATCACTTAATTAACTGTTATTTCTGTCTGCAAATAATTTTTGTTTGAAAGTTGTGCTACTAATAAGGCATGGAACCTTGAATGTTTGAAATGTTGAAGCCATATATTGGAACTTTTGACTTTGCTCATAGTTTTTCAACTGTGCATGAAGTTGGATGTTAATGTAATTGATTTCTTATCTGTTGTGGCTGGTCTTCTGTAGTTCATCTGATTATTTTGGATTCCAAAAGTTTGGATTCCTGCATTGGATTTGATAGGGGTGTCTACTTTAGGTTATGGTCGTTTCTTTGTTTCTCATATTTGTCTGAGTTTGCCTTTGATTAGAATGCTTTAAATTTTGTAGCCGTGTTCCAGAGGTGAGGTGGGCCCAGAGGCAGGACAAGGTTTTCATTACTGTGCTATTACCTGATGCAAAAAATGCAAAGGTCAAGCTGGAGCCAGAGGGTGTGTTTAATTTCTCTGCTAGTGCCGGTGCAGAAAATCATGAGTTTGAGCTCAAGTTGGATCTTTTTGATAAGGTCAATGTGGAGGTAAGAATTAAGATGTTGCAGCCTCATTCTTTCACGGTATTGTTTGTACGATGCTAGTGGTTAGTCCTGTATCATTCATCTGACATTGAGTAGAAATGATTAGCCTCTCAAGGCGATAGTGCGACTAGATTCTATGAACACACTCTAATGGTGCATCTGCTATATAGTTATTTTGAACTGGCATCTAGTCCTTGGGCCTTGGTAATTGGTTAATTTGGTTCAGTTTCCTCTTGCTGCTGAGAGGGAAGTATTGAGCATTGTGTATGTGCAGGCATACATGTTGCTGGTTAGACTCATAATTATTTTTGAAAAACAGTTTTCAAGTTTTCTGATCCTTATGGCTTGCACTTAATGCATTAATTTCTGATTGATTCAGGAAAGCAAAATTAACATTGGAGTAAGAAGTATATTCTGTATCTTGGAAAAGGCTGAAACAGGATGGTGGAAGAAGCTATTGCGTGGAGATGGCAAGACTCCCCATTATATAAAAGTTGATTGGGACAAATGGGTGGATGAAGATGAAGATAATGGTATACATTTTTTTCGAACTATATATGTTATTCCTGTAGTTTTTGTAGCTCAGGCATGTTAAATACTTATATTTCATGTTTTAGAAACTCATGAAGCGCCTGTTTTGATTAGGTACAGGTGGTGACTTGGATCTTGGAGGGATGGACTTTTCGGTATGTTTATAACAACTCATGGACAGTTGTGTTTCAATTTTTTTTTTTAAAATTTTCCTGAACTTCCTCTAATTCTTGCTATATTTTGCAGGGCATGGGAGGCATGGGCGGCATGGGCGGCATGGGAGGCATGGGCGGCATGGGCGGCATGGGAGGCATGGGCGGCATGGGCGGCATGGGTGGCATGGCTGGCTTGGAAGGCTTGGGCGGCATGGGCGGCATGGGCGGCATGGGCGGCTTGGAAGCCTTGAGCGGCATGGGCGGAATGGGCGGTTTGGAAGGCTTGGGTGGCATGGGCGGCATGGGCGGTATGGGTGGCATGGGCGGTGATGCCATGGGTGACTTTGATGACAGTGATGATGAAGGTAAAAATGATACAAGTCTTCTGTAGCTGATTAGTGCTATTCATATTCCCAAAATGGGATGTCTTATTGTATTCCATGTGTTTCAAAACATCTGGTATAACATCAAACTGTCTTCTATTATTAAAAATAAATCATCTGTTGAAAGGTACACAATTGTTTTGTTGATAGGAAAGGTACATAATCTTTAATACATATGATATTGAAAATTGTAGAGATACTTGTATAGCCAATGGCTTCATTTAGTAAACTTTGCTTCCTTGATGTGCTATAACGTACCTATTTCTTCCCAGCTTTTAATGCATTTTGTTTCATTATACATTTTTGGTTGGTGATAAATACTGACTTTCCTCTCTGGATTCAGAAGCGGCAAAGCCAGGGCAACAAGACACTGGTAAGGCAGCATCAGAAGCAAAGCCACAAGAGGAAGGTGCTCATAAGAGTGAAGGTGGCAATGCATAACTGAAAAAAGATGCCGCAAACACATGAATACATGATATTGTGGTAGTTAGAGATGTGAAATTCTAGACAAGACCAGTAGTTGCATGATGGGATATAGTTTTCAATCTCTATGATGGGATCAGTGCATGTGTTTTTTTTCCCTAACCAAGTGGAGTTAAAGCTTTTATTATATTGGCACGGCATTGCTTTGTGTCTTATAACAGGTTATTTTAACTTGGATTAGGATGTTGTATCTGTAGTTTGTTTCGTGGATGATACTTTGGAAAGTGAGCTCGTGAGTTGGCTTGGTTGCCGTATGATTGACAGGCGGTGACATTAGTTTGTCTTACAAAACAGTCAGAAAACAATTTTATTGCTAAATCGTTGTGTTTCATCATTTTAATTAAATATATCCTGTTGAGCTTGCAGGTTCATATATGGTGAAATTTGGGTGTTGTGAATATGGTTTGTGCTATAGTATGGGAATTATCACTCCTCTCTTTATATACTGCATTGTGTTTCAGCACATTTTTTCATGACTTGATATTTATACTTTTTACAAATTATGAGATTACTTCTATGTGGATTGGGAGATTACTTTCTAATCTGGTCCATACGTTTTTGAAAGTATAGCTGTGATTTGTAAGGAATTTGAACTGAATTGTACATGATTAAGGATTTTGTAGTGGATTATCGTCTTTTAGGGTTTTTGTTTGATTATAAGAGCATACTTGTAAGTTGTAACCTAAGCAACTAAGCAACTAAATTAGGAATGCTAGATATCCTATGGTATTTAGCTAAGGATATATAGGATCAGTTTGGTATTGACACTGAAGTTAATCGGTAAATGTTTAATTAATTCTATTTTTAAATTAGACATGATATGAGAGCCTAGGTTGTACTTTTAAATTAGATATGATATTAGAGGTTTTTTTTTTTTTTTTTTTATTAATTATAGATTAAATTAATATTTAAGGATAATATATTTAGAGTATAATATTTAAAGAGTATAATATTTAATTTTAAGATGAAATAAAATATATAAATGATTTCACTTGATTTCATAAGGATGCTAATGATAATTTATAAAAAAAATTGTCCATTTTCAAATTTTGAAAGTTTTATTAAACATCATTTATGTTAAAGTTATAAAATCACTTGATTTTAACTTTTCAAAAGCATTATCAAACTGACCCATAAATACAGATAATCAATTATATGATAATTTACTAAGAGCATCTCCAATTGGAAAAACACTATCGTTATAGGAATGTACACGTGGTAGAAAAATTGCGCCAATCCATTGAGATATGGTATGCTATAAATGAATATTTGTGACAAGAAATGAATCCTAATTTTAGGATGACAGTTTCCTTTAATCTAGTACATATAATGTCTTTTTCAGGAGCTAGAGGAAATGCATCTCAAGTCCACCAATTAGTGGGTATGAGAGGATTAATGTCGGATCTCTAAGGGCAAATGATTGATTTACTCATTTAAAGCAATTTATGCGAAGGACTTTGAACTTCGTGGGCCTCTATAGAGAGCATATGTTGTTGGATCATCTATTATAATATGTTTCTGGAAAGCCCAAGACGAGCCCTACGGATGTTATGAAGACTCTGTCCTTCGTAACAGATCACAACAGGCCCAAATTCGGTCATCCATCTTGTTGCGCGTGTGGCACTAGCTTAGGAGAGTAATCAAAATTTGATTATTTATCCAAAAAATATTGTCCAACTGAGTCACTAAAATTTATCAATAGCAGTTATTAATAATCAAATTACCTCTACAATAATCAAATTTGAAGATTGATTTTCAATAATCAAACACAAACTTGACCCAAAATAACTATTGTAATTTTATTCTCTCTCTCTTTTGTGGTTTTTTTTTTTTCTCTTTTTTTTTTTTTTTTGTTTCTCTAATCACCTATGTATCTCATCATTATTTTGACCTCAAAAATTTCAATCGAGTAAAATTCATCTCTTCATTATGAATTGATCAATATCCGTATCATATACCTTTTATAGTCTTTTATATATATATATATATATTATTTTTTATTAAAAATAAATAATGTACCATTACAAGTGTACTATTGTGGACTATACAATCATCAATTTAGCAATCCCTAAAAACAATTCTTAAATGCTGAGGTGGCAACTTTTGAGGATCTAAATTTACTTATACCATTGGAGATGCTCTAAGAATATATAAAACACAAACAATCAATTATGCAGAAATCTGAAAAGTACAAACAATAAATGATGTGCTAGTTGGCAATGATACATAAACACAAAAGATAAACAACTCTCGACTATAGTGAGAGTTGTATTTTGGATTACGCTAATAGCGGTCGATCTTTTAAGCAAAACAAATTTAAAAAATGGGAAAATATGAGACAAATTTAGAAAAAAGATCAAAGTAAATCAACTTAAATTTATGTCTTGATTTTTTGACTTCAACATCTCAACCTTCCATGTATTCTTAATCTAATGATTGAGATTAAAAAGCATTTAGAACTCTTGGATTAAGAGTAAATAAGTGGTTGAATATTGAAGTCACAAATTTAGGTTAGTTTAGCATAACCCTTGGAAAAAATAGTCTCCAAATTCGAAATTTTTTGAAACTTTTCCCGTAATTATATCTCATTAAAATTCATTAAATTTCATTATGAATGATTTGAACATAGGATTTATGTAAGGGGTTTACATATGAGAAGTCTCCTATAGGCTCACAATTTAAACCTATTTATATTATACTAATACGTATTTAGGGATATTAATAAATTGTGTAACTGTGAGAGAAAAATTGTTAAAAATAGCCATAAATTTACATTGAAAAGCCACAAGATGAGGTTGTCCAGTGATTCGACAAGATTCGACAAGATGAGGTTGGCCCCTCCTTCTAAAAACCTCGAATTATTGTAATATTTTTTTAAAAAAATTACATGAAGAGTGGTGACACGGCAAACGTGATTGGTTGGTCACATGTCAGTAGTTAACATCAGTCCATAGGATTTTGAACCCTAAAACCCTGATATATATTGGGAGCTGTTTGTAATTGTAATTGGTTGCCATGGAAGAAGAGACCCAGATGGAAGTGGAAGAGTCTTCTAGTGACAATTCAATCAAGAGATTTGGACTCAAAAACTGTATTCAAACCAACTTCGGCGATGACTACGTTTTCCAAATCGTCCCCAAGTACTTTCTCTTTCTCTCGTTTTTCCCCACCACTATCTTCACTTTCTTTCTTTTAAATTTGCTGATGCATGAAAATATATCTGATAACGAATAATGTCTGTTTAGTGGGTATTGAAATTTTATGTACTGGGTGTTGATTTTTAGTTTGGTTTGATTATAAATGATAGGGAGGATTGGTCTTTAATGGGGGTGTCACTATCAACAAACGCAGTGAAATTGTACTCACCAGTAACTGGCCAGTACTGTGGAGAGTGTACGGGTCACTCTGCAACTATAAACCAAATATCTTTTTCAGGTCCATCAACCCCGCATGTTTTGCATTCATGCTCTTCTGATGGTACCATCAATGCTTGGGATACTCGATCGTTTCAGAAGGTCAGAGCTCTCTGTGAATTTCTTTATGTGCTCAAAATGCTGTCTTTAATCTTTTAATTTGGTGGGTTTTTTTTTTTTATTTTTTTTTTATTTTTATTTTTTATATGATTATATTTATTTATTAGTTTGAATTATGGATACTTGTAGGTGTCGAGTTTGAGTGCCGGTTCTAAGGAGATCTTCAGCTTCTCTTTTGGAGGATCGAATGATAATCTTCTTGCCGCTGGATGTGGTTCACAGGTTTGATTTCCTGGAATGTTTTTTATGAACTGAATATTTTTGTTGCTTGATCACAGTGTGCTTTTTATCGAAGTGTATATACAAGGTGTATGTACCTTTAAGTGAAACCGACTATTGAATGGATATTGCACATTTGTTTAGGCGTTTAGGGATTATAGTTAACAGGATAGTTTTGGTATTCTCTTTTTTACTCCTTTATTTGATGAATGGAGGAATGGGGTAAAATTATTTCCAAGTTTATGATTCCACATACTCATGTTAGTTTGTTGTTTTGTGTTGATTAATTATTTAATTTCACTCAGATACTCTTTTGGGATTGGAGGAACAAGAAGCAAGTTGCATGTTTGGAGGAGTCTCATGTTGATGACGTTACTCAGGTCTGATGTGATGGCTGTGCATTGTTCTGTTTCTTTACAACTTATTTTGAATCTCTGTTATACGAGGAACACAACTACTAACTACTGGCAGGGAATAAACATATAAGGCTGAGTTCACTGACTTCACTCTCAATCAGTCAAATCATTTGCTTGAGTGGTGCTTATGTGATTTTTTATTGAATTAGCATTACAGCAGGACGATTATCACTTGCTTCTTGAAATTTATCGTCAAAACATGTTTGATTATTACTCCATGAATTTTTACAGGTTCGTTTTGTTCCTGACAATCAAAACAAGCTTGTTTCTGCTTCTGTGGATGGCTTGATATGTACATTTGATACTGGTGGAGATATCAATGATGATGATAATCTGGAATCAGTAAGTGCAGACCTGTATTCTTGTATGAGGTGTTTAAATTGAAATTTTGGTGTTTGGTTAAGTTTGTGGGAGCATAATGGATAGTTTTCTTAGTGGTTCTTATAACTACGGAAAGAAGGGTTTCTTGATCCTTGTTTTATGTTGGCGGTTAAGT
The DNA here is from genome assembly GCA_954870605.1 of Acer campestre. Taxonomy (NCBI): domain Eukaryota; kingdom Viridiplantae; phylum Streptophyta; class Magnoliopsida; order Sapindales; family Sapindaceae; genus Acer; species Acer campestre. The sequence goes on from OX940802.1 coordinate 11,384,067, forward strand.
AGCTGTTTCTGAACATTCTAGTGTATATATTAGGCACTTATAATATACAAACAAGTGCTCTACAGGATGATCTTGATATGGTATTTTTCTTGGTTTCATAGTATCATACAATCGTGAGGTTAATATTCTATTAGTCCACTGCTTAGTGAAAGAGAAACACGGTTTTTGTATCTATTGTAAATACACATTTGATTTTTGTCACTGGGACCAATAAATTCATGTTCTCTTTAAACAATGATTATGCTGGCTCTATTGATGGTATTATATTGAACTGCCTAATTAACTATTATTTGGTACAATCTGGAAAATTTCACATCATTGAAGATCAACATTAATGCATTTTATGGGCACCTGAAGCAATCCGTCTTTCTTATTGTGTCATGTGCACTGGTTTGTACATTTATCGAAATTAATACTGGTTTGTATGGGGGCTATGGGCACCTGAAGCATTTTATTAGCATTATTGATTTCAGTCTGTGGCTTTGTAAGTCAACCATAAATGAATTCCATGTTTATTTGAATTGTCTAGAGGGTTTGTTGAATGTTGAGGTTGAACATCTAGGTTTGTAAGTTTGTGCAAAGAAATCCCGCTGTTGTCTATATATACCTAAATCATCCGATCTGATTTACCTTTTAGTATGTGTCCTGCAAAGATCACTTCTTTCCGTAATTGCTTTTCTGTGTACAATTGTTTTAAAGAAAAAAATAAATATATAATGCTCTCAGTTTTTCTGTTTAAGAAGTTATATAATAGAATTTCAGTTAGATTAACTGTTGCAATGTTGTAGGTGATCAATGTTGGAACTTCGATAGGCAAAGTGGGTTTTTTCGGAGATACTTATCAAAAGATCTGGTGTTTGACTCACATCGAAACCTTAAGGTATTAGTCTATTCTATAAACTGATTGACAGGGCATTCTACTGTTGAAATTTGCCAAAGTTTGTAGGAATGAACTTTTACTCCATTATTTCGTGTACAAATCATAAAATCATATTGGTGCTTTCATGACCTGCATTCACCACCTTAAAGTTCAGGGACTTATGCAAATTCAACCTCATGCACAATCATACAAATATCTTTCCATCCTCAGTGTTACCGACATGTAACTCCAATCTGCCACTGTTTGTAGTATTTGGGACTGGAAGGACGGACAGAATGAAGCTAACTTTGAGAATGCTCGCCAATTGGCCTCTGACAATTGGACATTAGATCAAGTAAGTATCTTCTGCTAAATAGGTTCTACCGTTTTACTCATCATACTGGATCAGTAAAGGTATTATTGTTTGTGCACTGTTTTTTCCTTATTTTGTTACATCCACGACGTGTTAAAAACATAATAAGATTTTGGAGAATAACCCTGAACTATACCGTATAGAAAATTCAAAACCAAGGCTCATATTATTAACACTTGGTCTTAAAATAAGGTCCAATTTGAAAGGTCTGTAGATCACTCCAAGGAGTTGGCAGTGTTTGATTAATTATAGTTCTGGATTGATCTCTTCTATTTTGAAACCAAGGTGTTGTGGCATCTGTTTCCTCTACATCTCAACTATGAATCTACCCCCAAGATTGTACTCGACTTTGGTTACCTAAGATTACTTGCTTTGTTTCCTAAATAGTGGGTGTCCATTAGTTTACTTAAATATTTTTATCCCTTGAGCTGGAATTGTTAAAGTTTGAAGAATTCTGGTGTTTTTCATTTTCTTTCACACTTATATTTGATTAAATGACACCTAGTTCCTTTAAATATAATAATAGGCAAGTAAACTACCCAAAACTAGTGAGTTAGGACTAACTTTGCTATAAGGTGAAAAGATTTTACACCAATATCACATTCTTCTTACCCATTTGTCCATCCCGTTTATTGCAGGTCGATTATTTTGTTGATTGTCTCTACACCGGAGAAGGTGAAAGCTTATGGGTTATTGGTGGCACCGGTGCTGGCACGATGGGTTATTTCCCTGTAAATTATAAAGGGGTGGCAACAATAGGATCTCCAGAAGCAGTCCTCGGAGGTGGCCACACAAGTGTTGTTCGGAGCATATTGCCCATGTCAAGTATGGGAGGAAGACCTGTCCAAAGCCAAGGCATTTTTGGTTGGACAGGTGGTGAGGATGGCCGCTTGTGCTGTTGGTTGTCTGACGAGTCTTCTGAGATTAATAGATCCTGGATTTCAAGTGCAATGGTTATTAAGTCTCCAAAGACTCGCAAGAAAAATAGACATCATCCATACTAAGGCGCTAAGTTTTTGCCTTAAAATGCGTTTCTAATGTAGGAATTTTTCCAGCTTTTTATTTTTATTTTTTGTACTTACCTTGTATTTATATTTTCCTTTTTGGTGGTGCCTGTACTGCTTGTGATTAAAAGCTTCCTTCTTGCTAGGAATCTCATTATCAATCAATTCCAATATGGGATCTACGGTCTAAGCTGCTGCTTTGGAGCACAGCATGTAACAACTGGTGCGTTGTGATACATTTCTTGACAAAACTAAAACTGTTAATATTATCAGTTTCATGAAAAGAGTAGCCGTAGCCATTTCTTGCCAATTTATAAGAATAGGACCAAGAATGGATAAGTCACAGTTACTAAAATGATAGTAGAGAAAAACATCAATTGTCTTTACAAATTATGCCACCATAAAGGGGCAGGGCAGAGAAGGTAATCGACAAACCACAATACAAGCTCTTTAATCCAGTCACTTACGTACATTTGGCACATATTTAACCATTCCAACATCTCTATCCTAAAGGGAAACAGATTTTGGGAATTTAATCACCCACGAAAACTTTCTTCGAAGATGGGGCACAAAATGCCTTCAAAAATAGCAAACTCGCCCGCAGTTGTTCAGAGACATATCAACCTCGGCCACGCCCTCCACCTGCCACCAAATTCAAAAACACAAAGTCAAAAATAATTGTAGATATGCTGCAAATTAAGCTGTATGAAAAAGATAAAAATATAATTCATATGAATAATGAAATCATTGTGAAATTAGCAGTTCTTGAACAAGGAACAAATCATGACTATATCAGAATATGCAGTATTAGCATTCTCAGACTTTCAGAGAGTAAATAGAAGATGCTGAATCCTAAATTAGTTCCAAACATTGGTTGGGATTCCGGAATGAAGAGAAATTAGTATCAAGCGCAGGTCAAAATACTTTTTATCAAGTGTAGCTATGGAATTAAAGCAATGACCATGTTAAAATTCCGTCACTGCATATAAAATTCACAATTTCTGAAACAAGCGTCTATCTTTATACTCTCCTATTTCCTACTATATAAGTGAAGTCTCACCTCTGTTACCACCAGGCTTTCCACCAGGTCCACCTCTGCCTCGGCTGCCACCTGCACCCTTAGAACCTCCATCATCTAGTCCACGCCCGATTCCTTTTGGTTGTCTTCCACCAGCACCATCCTCTCTACCTCTTCCTCTGCCACGCCCTACACCAGGTGGCTTACGATCTGAAAAAGACCAAAGTTTAGGTTTCCACCTTTTTTATTAATATAAAGCTCATAGAAAGTAAGTGCTATGTAGAGTAAACTAAACATGCACACACAAAAAAATGAGAAAGGGGTAAGGGTACTCTCCTCAGCAAATACTAAGGAAAAATAAATCACTGAACTACTGAAGTCCAAACATGACATTTATGGTGGTTCCCACCAGTCTAGACAGTAACCATGCACTACAACTGTAGCAGTCAAGCAAAGCTAATAGCAACACAATTCTCATTTAAGTTCTGTAATGCATGTTTTTAATACTTCTTTTCATTCCCTTTCTCCTCTATTGTATCAAAGTGAACATTAAGATAGATACCAGGTACCCTGGCTAGAAAAGAAAAAAAAAACGAGAAAGTAAGGCATACCTGTACGACTTTTGGATTCTTCCTGAACTTTATCAATCACCTGAAATGCAAAGACAACAAGTACAGTATAAGACTACCACTAATACTTTTTAAAGTTAACAAAAACTGAAACAAAGCTTTAGACAAAAACAGAAGTCCATAATATTAGAAAAATATCAATTTTCAGTCAAAAAGATTCAGGAGAAACCAATTTTACAGACTCAGAGATCTTGAAGTGGGAAAACTATTACAAAAGAGGATCAGATCTTATTTAAGTAAACCATTTAAAAGAGTAGTTTGCTAATGTTTTTTTTTTTTGGAAAGAGTAGTTTGCTAATGTTGAGACAACCAAGTTTCTTCTTTCATATTTTTGTATATTAGTATATATGCTGGCATTTTGGGCAGGTGGAATCCATTACAGAACGAAACAAAGATCATGTATAAACCTAATTTAAAAAAAAAAAAAAAATTAAACAATTATAATTTCACTGCATCCAATTTTTAATACATCACTATAAAACCAACCGTCTTCCAACAAAAGATGCCCTATTGAATACTGTAAAGTCAAAAGACACTATGTTGGTGCTCTATCAAACATGATTAGGCAACTTGAAATTATCTTATAATAAGCAGCTTAAAGCCTTAAATCCAATAGAAAATCCTGTAATGTACAACAAAAATTAAAAGCAAGAGAAATTGATACACCTAAGTAAAGATAAACAATACTATACTATGTACAGATCAAATACCTCATCAGGAACTCGAAGATACTTGATTGTATTCCCTCGGATGTAGCATTCAGGCATTCTCCAAAATCTATCTCCATCCTACATAAACATTCCCATTAGAACCGGCCATGATATAATGAGTAAACAAGCTTTTAGATTACCACAAAGAAAAAATATAATTGAAATATAGAAAACACAGGTGAGGAAAATAAATGAAAAGCTAAATAAAAATACATAGTACCTTGGAGGTACAGATGACTTCACGGAGATGGATGTTCATCCATGTATCACAGTTGACCAAATGTCCATTGTAAGTCTCCCCATTTTTTAATTCCACCAACTGTTACAGGCAACCACTATAAATTACAAATTACAGCAAAAAAAAGAAAAAGCAAGCGTGAGACAATTTTCATAAAGAAAGTATGCCAAAACAAATCTTTTAGTTTAAGTCAGAAACCAAAAGATAAATCTCTTACCATAGGATGGCCCTGTGCGGTTTTAAGTAGGGAAAGAGGAAGCTGCAAGAACAAATTCAATTTGTTTACAAGGAATAATCATAATAATAAAAACCTCTAAAAACACATTAATAACAACGGAAAGAAACATAATGAACAAGAATTGTCTGTTGTAATTTTATTTCGCAAGTACACATGTTTGGAAAACGGAGTAAGTAAGTAGTAAGCACAGAAAATTAAATTGAAGGCGCAATCTATTTTCCGATGATTTTCTAGCCAAGCAAACAGAGTATCAAGGGAGTAAACTTACCATTGTCTTTTTTTGTTTTTTTGTAGAGCACAGAAAAAAAACTAAAGCGGAGCAAACACAAGCGACCTGCGAGCAAGTAAAAGGTCAGAACAATAACAAGAGAAAAACGAACCGACCTTAAAACCTTTAGTCTAAATTAGAGGAGCACGAAACCCTAAAATCAGACGACAGTAGCTTAACACATGAGAATTGATAATTGAGAAATAGTTGGAGCATAAAACCCTAAGAAAAAGGAAAACGGAAATTACCTTGAAGAAATTTTTTGAATGGAATTCCAAGCTTTTTTTGCTTTCTCCCTTTCCTCTTTTAAAAACAGATCGGCCGCGGTTTTGATCACTGAGGCACTGGGTCGGTCAGTAGCTAAACAAATTTCATTAATTATGTACATGTCCTCCTATTTTTTTTTTTTTTTTTAATATTTTTTAAAATCAAAATAAATAAAGGTGCCACCAACTGACCAACACTACCAGCACTGATGCACAGTAGTAACAATTCCAAAGTAAAAATAAATAAATAAATACATTAAAAAAAAAATGTTTTTTTTTTGGTTTTTGTTTTTATTACTTAAAAGAGGGGATTCAAATTTGTAACATCAAGATTAACAGGTCTAATTACCATTAGAATTTTTTTTTTTTTTTCTTTCCAAAGGGTGGGTTGGGAGTCTGTCGATAGTTGACGAGATTAATCTCAACAAGCATGGCTCAAAATGTTCAACTCCCACACAAAGAGAAGGGTCTTCCCAAGTTTGCGGTTTAATAAGTAAATATAGACATATATTTATGATACCCAGATTTGAAATTTTGAACCCTAGTGGTAGAGCTTAGTACCCAACCACCAAAATGTAGGAAATTTCCTCTACTTTTCTTTATAAAAGCCATGGACTATACCCTTTTTTAAAATAAATAAATAAATAAATAAATAAATAAATAAAAGTTAAAATAGAAGAGGGTTAATGAAATGCTCTTTTTATATACTAAACCGAATTAAACTTGATTACTTTCAGACAATAGAAAAGTCCCTATAACAAAAGCAGCCAAAGATCATCTTAATCTTTTTACATGGAAATGACATTAGCTGCAAGCCTGCAAGTCTTCCAATACTCTTAACTTCCGAATCATAAATAAGAATCTCCCACAAAATTTTAATTCCAAACGCAAAAAGTAAAAGTGAATTATATATGTCATATAAGTGATGTCAGAAATATACTAAACATAAGTGTTCAACCAACATGTGGTACATACAAGAGAGAGAGAGAGAGAGAGATTCCAGCACCGGGCCTGTTAAAAAAAGCAATAAAAGCAGGCTCAATAGTCCAATGGCCACATTGTTTCAGTTCAAATGAGAAGCTCTCTTCCAGGAAATAATGTTAAATGCCAAAACTCCGATGGCTGTTTACAAGTTGACAACAATGTCCAAAAGACCAGCAACATCAGCTTAAATGGGAAGTTTATCATGCCACGAGTTGCTTCAGCTTTAATATATACATCTGAGTGTAACCATAAAGGAATGTTATATACATTGCGTATTTGAAATTGAGCTAATTATCTTTGCTACACGAATAAGTACGATTCCTACAAAATATGTACCCAAAAATGGAAGGTTCCTCCAGAATAAGTTAAACAAGGTCCTGGCAGCAAAACAGCAACTGAAAGGTTCATCAACAGGTTATATCATATTCATCCAAACTTTTGCGAATGGTAGTCAAGTCAACCAAATGACGCATTGTTGGCCGGCCATGTGGACAATTCCAAGGAGACTTCAGGTTTGCCAGATTCTTAAGTATCTGAAGAGCGAAACAAAAATTGTAACCATTTCTACTCTGTTGTCTGTTTCTATATTCAAGCTTAGGTACACTTACCAAGAAGAACACTAACAGATGGGAAATAAAGTCAGAACACAATGAAAAAGCTGGTGCTAAGTATTCATAAGCTCAGGAAGTTCAAAAGATGGTTTCAAATATCTAGCAGAGGTTTATAACTTACTAATATATAAAAAGATCAAATATACCTGCACTCCAAGCAAGCACAAATTATCAAAAGCAACTTTCTCATAGAAGATCTAACAGAAAAATGTTAAAGTTGTTACCTTCTGCATCTCATTTCTTCCAAGTGCATCTCCAATCATAACAGATGTCCTGCATGCACGTGATGCCAGCATTGCACGAACTCTAGATGGGCAGACAGAATCTTGAGTGCCCGATTTGTAACTACTGATAATTGAGCATTCTCCTTGACTATCAGCAAGAGTAGAAATCAGGTCCTTAACATCTGTTTAAAAGATTGCCACAAGTTAATGTCCTGGCAGCACCATTTCATTTTCAAGAGATTACTTTGATCAGAGACAATTGTGATTATGTTGCACATTCTAGCACAAAAGCAAGTTTGGTGCTCGCACAAACACACATGTTATCAATAGTTCAAAGTCTAGGTCTCGTCTTGAAGAAACCACTTCAAATATTGCCTCTTAGACAACATACCAAAACAAATAATAGATTTCAAGCACAGGAGCTTTAACTTGGCTTGTTTGATACTTTATAAATCTGTTCACTCAGCAATTCGTGCTTAAGGTTGAATTTTACATTTTGCCTTTGGCTGCTCAGAGCAAACCAGGATTGAGAAACATTTTAAAAATAAAGTCTATACACAGGAGTAATACACCCACCTAGTATATGCCAGTTCACCTAAATTGCATACTATAAGCCATTAAAATTTGGGACTTTCAACGACGACCCAGGATTTATTAGAAGACCAATAAATATTTTATTAAGAAAAACGGAACTGGAAATAATGACTACCTTCAACTCCAAAAGTTATGTTTTTACTGAAGGGAACAGCTTTCAGTTTAAAATGGTGCCCAGGTGGAGCATGTAAGTCCTCTTCCAAAGCAAATCCATTTTTCCTGGCAATTAACATGTCACCATCATTAAATATTAAGCAATGTTAGGACCTGTACTTTACTAAAGAAAGCAAAATTTGAAAGGCACTAAGAAGAGCAAATATAACATAAAAATTGCTGCTACTTAATGTTCAAAACTTGCAGACAAATATAATAAAAAGGTACAAAATGTGTAATCAATACTGGGAACACAACAAAATCAGCATAGATGAACTCATTGTCTCAAAAAATCAATTTTAATGGTATTTTTACCAGTAATAATAGAAATGATAAAAAGTAGAAAGAATTACCTTGAGGTTTGATCTAAATTAAAAAACCTTGCGGTGCTAGAATTGGGTAAAAAACCTCCTACTATGGAGGTTTTTGGTTAACTACAGAGAGTTTTACTTAATTTCAAAATCACAAGGTTATTTTTTGATTTTGGTCGAACTTCACGGGGGTATTTGGAATTCTCCCCAAGATAGTTTGTTCCAAAAGGGATCAAACTCAAAGAACAATGAGGGCTTACAACTAACAAACAAAGTAGATAAGGGTGATGGATACGGGGTTCACTTTAAGGATTTCAGCTATAACTTAATAATATCATTGAAGCTTTTGGCAAAGGCAACAGAATCATTAAATTATTTTAAATGTTAGGAAGGAAAAAAGTTTCAGATTGAGCGAGCACCTAATGATGTCCATATGCATTGAAGCAACAACTTCTTCTTCTGGAGTCAACTCCAACATCAACGGCCTACATAGAAAAACGGGAGACATGGTTAGGAAATTGATGTCAGAGATAAGAATGGTTTCCACAAGTAGAAATAATACAAACAATATGTAGAATAAAATTACAGCAAAAAACTACTCAAAAACTATATTAGTACTTTTTTTTATAAGAGTATATTAGTACCAAATTTAACACCTAGCTACATCCACGGCATTAAGTAGCTCAAATGGTCAATTGAAGGGTCCAACGACCAATGTAGTACTCAAAGTATGGTTTAGCTAATTGAAAATGCAACAAACATGCGATTAATGAAGAAACATATAATATTCCACAATGAACAGTTTTCTCTACCTTTCCACTAACACAAATATGTGATTTATAAACTCTAAAGATTATCCCTTAATCCCAGGGAAAGAGGAAAGCTTAATCCACAGATTCAGAAGTACAAGTACCTACAAAGTGAACCTGTCAATCATTTACTTTCAACACATGAAGCTGCAGTTCAGTGTGAGTTTGTGAGTGTATTGAGTTAAGTTATAGACTAGATTCTTAATTTTTCAGAAGAGACATCATATTACACAGAAATAAAAATTCTTAATACATTATTGGCAACTAGAGAGTAAACAGGAGCTATACGCTTGAAACTATTACATGACTAAAATTATATAAAGACGATAGACTCCTCACCGTAGCAAAGGCTGCTGGTTCAAGATGGTTGATTGAGCCAGGCGCTCAAAATTATATTTCTCATCAGCAGCATGCTGAAAATAGAGAAAACTACATCAAAATGCTAATACCACTGGAAATATACGTAATTTCATATCAGAAATATGAACAGAGAAGCAATATTTTGGACCTATTGTTCTACATTAACAGCCAAACATGTAAATTTTGAAAAAGAGAAGTAATCCAGAGGCTTACCTGATCCACAATAAATAAATCTCGGTCTAATTTCCCAATGATGAATCCAAGATTGAATTGCCCAATCACCTACAATATAAAAACACTTTTGGTGACCGATAAATTACTTAAAACTTCATCCATAAAGGTATGCATGATGAAAAATGATCACTGATGGATTTGGACATTGAGAAGGACAGCAGAAACAACCAGACCAATTCAGGACCATTGGTTAGAGGGAAATGATTGGTGTTTGAATCTTCTCTTATAAACTCTTCTACTGGAAAACCTTTTCCTTACACAAACCTAACCCAAACCTAAATCAGATGCATTAAAAACTCATTCAAGACCAACTCTAGAAGCAATCATTCCCTCTGCATCTACAAGTCAGGCAGTTCAACAGGGTCAATTTAGGCTGTTCCATCGTAACATGAGTATGTTCATAAAAGGAGCAAACAAAACGTTTTCCATAGGGCATAGGTCTTCCACATCAAGGGAAAAAGTGAAACAGTTTCCAAGAATAAATAAATAAATAAGGTCTCCCTGTCAAGCAAACCTGACATCAGTAAACTCAAGCTTCAAGCGCATGCATGAGTATAAACAAATGATGACACAATCACCTTCATTCTACTGAAGTCTTCTTTTCTAAAGAGTCTTTCCAACTCAGTAGTAGCTGCAGCTAAAGCTCTTGCTTTACGCTCCTCATTTTCTGGTTGTGAAAGCTCCAGTGTTGCAGCAGCATAGCACCTACACAAGAAACCAAGTTAGAAATATAAGCAAAATAAATACTTTATCTTTTAAAAGAAAGATGCAACATTATAGACCTTCTCAACTTTAAACTTCCAGATGTACAACTGCTAGATTGCATTGTGGAAAGCCTCTGTTGTCTCCTTCTCATTAAGTCCTGGAAACTAAATTGCAAGGTGGAACATATCTTTAGACCAGAAGAAGGCGTTGGGGCATCTAACAGTGAACCAGAAAAATGTAAAGGAGAAACTTCAACAGATTGATCTTCTGACATATGTTGGACATCCTTGCTAGATGAAACAGTTGGAGGCTCATCAACAAGAGGCATGGATTTTTCTTGAGGCTCATCAACAAGAGGCATGGCTTTTTCTTGAGTGACCTGTACATGGATAGTTAAACAGAGAGATAGACATAATTGAATTTTTTATTTTCTGTACAGAGCAAGTTGAGTAAATGGGAAGGTAGCAAGCTCAGGAAAGAAAAATCATATGCATACCTCTTCTGGCCTTCCAATAGTGTTGTTATCAGAAGAAAATGGATTTTCAATTTCCTTGAAGACCCTCTCTGCTCTAAGAAGCTCGGATGGCTCATATTTGTTCATCGCAGCAGAATCATCAACCAGATGCTCTACAGGGGATCTTGTAATCAAAGCATGCATGTCTGAATTGTTTGTCTTCAATTTACAATTATGGCTTTGATTTCTTAGGAGAGGCACTTCAGATAACACTGTATCAATATGTTCATACTTTCTCTTGCTTACAGTTATAAATTTGTCAATTGATGATTGAATACAGCTTGAACGATCATTTGTCTCTCTATTATCAGCAATATTATTTTCGATCACTCTTGAAGGGGATGGAGGATTTTTCTCAGTTGGAATATTGGGGGAAGTCATTAACTTCCCACAATTAAACTTTGAAAAGCTATCAGCCTTCTTATTGTCATGTGCTCTGAGAGTGAAGTCCTTGCCCGTTGATTTTTCATATCTACTGTCAATCAATCCTTCAATGGCATTTGAGCGCAGAGCGCTGATTTCAGCTGTTTCTGAAGAAGTATCATCATCTGCAATATGCTTTTTAAGGTGAAATTTGTTAGAAATGCTGCCATCAGGAAGTAATTGTTTCGGTGGCACATGAGATTTTTCATGAGGAGAACAAAACTCAGTGCTCTCTGCTTCCCTAGACTGTTCCTCGACTTCATTAACAGAATAACTGACATTATTTGGTGAATACATCTGTTGTAAACCATCCCTTAGAGCTTGCAATATAGAACCTTCATAAGAAAAGAAAATTTTCCTTTTATCAGGAGTTACATTCACATCACATGCTCTAGTTGGGACGGTAAAATTCATAATTGCAATGGGATATTGCCGTGAATTTGCACCTTTATATAACTCATTCACTAGCTTGCCAACTTTAGGCATATCTACAGGTCGACCATTTACAAAAAAATATTGTCTATCTCCCAAATTGCGTCCACAAGCCTGTCCAGGCTTGGAAAGGAAACCTTCAACCTTGCAACTGTCTGATATACATATAGTCACAGGCTCTAAACAGTTGAAAGTGTTTATTCCAAGAACCGTTATGATGTTATCTTTAAGGGAACCACTCCCTTGCGTTTTAAGTACCACAGACTTCAAATTTTTTCCAGTTGTGTTACTACAGACCAATCGTACTCCTTTTGCAATTAGTGCATAGGCCTAAAAGTAAAATCAAAGGAAAAAAAAAAAAAAAAAAATCATTCTCAAAAAATATACTACAGATCCATACTCGAGGTATTAAGTAAAAGCATCATGTAGAAGATAATATTAGCCCTCACTCAAGTAAAAACACGAAGTTGCTAAATTAGTGAGATTTCATAAAGGATACATCATATATGTCTACACAGCATTATGATTGTTATGCGAGGAGGGAAGCAATGACATAAAATGCATCCCAAAGAAAGTCATGGAAGAACTCCTAAAGTCATAAACACCATAAATAAAAATAAAAATAAAAATAAAAAACCCATTAAAGTTTAGATGAGCAAATCAAAAAAGGCAATTGGATTGACCTCGTAGATTTATAGACCTAATGAACTTAGTATGGCTGACTAACATGGTTTTGTACCCACTTTATAACAATAAAATTGATCTAAAGCCATATATATCATATCTATATGCACAGTTTATGCCACAAAACAAAGCATCTTACATTAACAATAATTCAAATGATGATGCAGCAAGATATCTTCTAAAAACCATAAATTCACAAGGAAAGCTATCCACTACCCTTGCTGCAACCACCCCTAATCCTACACCAAAACCACAACCTCATCCCGCCTCCACCTGACCACTATCAACAGCCAACAGGTCAGCCTCCACCACCCTTTCACTAGCATGCCCTCATCCCAAACACAGTTATCATTCCACTCCAAATTTTCCCCCCACATATCACCAACCATATTCTACTGTACACTGAATTTAAAACATATCCAGATTATTTGAGAGAAGACCTGTTAGAGTTGCCATAAGAAAGATGAACTTACGTGCAATAAAGAAATTAGCTTTCCGTATTCCTTACGTATGTTGCGCTTAAATTCTTTGCTTCGCACGGGTAAATTGGAGAACAATTTCTTCACAGTTACAGTGGTACCAATTTGACGTGCCGTTTTCTTTTCATCTGTTAGCAAACCCGAATGGTCAAAAGTCAAGTGTGTAGCAACCGTCTCATATCTCGTTCTCGTTTCAACAGTCAAATTTCCTAATGCACAAAGCGAACTCAATGCCTCCCCTCTAAAACCAAATGTGGTCAGAGACTGAAGGTCAGGAAAATCTGCCAATTTAGAAGTGTGGTGCTTCAGCGCAAGAACCTGGAATGAATAAATACAATGAACACAGTCACTAATGTACAATGCAACACAACTACACTTAAAACTGAATAAACAATACTCAAATTCATAGAGATGTTATACTGATTGACAGTGATTGTATATATTTTAATTGAAACAAAAACAGAAAAAGCATTACGTGGCGATAGTTCTATAATTAGATATACATGTACCTTGAAATTGTTGGGAGAGATGCCGCAGCCATTATCGATGACCTGGAACCACTCCTCGCCGTACTCTTTCAATGCGATTTCGATGGTGGTAGCGCCTGCGTCCAAGCTATTTTCAACCAACTCCTTAACCGCTGATTGGAGGTCCAAAATGACCTGACCAGCGCAAATTTTGTGAACGACGCCTCTGTTTATAGGCCTAATGGTGGGAGAAATAGTAGTAGGGGTTGCTTCTTCCATTAAAGCCCTAATTAGATGAATATCATCACTGTCACAGACTGTGAATCGAAGATTTAAGAGAACTTGGATAAAGTCTTCGATTGCAAGTGATCGATAAGGTTAGGGTTTGGCGCGAGAGAGAGAACCCTACAGCTTTTGCCGCCAAAAATTGAAGCGCAAAGGAGAGAACTTGCTTAGATGCTTACAATCTGATCCCCGCTTTTTACTATGAAGTATCAAGAGACAAGAGTGTGACACTGACTCTGTGAATATCCGGTGGATTTTTACTTTTTACGCCGTGGCGCCTGAATTTTGCGTATTTACCATTTATTTCCTCTCTAATTTTTTGCTTTTTATTTAAAAAATATATATTTTTTTACTTACTAATTATTGTCCATATAAAACTCACATGCCATATTGCATCATCATTTGGAAAGCCTAGAATTGTTCTATCGGTAAAATTACTAGCTATTAATATAGTTTTAATTTTTATAAAAAATTGATATCAAGTCAAGGCTCTTTCTAAATCAAATATCTACAACAATAAACTAGGTTGGATTCCATGAACGACAATATTTTTTTACGTAGATAATAAATTTTCTACATTTACAATTTTATAAGTAAAGTGGGATATTAAACCTCTTATTAAAAAGAAAAAATGAAAGTGCATGTGTTAGGCGTTTAATATTTCATTTGATTCTAAAGGTTCAAAAAAGTTTTAAGTTTTTTTTTTTTTAAAGAATATAATATATATTAAAAGTAAATAAATAATAAAATAAAATAAAAAAAAAGTAGCCATTAAATATATTGTACCCTTGACAAAAAGTATAATGGCAACACTCTTCTAACATGAACACATTAAAGCTCATCAGATATTTCTTCTCTCTTCTTTCTTCTCTCTTCTTCCTCTCTTCCCAGTTCCTCACCGCCTCTTGTTTTCCGTCGCCGGTTTCTCGCTGTGGCAGCGGGAGCCGGCGACGATGGTTCTCTCCTTTCCTTTGCTTGGCTGTCCCGGTCAGCTGGAAGACTCCAACGGCTGCTACGACGGCCCCGTTTCGTCGCCTGGAAATCTCTTTCGGGCCACAGGGAGGGGTTTTTTGTCCTAGCAACAACGGCAGCGGTTAGATCGGCCGATCTCCGGCCAGATCTGGTGTGATTATCGGCGTGAGTTGACTGATCGGTGGCCTTGGAGTTTTCCGGCACCATCCTCTCCGCCGGGACACCACCGGCAGCTTTGGGGGTCTTCTTTTCACTGGCTTTGGGTCCAGCTTGGTCGGTTTAAGCTTTGCGGAGTCGGGCGTTGTTCTGTTGGGGGTTTGATTGGCGTGGTGGGTGGGGGTTTGTTCCGGCACCGTCTCCGGTGGGGCTGCTCCGGCAACATGGATCTTCCTCTTCTTCAGTCCTCTGCTCGTGTTTTTCTTTTGTTTTGTGGTTTGTTTTATGGTTTGTTTGTAATCCCACTCTTGTGTGGGCGTTTTTCTCCCGTAGTGGGACTCTGATCTGGGCTTGTGCTCGCTTAGTTTTATTTGTGGAGTCCCAGTTTGGTTGTAACCTTGCCCTGGATCTAGTTTTTCTAGATTTTCAGGTGCCCTCCCATCAAAAAAAAAAAAAAAACATGAACACGTTAACTTAATGATCATCTTTTTAATCTATAAAAGAAAAATCACGACTCAAATAAAATAAAATAAAATAAAAACATGACTATTTTTTTAATCAATGACAGAAAAATCATGACGAATTTAAAGTCGGCCCAATAAGTTTCTTATAATTAAATGTAGTTTTCTGTGGTGTAATTTTCAGTAATTTAAACCCACTTATTTCTTTTTTCTATAAACAAATTGCTATAAAGAAAATTCACTTAATAAAATGTGCATCTTAAAACAAGGGCAAAAAAAATTTTAGGTATTGAATTTGGTATTTTAGTTGTCAATTTTGACTTGCATGCGAGAGAAAAAGAGACTTGGAGAACTTAAACAGATGACAAAACTATTTCAT
Source organism: Acer campestre (assembly GCA_954870605.1). Lineage (NCBI taxonomy): Eukaryota > Viridiplantae > Streptophyta > Magnoliopsida > Sapindales > Sapindaceae > Acer > Acer campestre. The sequence goes on from OX940802.1 coordinate 11,399,907, forward strand.
AATCACCTATTAATTTATAATGACAATTAAGTGATTAACAAATAAGTCCGGACTTAAACAGCTATACTACACACTGACTTAAAACCCCAGTACAATACTTCTGACAAATTTGGACGTATAATACGTACAAATTGAGCATGTAGCTCTGAAAATAACATTATAATGAAATGTACATCTCCAAAGTCCCAACCCCCCACTTGACATAAATGATAAAATACAGTAGAGAAAAAAAATTCCAACAAAAACAGAAGAATGTTCCAAATTCTATCTACATTCTACACAAATCACCTGTAAATTTTTCTATTGCACAAGGCAATGTAGATCACTGATAGATTTTTTCCTCTTCTTGAAAGCATGACCTTTATATTTTTTTTATGGATATCGTCCAAAGCAGATCAGAGTCGGATCGCACTGTTATTTTATCAGCTTTAACAATATTTGATGTACTTACTAGACCACCAAAACTCATCTCTGTGTCATCTGAAATGTTCAAATCCAAAAGTTATTAAAACATCAGCTTCCACTAACACACAAAAAAGACAGTTACCTTGCTACTATAACTATCATCCCAACCCAAGCATGACCACTTAATCCAATACGAACAGGGATAAATGGGTTCACGGTCAAATTTTGTAAAGAAAATTGATTAACAAAGTGTGTCATGCAATAATCTATGACAAAGTTAAATAGGAGCCAACAAAAGGAGCTGTTGCTGTTTGATCCTAGAATAAAATAGCAATCATTAGCATAAGTAATGTGACTGCATATACTTACTTAGATCCCATTGTAGGCCGGTTGTTGAAGTACTCCCAGATGGCATGCCAATAGGGATGAGTCCACAATGTGGGCCCACAACAGAAGACTCAATATAGATCTCATTGTGGTGAGTCTTTGGAAGAAGATGGATGAGGCAATCATCAGATAAAAGGATAATTCGGATGGTTGAGAACTTATATAGAACATTGATGTTTCCAGCCTCATGGTCAAACCGTCCACCAAGTGCTCCAGCAACAAGAATGCAAAGCTGACATTAAAACACAAACCAATCACAATCCCATCAAATCCAAGCGCACAAATCAGTGATCTGATTCATTAAATTACGGATGCATGCGTTACACTAGTATTTTACAACAAATAGTCACAAAGACATGATAAAATGATGTTGCAACTTTGGTGACTAATACACAAGCCCATAGGTAAATAAGGTTACTTACATTAGACTTATCCACATGTGGTGTGAAGTCGCGAATGTATGATATACATTTATGTAGATCTGTGGTGTCCTGATCATGAGATTCATCTATTACCTCGGTTCCCTGCATTAAGCAAGCAAGCATCAACTTCTGAGAATCGTCACAAAGTATTGTATATATACAAACCATAATACCAAAACAAAATGAAATGCAATGAGAAAGAAAAACCACGCCATATCAATGAGACATCAGAATCATTACATATTAATTCTGGGCAGTGGGTATACAATTATTTATAGGGTTATTATCGTTTTAGTCCCTATAGTTTGCCATATTATCCATTTCAGTCCCCGTCGTTCCAGCTTTCACCATTTTAGTCCAAACGTTTTCAACTAATTCCTATTATAATCCCTGCCGTCCAATTCCGTCAGGAATTTTGAAACTGACGTTAATAAAGCAAGGGTAAAATGGTAAAATCATCCCTACCCCTTCCAAAATGTTGTATAATAATATTTAAGAAGGGCAAAAAGGTAAAATAACATTAAAACAATTAAAAAATAATATTTTGTTAATTTCTCACCCTCATTATATTATTTTTAATTAGTTTTTTTTTTATGTTTTAATTTTTTTTTATAATCTCTTATCTCTCCCTCAATCAACACCGACCTTCTCTTCTACCACCACCACCACCACATCACAACCACCCTAACCACATCACCTTCTCCTCTCTCGATAACACCACCACCACCATACCACAACCACCGATCTCTCTCCCATTTTCTCTCGATTCTCTTCTCCTTTTCTTTTCCCACCGTATTCTTCTCTCTCCCCGCCACCTCATCTTCTCTTTCTCTAATGTCTCTCTCATTTCGATTTAGGGTTTGAGATTGTTGATTTTGGGTAGCTGGTGGTGTTAGAGATGGAGGTGGCAGCGGTTCGTGGTTGATTTGGAGTGGTGGCCGGAGATACGGGATTAATGGGTGGGTTTTTGTGGCTATCAACGATTTGTGGTGAAGAAGATGGGTGGATTTGGGGTGGTGGCCGGCGGTTTGTGGTGAAGAAGATGGGCGGATTAGGAGGTGGAAGTGGCGGTGTGGATTAAGTGGTGGTGTCGATCGGTGTGGATTTGGTGGAGGTTATCGATCGGTGTGGAATTGGTAGAGATGGTGATGGTGGTTTGTCGGTGTCGATTTGGTGGAAGAAGTGGTGGTGTGGATTTGGGGGAGGTGGTGGTCGATCGGTGTGGATTGGTGGAAGTGTTTCAATTTTTTTATTTTTTTATTTTTTTTTGTTAATTTCGTTGTTGTTGATCTGGGATGGTGATGTTGATCTGGGTTGTGGTGTTGTTGATCTGAGATGGTGATGGTGGATCTGGGTTGTGGTGATGGTGGATCTGGGCTGTTCTTTGTTCTTTGATGGAGATCCAAATTGGGTTGTGGTGTTTTTAATTATTTGTAATATTATTTTTAATATATTCATTTAATAATAATAATAATAATAATTTTTTTAATTAGGTTTTTATATATTAATAAGCAACAGTAACTTTTGAGGGCAAAATTGTCCTGCAAGCCCAATGACATTTTAAGGGGCATAATGGTCATTTCACCATCCAACCATCTATTTTAACAGAAAACATAACAGAAGGACCGGTATGGTTAATACTGGAACGACGGGGACTAAAATGGCTAATATGGCAAACCATAGGGACTACCATGGTATTTTCCCTTATTTATATTATGTCTACATTTGAATACCCTAGAAACAAATTGGTACTTCAAAAATCTTTAAGGAAAATATAATTATTCTGCAGAAAGGAAATAGCTAGGTTGCCATACCAAGCTAGAATAAAACTTCAACACTTCTTCTCGGACTGAATCCATGTCTCCTTTTATCAAATCTGGCTTGTACCTAGCAGAAATCTAACAGTTAGTGTTACAACAAGATCTGCTTTACACAAGAAGCATCAGTTGAACAAATATTCCGTCAAGCTCTGACCTAGACCACTCAAATCCCTACAAGATTACAAACTAAGCTAATAAAAGAAACACCAAAAACAATGCTGAGAGTCTATTCCAGTGAGTTCAGGCTCCAGTATTGTTTGATGCTGAAGGAATACAAATCTATAGGATGATAAGTAGAAGTTAAATTTTGTTCAAATTAAAAAATTTCACTAGAGGTAATGTAATAATTTTTTTAACATTAATGGACATAATAAACAAATCTCATTTGGTTCATGAGTGCAATTGATGTACTGTATTTAATAAAACAATGGGATATAAATCATTCTAGACTTCAGCTCATCCCAACATTAATGGCAAATTTGTTCTTCGGATAAATAATTTAATTTATTTTTTTATTAAGAAAAATAACAAACCTGTGCAATTTCATTCTGGCAAGGATTTGGGGTGTCCACTATGGGTGGAGCTAGAACTTTTGATTTGGTTGAGTTCGGGAGGTTAGATGGAAATAATCAAGGGGCCCAAAGCAGAAAAGGTGGTGATTAAAGGGATATCTTTATAATATGTGTTTAATTTCTGCTTTGTTGGCTTTTTGAATTTGATTGCTTGCTTTTAATAGTTATTAGCTTTCAAGTAAAAACAATTACAGTTGTCCTAATTCCCAAATCCGTTGACCTTTTTGAGCTTTTAACCAAATTCAAAGCAGCATTAGCAGTCCTAGTTGTTCTTTTGGGCATCTAAATAGTTTCCCAAACTACTGAAACCAGTTTCTGGCCCCATTTTAACATCCCACTATTGTCTATTCTTCTTAGTCAGTTTTCGAACCTACATGTCCTCTTAATACACATCAAATTAAAAGCTTCAAGAAAATCAATTCTTTTATACTTGAATAACAAAATCACTGTACAAATCAAACGCATCAAAGTGAAAATTTTCTCTGCTCTTATTAAAGTATGTCGTCTCTGCTATTTGGCACAAAGGAAGTTTCTGTTAATCCAATCTAAAAGACAAAAACGAATATAAAGTGCCGGAAAACTTAAAAGCATTCAATAAAAAAATAAAATAAAATAAAGGCGTATGCAAACCTTTTACGAACTTCAAAAGCATCTTCATGTGGAAATAACTCAGGCAATTCATCGAACACGCGATTGGCGCCTCCATCAGCACACAAACGTACTTGTGCTGAAGAAACAAGATAAAACTAAACCATCAAAAACAAATAATAAAAACAGAAGAAGAAGAAGAAGCATCAAGTACCGTGATTCCAAAGCTGAAGAGTGAATCTGGGGAGGCGTTGGTTGAGAAGGACAAGTGCGTACGTTAGACAAGGTCGATCGTCGGTGTGAATAGAGGGGAAGAGGAAGCTAGAAGAATGGGCCAGTACCTCCATCACTATTAACACTTCCTCCCAGAACCAACCACGACAAATCTGACTTCAGTATATAATATAATATACTGTTACCGTCCCTTAATATACGCTTGAGTGTTTGACTAGTTTCCTTCTTTCAGGCTCCACCAGTTACCACTCACCAGGAATCATATCATCCCAATATTTTAATATAGTATAATGCGACTTCAAATTTCAAAATAAGTTATTCTAGTTATGGCCCGTTTGCTATTCCTTTTAAGGAGTTAAAATCAATTTATCCTATAATTTTAATACAAAATGATGTTTGGTAAAATTTTTAAAAGTAATTAATTTATAATCTGATAAGTTTTAATAGTGATTTTAAAAAGTAAATTGGGGTTACTTTTTAAAAGTAATAATGAAATAATCTATTTTAATATTTAATTAATCTTATAAGATATTATTATTATCGTTATAAAATCAAATTAAAATCATTTATAAACCTTATTTCATCTTAAAATTAAAGAGTCTAATTAAATATTGATTTGATTTATATGACCTTTTTATTATTTTTATAGATTTTTTTTTCTAATTTAATTATTGATTTGATTTATAAAACCTTTTAAAAATATTTTTATTATTTTTATAGATTTTTTCTACTAATTTAAATATTATACTTAAATATTGATTTAATATATATAATAATGAAAAAATAAAATAAATTTTTAAAATTATGTTTATTTTAATCATTATGACCAATATCAGCACTCTTAAAATAAAATTTTCATATATATACTTTTGAGCTATACAGTAATTTTAAAAGTATAATTAACCAAACATCTGTTAATTAACTTCTCAACACAGATAACAATAATTATTATAAAAGTTACAACAATACCAAACTGGCCCTTGATGCTCTTAATGCTTTTACATTCAGATCAGATTGCAAAGCTTACTTCTTTTTTTTCCCTTCTTTAGGGGAATTGAGCGGTCCTTGAGAAGATAAAAATTATATAATTGAGAAATTTGTGTGAGATTAGTGTGTACACAGGTAGAAATGAAAATGATTCAAGAAATTAAACAAGAAAATAAGACGATGCTTTGTGGTTTAGTCCAAATTCCAGTTACCATCTTCTTGATTAAAAATATTTGTAAATTTTCCTAACAAAAAGGGGGGTAATCATAAAAATTTGCCAAAAACCTATATATAATACAATGGAGGTGGGGGCCAGCAAATGGGATTTTTTCCATTAAATTACAGGTCCCTACACCTTTTACAGTGACAAAGAAGAAGAAAAACTACACAAGAATGCTATACACAAAGATACTTCCTCTTCCTCCTCCTCTTCCTCATCTACATAAAGTAGCTGAGAGACTTCTTTTTTCTAGATCCACCTTCTCCATATAGTTCATTCCATTGAAGCAGCTCATTCATGTTTGAAGACTCCGATGACACGCTTGCACATACCTACAATATAATCAATCAAGAATTTTGGTAAATTCAAATAAACTATTATATATATTATATATACATATATATATATATATAAATGTAAAATGTGTGTGTGCGTGTCCCCAAATAACATCAAACAAATAAATACAACATAATGTGGATGTTAAAGAATAATTCAGGCAACTGAATTCAGAGCCAATCTCCAGGGAACAACTAAATTCTTTAGCATCTCGTAAAACTATGTCTTACACTATTGCAAACAATCTGCATTAATCAACATAATCATTCCAATACGGTCATCATTATAGTAATTGTTTTGAGGAATCCATGTGCCTTGATATACTGAAATTTGTTACTAGAACTCATAAGTTCCTTTTTTTCCTATCACTTTCTTTTCAAGATTCAGCTGCGGATGTATACTGTTTTTCACTTCTAAGTAAAAGAATTAGAAAGGAAAAGATCCACAGATATTGAGCTATAACCTTGATGACTACAACATAGATACACAAAAGAACCTCAACACACTTGGAGATCAGAAATTATTACTACTAACAATAAATATAGCAAGCATATTACCTGCTCATGTGCATATTTAAAATCATCCATCTTCAGAGGACGAACATCAGCACTGCAATACAATGTCGGTAGAGGTCTATTCTCAGCCAACGCTGAAGCTCTCTCCTGAAATTTGAGCGATATATCAAATACATTATACACCATACTTGAATCCTAAAATTAACCTATATCAGTAACAAACAACATGCAAATCACTATTACAAAAGAAAAAATTGAACAGAAAAACATACGAAGAATGCATTTCTGAGTTCCAAGTATATCAAATTCACCAATTAAAGTGATAATAAGATCTGAGGATCAAGTACAGAATCTCAACCATTACCATTATTAAATAAAAGATAGATAGCTGAAATCATAAATGCATTTGCAGCTTCCCTAGCCATTATTATTTAATCCATTTCTGGGCTTCAGTGAGATGACATTCAAGTAAAGATTTGCCGGGATGGGCCAACATAAGTTTACATACAGTGTGAACATGATACGGCTATTGGAAGCAGAGGCACATAATTGCAGGCATTATGGTTCATTTTGAACTGAGAGAACATAGCGCAAGTATTCATACACTATGAACAAGTGACAATTGGTTGCAACTAACGTCAATAAATCATAAAGACAACACCAAACCAACCTTCTTTTCCTTCTCCAAAATTTCTCGTATAGGACAATGTGCAGCAGTCACACAAAGGTTCTGCAAAACAGGAAAAATATTAGTGGAACCAAATATGAGCAAAAAGTTATATTTTCAAAATATGGATCATAAAGGTAAAAAGTGGATAGTCAACCTTTAGGTCACTCCCAGAGTAGCCATCAGTCATATTTGCAACTGCTTCCAAATCAACATCAGGTACCAATTCCTCTTTGGCTAATATAACTCTCAGAATCTTTTCTCTGTTTGCTGCATCTGGTAAGTTAACCATCAATCTGCACAACAAATACATCCAAGGACATCAGTGATAGCCATTTCTTGCTATACTAATAAAAATAATAATTACAAAAAAAGAAAAAAAAGATTCTGAGAAACTAACATAAGATGCTTACCTCCTTGGAAGCCTCCTAACAACAGCCTCATCAAGGTCAAAAGGCCTATTAGTAGCAGCAAGTACCAGTACTCGCTCTCTATCCTTTGTGCGCAGACCATCCCAATTAACCATGAATTCATTCTTCATTTTACGCATAGCCTCATGCTCTCCTGGATTTTCACGTCTTCCTAACATGCTATCAACCTAAAACAACCACTAAAGTAAGAAAATAGAAACTGCAATTCCAAGGTGGGGAGGAAATCTTAGGATAGGATTACTGGATTAGCAGCAGGAGGAATCTAACTGAGTCAACACAACAAATAAAACGATAATAACAGTAGTAGTAATAATTGGATAGACTGACCTCATCAACAAAAACAACGCTAGGAGCAATCTTACTTGCCAGAGAGAAGACAGCTTTGACATACTTTTCTCCTTCACCAAACCACTGCAAGTGATACAGAGATGTTATACGATGTCAACACAACCTCAGACAGAAAGCTGACAGAATATACGCACGTAAACACACCTTTGAAGTAATACTAGACATGGATATGTTGATAAAGTTAGCACCAGCTTCAGTTGCAACAGCCTTCGCAAGCATTGTTTTCCCTGTACCAGGGGGCCCAAAGAGCAAAATTCCCTTGCACGGCTGAGAAAGAGAGCTTATTCAGTAAACTGTATATGATATATAGCAATAAATATATGCGACTCTTGAGTGTCTATATGTGTGTGTGGGCGGTTAAAAAACATATGATATATAGCAATAAACCTTAGTCAGCTGTCCTTTACAAAACAATTCAGGTCTTTGAAGAGGAAGCATCACCAATTCCTTCAAGGTATCCTTCACGTTTTCTAAGGCTCCAATGTCATCAAATGTAACACCAATATCAGTTGGTGGAATAACGTCTGCAAGAAGCTTCTTCTCAAATTCATTCTCAGTGACAACATCCTGAAAGAGAGTCAAAACAAAATGTAATTACAGTCCAAGAAGAAATGCAAATTTTGGGAGTTTGCCTTCCAATTGGGAGGAATGAGAAAGCAGCATGAGTTAATAATAGTAAACAGAGACAGCTATTGACTTCACCTTGAGCGATTTCTTCAAGCTTTTGCTTTCACTTTGAATGCCCTGAAGAATGTTCAGCCCATACATAATGCTGCAACATAGACCGTCAAGTAAATGTATTAACATATGGGAAAAGTGAAGTAAATTAAGTTCGTTAGTTTCATTTTGACAATACAATATAGAAGACGAAAGAACATAATAACCTTTCAGCAGATAACTTAAGTTTGTCATCTTTTTCTGGAATTTCTGAAGAATGCATGAAGTGGTGGCTTAAAGCCCAGCCTACTATTTTCTCGACACCTACAAAAATAGATTGTTTTAACATTAATGAACAGTAGAACATAGAAAGATTTAACAGTACAAGAAAGAGTTAAAGAATACAAACTTTCAGATGTAAGGGATTGATCTTTAATGCACAAACTTTCAAGTTCAGGACAATCCAAACCATTTCGGTTGAGGACCTGCATACAAGAAATGATAAGTAAATTCCAAAAAACTTAGATAAAAGTCAAAATCAGTAATTTTATCATTATTTATATCCTTGAACAACAAAAGGTTGAATAAGAAAATCAAAGGTGTATCGCTATTCACATCTTCAAACAAATGTTCTATTTCATTTATATATTTTTTTAAATATTTGTTCACAAACCTAAAAATGAAATAATCTACAACTAGGATGGGAACAAAGGAAAAGGTCACGTGACCTAACTATAGGATACAAGTTGTGTTGATTCAATTATGCAAGAGTGTATATATATGGGGGGGCTGCAAGAGAGATTTATGCATACATTATGATTCTAACTAAACAGATCCTTTGCTATTAGCATTCTTACAAATAGAAACCCACACCCAACCACCAAGAAAAGGGATCTAATACATCTTAAGATCCAGCCAAACTGATCCATTAATATATAAAAAAATTAAAAAGTATTTCCCACGTCACAACCCAAAAAACAAAACATTAGAACCACGTGTATTGTCAAGGTTTTGCAGAAAGAACTAAGCAGACAGAAAAGCACTGACCAGCTTGTCAGCTGAGTTGACATAAAAATAACCAAACACCGTCATTAGGTAATCATACTCACCGAGCGTATACTAACAACATTTGACTGCACTTTCAGAGTTTCAATATCACGATCTAACTGCTGCTTCCAGTCCGAAAGTAAGGCTTCATCCTGCCAGAATTCTCAGAATATTAAATGATACATTCAGGGAATCAAAGAGCAATGCTGGTCAGAAATGGATAAGGTGCTCAGTACCTGAGGAAGTTGTATTGTCACTTTGTTAGGGAAAAGTCGAGAGACTTGCTTAAATGTTTTGGGTGCTTCTTTGCTTCTATCATGCAGTCTACCAAAGTTATCCTGATGGCAAGAAGTACAAAAAAAATATATTTCAATTTGCTAACAGATTAAAATCAGCATAGCGTAAGTAACCAGTATCATTGTATCTTAGCTAAACATAACTTATAAAACCTAGTCCCGGAATAATAAATCAATTCAGGATAAGCTAAATTAAACCCCGGATGTGACCATAATGATGTAATCCATATTCCATAGATAATAGTTGATTAGTGAACAGCTAACTGGACCTGAAGAACACTCAAACCAAGGTTAAAAGATGCAGTTTCTCAAGAAAATTAGCAAATAGAAACATAAAATCATTTATATATCGCATGCACAAATGCAAACAGCTCTATTCACAAAAATTAAAGCAATTAATTAACTTGCTCATCATGGACAATAACAAACACAAATAAATGGCAATACAAAACTCAAACAATAGTAAGTTCATAACCTAAAGAGATAGCAAGCAGAAAGCAGTTGATGTGCATCAACAAACATAAAAGAAAATCTAATTTTCAGTTATACACCAGAGGAATATAAAAATAGGAAACGGTGTTTGAAAAGCAAAACATGAGAGCTTAGCATACCGGAAAAGCAAGATCAAGTAGAGCTGTTTGATTGCTTCCAAACTTTGTAAATAAAAGACCACCCGGATGAGACTGAAAAAGAAAATATAAAAAAGATAACTCAGATTATTAACAATGATTCAAGAAGCCGAAATGAGAATCAATCTAGCGATGAATTATGTAATGTAACAACAATAGATGTCTTATCACCTTCTCCTTGCGATTGTCCAATTGTGTATGGGAACCAATCACAATAAAGTTGCTGGGTAGATTTTCCAGCTTACTCTTAAAGGCCGCATATGCATCACCATTTCCAACCACGGACTTTTCTATGTCTTTCACAAACAATATTAACGGGGTGCTTTTGCTTTCATTCACTGCCACCTACAAACAGGAGACACTTCAGCACTTATAATACAACATACAAGAAATAGGACAAGTACACAGCAAACAAGTACCTCAAAGAGTTCGTTAACGGCAAGTTTGTCAACATCATCACCTACAGAATTGTCTAACTTAAGTGAACTAGCTGCAGACAAGACGTACAATACGGAACATTAAATGATGCAGAAAAAAGCAGCATATTCAACCAAAAAACACTGAAACAAAATAATGACTGTATCAAGGAAGTAATGGATGAAAGTATCGAGAGAATCACCGGTGCAAAAGAAACCATGATCTTCTTCACAAAAACCACCTAGATTGTTGCCTTCTGGGATTTGTTTATCAAATCTAACACCAATTTTTGAATAATCATTGTCTTCAAAAGGAAGGAGTACTCTGCCTCTAAAACCAACTGTCGGTCCCCTGCACAAATGTAGGAAAAACAATCAAATCAAACACTTCAAAAATAAATGCACCTTTTCACTAAAAAAGAAACCACTCTGATTTGTACCAAAATCTTTACCATGCTGCTCATATTAGTTAAAAATGCCAAAACACGATTAAACGGTGGGATGAACCGTAAATATATTGACACCTACAGAAAAGCACTATAATTCCATACAGATACAAATACAAATCATTATGCACAACAAAAATAGGATATGAATAAATGCAGACATAGGGCACACTCCCATAAGTCTCTTAGTAGCAAAAAGATTAGATGGCATGATATGGTCTCACAATGATGCAAATGTTGTGTGACACCACAACTGACTTCAAAACTATTGCAGCAGTTTACACATGGTGCAATGGCATACCTTAAAGTAGGTTGCAAGTGAGAAGTTCCAGAAGGTGGACCCACATATCTTACTCTATCACCTGCAAAAGGCAGTTAACCGTGAAGAATACACATTACTGCCAGAGCATATTTAAAGTATCTAGTTATAAATGGGAAGTTACCTAAAAGAAGCAACATACCTTTTTTGAAGGTGTAGTTTTTGGATGACGCAGTGGATGCCTCGGGTTTTGGCAGAGCCTGAGAGCTTACTGTGGACCCACCCATTATATCAGCCTCAACGCTAGAAGTTGGCTTCTTATGATGTAATAAAGCAGTCTGTGAAGCTCTTTTAGCAAGTGCAGAGGCTCTTTCAGGCCTTGAACTCTCTTTCACAGGATCCGCCTCTTTAGGTGTAGATCCCTGAAGAAAAGATGAAAAGGATAAGGATGAAAACACTGGTGGATAAAATGCAGCATAAGGATCAGTATGAAAAGCACTTCTCGCAATGTCAAAAGCGCCTTCCAAAAGCAAAAAATTGCTATCTGCCACTTTATAATGTTTGCCAAAATTGACAAAAGAACTTTTTCGGGCAAAGAAGCAGAAATTCTTTATTTTCAAAAGGAATAGGTTCCTTTGCAGCAATGCCTTTTGCTCACACACCATAAATCTATATCATTCCATAAAAGAAATTCTCAACCTTAGTACAATTCCCAGCTGAAGCAGCATTACATTATCAGCATCATTCCCCCACTCAAAAAGAATTTCAATGTAAAATAATATCATAAACAGGGCATCACTATTGAAATTAGTATTGATACGGACATTGTTTTCTTTTCTTTCAGACAATTTTCTTTCCATTCCCACCAAAGATGAGAGATACATGGGATGGAAAGTAAATGAATGGCACAGGCCACCCAATCAAGTTTTCATAAACATAATATCGATAAAATTATACTAAAAGCACGTTGAATTGAAAGCGGGAAAAAAAAAAAAAAAAAACAATCTTACCCCAGGTAAGATAAGAGAATCAACAATAAGTAGCTTTGCACCAAAATGCTTAGCAAGTGCCTTCGCTAAAGTCTCCTGATATATTTCTGAACCTATAAGTCCAGAAGGAAAAAAAAAAAAAAAAGATGTATCGTCACAGTCTAACAATGAGAAAGCATAATATAAAACACAATTCAAAATAAGCACAGAATTGAAGCAACCTGCTGGACCAGATAACAATATACGCGGACACATGGTAGGAAGATCTGAGGCATACTTTGCAAATTTATTACACTTCAAATGGATGTATGTGGAAGCTATCAAGACATTCTTAGTTGTGTCACTGCAAAAGAAAATCATCAAATGAGAATCTATTTTTTACAAGGAAAACGAAACGATATCCATCACAATGTGTGCAAGCAGTGAATTCAGTTTCTACACATACGGCCTAGACAAAAAATTAAGATGCAGTACTCAACACGAACGGAAAGTTAAAATCAAAAGCAAAAGATTATACCTTAAATAATAGGGGAAGCTTTCAAATGAGACTTCAATATTTTCAGGACTGAGAATTCCTTCTTTTAAATTATCTTTAAAAGCTTGCCTTTTAGTAGAAATCATAACTATTGGTCGATCGGCTTCCTTTAAGAGATCTCTAATTTCCCTTTGCTCATCAAGAATTCTGGTAATGCTACCACTTATATCAAAGTCAGGAGCTGGGGAACTAGTAAGCATCCGCAAGAGCGGTCTTATTTCATGAGTAGCAGGTATCTTCCCAAATTCAGTATCCATACAAGGATCTAGTCCAGGGCTATCAAGATTTGGGTTTTCAATGGCGGCTTCTGAGGGTGGAACAACAGTCTTTTCCCTCGCAGAAACACCGACTGCATCATTACTACTTGTAGTATCCTTCATGTCAACATCTGGCATACGGTCATCTGACCCATCACATCCAGAAGGATTAGTAGACATATCAGTATTTTGTACATCCTCACCAGTTTTAGCAGGTGGCGGAAGAATGGATTCTTTTCGATGATTAGACAAAGATGCTAATATTGATGCTCCTGCAACAGCTGAGGGATCGCCTGATCTTGTCTCTACATGCATTGTTTTCAAAGGAGCACCCTGTGCCTCTAAAATGCTCACAGGAGAAGGTATGCCAGGTGCAGCTAAATTGTCATCGGTGAGCTGCTGGAAAATCTAATTCCACGTCAAGGGATTTATTGAATATTCATCAAGATTAATGTCACTGAAATCAAGTCAAAACAGCACAAGGAAACCGGACCAATGGACGAAAGTGAATATATATATATAAAACACACACATATACATATATACTAACACCGCTGTAGTGTTCACTTAAGGTCTTAGGTCTGCACTGAAAATATTAAAAAAAGGATACATAAGAGTGTTTGCTGGAAGGACTGAAAACCACCTCATCACCTCCTCTTATCATGATAACAGAATCTTTTTGGTGAATATTGCCATTCACTTCAACAAAACCTTTGCTTCCTATGATTTCTATTACGGCTCCAGGACCTCCCTCCTACAGTATCATTTAGGGATAGAAAACAAAAATCAATGCAACAATACACCGAATAATTATGTAATTGATGAGTAACATGTGTGTCGTTGGGCATCAATTGATGTCTCCAAGTTACACACTGTAACTGACTAGTACCATACCTCCGAGCGCCTCAGTCGACACAAAGTTTTACTAACATCAGATTCTTTAAGATTTAAATCACATTGACGATGACCAACCGTAAAAACAGTGCCACACATGTTCATATGACGGTTCTGGAAAAACAACACTCAAAAACATTAGAAAGAATTATCAATTAATTATGAAAACTTAAAAGCAAAATCAGTCTAAAGAATTTAGTAATCCTCACTAATTGAAATGCAAAAGCAATTCCCACAACAACTGGAAAAAAATACAAAACAATAAAGACTTTTCTATTCAATAAGAACACAGCAGGCTCACAATAAATCTGTTGAAATGTAGTCATTTTTTGATAAATGGAAAAATAAAAAGTTACGGGCCAAAAAGAATCATTAAATATCATAAAATTAAACAGATCAATATAAGAAATACATTACATTATTTATTGCGAGAGAAATAATTCAGTCAATAGGACCTTACTGAAGACAATACAGTATCCGTTCGCTTATTAAACTTTCTCAGTTAAATCCTAATGAGAAAATGAGATGGAAACTAACAAGAAGCCTGACTAAAGGACACTTAAAGAGTTCAAGAAGATTTTTTTACCAATTACACGTGTGGAAACCTGTTTTAAAACATGAATGAGGCCCACGGAAGAGCACTTAAAGGCCTAGAAAGAAAATTTTAAAGCAAGTTTCGAAAAATATCCTCCCAACTGCTAAATGATTCTAATTAAATTTTAAAAGCCTACTTTATATTAGTAACATAAATGCTGATTGAGCATTTTCATTAATTTGTTATAGCTTGCTTGTCTCAGATCACCAAACCTCTAATAAGCTCATCAAACAAGATAGCAAAGATTGGGTATAAGAAAGAATAATTATCAAATTCAAAAACAACGCAAAATATGCATAACCAAGACACAGAAAAACCAACAATTCAATGAGAGAAAAGAAAACAACTTTCTAGTTCAATTGGCTGGCAAATTGGGAACTGACAAGAAAAGGATTAAATAAATAGTAGTTGAAAATGTCTGCAATATATTTTCATAACCAAACAAGTAATGAATCGAGTACACACTGAAGCATTTAAAACAAAATAAAACAAACCTGCGGGTACTGTGAAATAAGCCTTGCCCAAGGAGTTTTAGAACTTGCTCTCCCCATCTTCGGACTCAACCGCTTCTTCATCCGCCCATTGTACACCACAACCGCCTTTGATTTATCCGCATCCACCGCAGCTTCGCCTAAAACCCCGCAAAGAAAAAATAATAATAATTCAGAGAACACAAAATCAGTCGACATAAAAACCCTCCAAAACCCCAATCTTTGACCAAAAAAAGATGGAAAATTTAAGATTTGAAACGCATGCAACGGCAATAAAGATCGCACCTGGGGTCGGCGGAGACACCAAGGCATCAGCTTCCACGTCAGCATCGGCAGATTTGTCACCATCAGCTGCCTTGGCAGCATCGCTGTTTTGCGGATCAGAGGACTGGAGCTCCGGGTCTCGAGATTCAGACCCGGACTTCACAGTTTCAGGCGCCGGCGGCGGAGCCATGGGCACATCGCTGGACGATGAGGAGGCCTCAGCCGCCTAGGGTTTCAATCGAAGACAAATCAGACCCAGATTCAAATCTTTATTCTTTAAACCCAAAAAAAATAAAAAATTACAGAACAGATATCGGTGAAAATCAAAAGAATATTAAACCTTAGATCGCTTATTGGGTGGAGACGACGACGTTTGAGCAGCAGGAAGGGCACGTTTGTTGGTCGAAGAGCTACGCCTGGTTTCAACCATGTCTCTCTTCTTCTTCTTCTTCTTCTTCTCGTTTGTACGCTGTTGTTGTTGTGTCTCTGGTTTTCTCTCTGATCCAATAAGAAGAGGTTTTGTTGAGAGAGAACGAGACGGTAAATGATTGCGGGAGATCAGTTACCGAGCTTTTTATATTGCAATTAAATTAAATAAACAAATAAAATCGATACAGAGAGGTTAAGGAGGCGGTGGAAGGTAGGGGGCGATGGATTTTGTAAAATTTTGCGATTTTTTATATTTTGTGAACGTTACAGACTTACAGGTGGTGGTTTTTATTTATGGGCGGTCAAATTAGCGCATTGGTTTTTTATTTACATTTTTTTTTTTAATTTTGTTTTTTAACTTTTATACTTTGTCTTTTTATTTTTTTAATTAAAAAAATAGTGGGGATGGTCAGTAGGCTCACAGTACTACAGTAGTTACTGGATGTGCAAGAAGCCACTTTGGTAGCATAAAAGAAAGGAAGTTTCGTTTGGTAATTGGCATACCTGAATTAGGTCGTGAATATCGAAAGAATAAAATAAATCAAATTTAACATTGGGTGGATTTTTCAAAAATTTACTGAAACTGAAACACCTCATATATGGTTTGAATATCTAATCTCATAATCAAATATCTATTTTTATAACGGTGGAAATAAAATATATGTGAGACTTGAACCCATACCAAAAGTGGAGAGGTAATGTAGTTAAAATTAAAATTTGATAAGAGAAAAAAAAAAAAAAAAAAAAAAGTATTAACTGTTTAGTAATTATGTATATCTTGTATGGTGTCATGATTTGAAATAATATTTATCGGGTTTGATATTTTATCCAATTTCATATATTATTTTCTAATAATTCACAATTAAATGGGTTAAAATAAAATTTTAAATTTGAGTAGTGATATAATATTAGAGTAATGCTACTTTGTCCAGATTTTGGGCACCAAATCTGGTGCCCAAGTAGTGTGGCAACATTCTAATCTATTCATTTAAATCATGTAAATCTAATACAATTTAAATGAATAGATTAGGGTGTTGACACATCATTTATGCACCAAATTTGGATACCAATTTCGGGTAAAGTAGCATTATTTATAATATTATAAGGATCGATTTCTTTCTTGATCATGAAGAGGTTTTCAAAATTAAACCATTGTCCAATGTGTATCGGTGGTAAAGGGCATTCATTCCTTGTGACAATGTTTTAGGTTCAAATCGCTGTCAATATGGTATGTTAAAAACTTTTAAAAATATATATATATGGTATATTTTAAAAAATACAATTTAAAAACTACCGTCCAATATGGGGTCAGTGGTGAAGGGTATTCATTCACCCCAACAATATCTTAGGTTCAAATTGTTGTCAATGTGGTATATCAAAAAAAAAAAAAAAATACAATTTTAAAGGTTGCATAAGGTGTGTGATTTTTTATATATACCGCATACGATGACGATAACTCGAACTTGAGATATTATCAAGCTGAAAGGTTATTTTTACATGAATTGAACTTGAGACATTGATGTAAGGCACTTCCGGAAGATTTCATGTTTTAAGCGTGATTTGGGGGATATTTTCAATTTGGGAAGATTTTTTTTTTTTCCTTTCAATTTGTTTATGAATCTTTAGGTTTCGGAAATAAATCAAAGATTTGATCTTTACTTTTCCGCAAGTTAAGAGTCCTGAATCTTAGAGGATCCATATTTATTTTCTTTTCCTAATTAAGCAAGAGTCGGAATTATTATTTGTGACTTTTCTTCAATATTAATAAAAATCGTTCTTTTTCAACAAAATTCTTGTTGTAGATATGACTAACACGCTTTTGCTTCATTAAGTGGTATCAGATAATGGTGACTGCAACCTTCTGATGGCGTGCGACGAGATCGTGGGGCAACCATTCTTCTTACAAGGATTAGAGAATGAGGGCACTAACAATCGAGGTTGTTACTGCCGCCATAGATGAGATTCGTCCTCAACTGAACTTGATGCAGAGGACATTATTCAACGGTTGGAGGTGATGTCACCCAATGACAACATGGTGGCTGATCAAGGGTGTAGAGGGGCAGATGAGATAACTCATGGTCCGACACTAGCGATTCAAAATCCTGAAGCTGTGCTTTAAGTGAAAAATCTATCAATGGTGGAGGTAATTGACAAATGTATGAGAAGATCATGAGGAGACAACGATTATGGGATTCATATGGATATTACAACATTAAAAGGCACGTAGAATGTTGAAGATATTTCTTATGATGTATAAATCATTGATGGAATTGAAGAAGATGAACCTTGGTTTTTAGAAGGCGATAAAAGGTGAGGAAGATTGTGATCTACTCAAATGTGAAGTGGTTTGTGGTCTTAGAAAAGAATATGAGATCCGTGAAGAGATTAGGGACGGTAATGGGACGGATTGGGGCGGGTCAAGGCCGACCCAAACCCGAAACCCGATTTTCAACGGTTGCCCCAAACTCGACCCGTGAGCTGAACGAGTTTTTAATTTTCCCCCCAAACTCAATCCGTTTGGGTCAGGGGTGTCTCAAACCCAACTGAATGACCCGATTCATTTACGTAAATTTAAATTTAATATAACACGATAACTAAGTTTAATAAATATTAAATTCATCCGTAAAGTACAAAATACAAATCCCAAAATGACTTGAACAAAAATACAAAATGCAAACAACATTTTCGGTATCAATAAAATCCATCCAACATCTTCACCAAAATAGTTTAAACATCAAAAATTCAAATTGTTTTCTTTTCAGTCAATATAGAGTTTCCTTCTTTCTTTTCCTTTTATATTTAAAAAATATATATTTTTTAAATATATATATATACCTAGTCAAACGGGGCGGGTCAGGTCAAAAGAGACCACCCCATACTCAACCTGGTAACCCGACTGGGTTAAGAAATGTGCCCCAAACCCACCCCGTTACCCATTTTTACTGCCCAAAACCCGCCCCAAACAGACCGAGGCCCCGCGGGTTTGGGGCGGTCTGTTTGGGGCGGGTCAGGGATTTTTGCCGTCCCTAGAAGAGATTGATTTGTAGATTTTTCATGGGAGGTTTAAATATTCTCACGTACATAGTAGGTATAAGGGAACCCTGCAAATTGTTCTTGTGCATGTGGATTTTGTAGATGCTACATCACTTTTACCATTCAAAGATCATTCATTCAAATCCACAATTGACAAGATGATTTATTTCAAATATTATCCGCCAAACTAAACATATATCAAGGTCGATGACAAGTTTTTTTTTTTAAGAGGAGTGACAGATGTATGACACTTCCAAAATATTTTCTGTTTTTATGTTTTAGGTGTGATTTACAAAATATTTTCAATTTGGGAAGATTTCCATATTTTAGTTTGTTTAAAAATCTTTAGGTTTAGCAAATATTTCTTTTCAGTCAAGTTAGAAGTTCCAAATCATGGAGGATTCAAGTTTATTTCCTTTTTCTTTTTAAGCAATAGTAATAATTATTATTTGTAACTTTTCATCAATATTAATAAAAAATCATTCTTTTTGAACAAAATTCTTGTCGTGGATTCGACTAACTTATCGTTGTCACTTCGTCTGATATTGTCAAACTAAATGCATGTTTTTGCCACCAACCCACATTGGGTGGTGGTAGATCGAGATTCAATTGTATTTTACTTTTTGTAGTTTAAATACTAAAATTAAAAATTTGTTTGCAACTATTATACCATGTCAAAAATTGTTTTTTTTTTTTTAATCAAGTATTATTTAAATTCTAAAGTGGAAATAAATGTGCACTACTAAAATGTTATGTGTAATATTTTTTTTTTATTACTCTATATGTAAATAAAAGATTTTTTTTAATATGATTACAAATAATATCGTCAAAATTAAGAACACATTTTTATCTCAAATTTGATTTATTTTTTAGAATTATTTCATAAAATTATCATAGCTTTTAGTTTTTATTTTATTTTATTTTTTTATCCTTCTTTATATTAAATTACACAAGTGTAGACAAAGTTTAACTTGTAAGGTTTATAATTTTGTGTTACCGACCACCATTCAACATGACTCGGTAATAAGAATGCATATTCAGTCTGACAATGTCGCTTGAATTGTCTCCATTGCAAGTGGTATATAAAAAATAATAATAATACGTGTTACCAACTCAATTTTAATTTAGTGTATGGGTTTTCCTTTCAACCACACAATATCATTGAAATCGAATTATCACTCACTGTCACATTTTTCTCTTGTTACGCATCAAATCAAAATCTTGCACTTCTATTTTTGACTTTTTTATGAATATTTCTTACTCGAAATTACTTGCAAATACTAACTAGCTTTGAGATCCAAAAGTCATTGAAGCAAATATTATATAATTATGAAAAATAAACCAAAAAAAAAAAAATGCTGTTCCATATATATTTTTAACAAACCTAAATATAAATCATTATCAACTATTCGATGAACTCATTACTAAAATTCAATTTGCAAATTCATACACACATACATATAACATAATTAATATCGTGTTCAACGTAATCAATCCCATCCCATCCCATATTTAGTCTACACCAAACACATTAAGGGTGCCAAGAACTACCAAAATCAAATACCATATATATGTGCGACCCATATATATATCTACTTCTACAATATTGAAAAGAAAACTCACTGCATACTTCTAAATACACATTGAGACACAAATTTCTTACCAGTAATGTGGAAAGGAAGATTAAAGATACACAAAAAGCCTAAACTAAGAGGGAATGAATTCTCCTACCCTAGGCCCTAGTATAAAAAAGAATCATGTGAAACGTGAGTTGGCATGCCAATTCCGAACACATAAACAAATTAGGGGAAGAGATATTTTGATATCTAGGTGGTCCTTGAGGACCTTATTATAAAACCCCTTGAAAATCCAAAGAGCACTTGACAGTTCTTTCCAAAATCTCAACTTGCGTTTATGTCACTTTTGATCTTCTTAACTTGACATGCAAAAAGCTGGAAGAAGAGCACGGCATCAATGTCTTTTATTCACGAACGATTTTGTTAGGCAAGTGGTCAAATTTAGGTGGTGTTTTAGCTAGCTCCTAGCTATGCTAGCCATTCTCAAACACAAGTGACCCAATTGTATTCCCAATTGTGCATTTTTTTACTATGCACAATCTACTTGATACCATCGGATCAACTAATAATTAGTAAATTTCATTCTATCGGTACTTTTTAAAAACTTATTTACTAATCGAAAATGAAAATAAAAGAAATCCAACTTTCATTACACATGAAATCAGAAAATGAAACTTAATTCCTAGGTAAGGACAAGGAATTTAGAGCATTTCCAAAAATACTCTTCAAATATGATATTTTTAAAAAGCAAACGAGTCACGTTAGCATATTTGGCTCCAACAGACTTTTCAAATGAGATTCTGCTTCTCACTCTTCAGTAACTTCTCCCTCTTCAATTATTACTATATTATTTATTTTTTATATCACATCATCAATAATATTTAACATATATATCCTTTATCGTTTTAATTAATTTCAATTAAAATATAATAAGTTTTAATTTATAAATTTTATCATTATAAAAATTATATCACTAGAAAGGCCTCATCTAGATTTTTAAAATGAGATTAATATTGAATATTTAATAATAACATATTAATAATATGAAAAGCTATTATTTATAACTTGAAAAAAATGGAGGGTATTTATATTTGTTAGTGGAGAGAGGGGAATTTGAGTACTTTCATTAAAATAATTAAACATATTTCTAATTGAAGAGTCTTTTGGAAGGACTTTTCTTTTTTTCACTCATCAAATTGCCACATAGATAAAATAGACATTTGAAGAGTGAAAATAGAACAGTTTTTTGGGGATGCTCTAAATTCTTTTCCTAAAATAAACTTAATTCTCAATTTGTGCGTGATGTTCACATAATTTTGATTCTCAATAGTTCAAAGTAAATACTCAATAACAAATCAACAATTAAGAGGGTTAGAATATCTTCAATGGTATCCTCAAAAGTAGGAGAGTAATCAAAATTTGATTATTTAACTAAAAAATACTGTCCAATGGAGTCACTAAAATTTAACAATAGCTTTTATCAATAATCAAATTGTCTCTTCAATAATCAAATTTGAAAATTAACTTTCAATCATCAAATACAAATTTAACCTAAATTAATTGTTGTAATTTTATTTTTTCTCTCTCTTCTGTTACTTTTTTTTTTCTCCTCTTTTTTTTTTTTTTGATCATCTATGTATTTCATCATTGTTTCAACTCCAAAAATTTTAATTAGGTAAAATTCCTCTCTTCATTACGAATGGATCAATACCCATATCATATACCTTCTTTTGTTTTTTATAAATTTTTTTATAATTTTTTAGCAAAAAAAAAAAAAAAACTAATATATCATTGTGGTACCATTACAAGTGTACCATTGTGGACTATACAATCATCAAATTTAGCAAACCCCGAAAACAATCCTCAAATGTTGAGGTGGCATTTTTTGAAGATTCAAATTTGCTTATATTATTGGAGATGCTCTTAGGGGGGTGTATTCGATTAGGATTTCAAAAGAATTTTAATGACTTTTATGAAATTAAAAAGTTTGGGTGTATTCAATGAAATTAAAAGTCATGAGGTATTCAATACATACCTTTATAGACTTTAAAATCTCAATGATTTTTATTAACTTCTAGTTATAATAAATCTCACAATTTGTCTTTTATTCCTACCAAAGACTTTGAATGACTTTTTTTTTAAAAAAAAAATTTGAAAGAATTTCACTTTAGAACAAAAACATAAAACTCTTTGAAAATAATAACCAGCAAACATATATTCTATTTTCTTAACAAATTTCACAAATAAAATAAAATGAATAACTTTAAAAATGAATAAACATTATATATATATATAAACATACAAACATTAACGATCTATGACAAAAAATTAACTAAAAAATAATATAAAAACAACTTTCCATCGGCTATGCAATTAAAGACGATAAATTTCATTTTTTTATCTCTATTTTCAAAGCAATTAAACAACACAGAAATAAATCAAACGAACTTCATTTACGTTAATTAAAAATAAAAAGGACAAAAACCACTACTCAATCATATAAATATACCATAATTAAAGCTGTGTATGAGTTTGACTCCATGTAATTATGATCAATATCAAACTACCCACTTTTAGATGTGAGTCTTGTTCAACAACTGTTTGCAGTTTTTATGGTATATCTTAGTAACTTGAATTAATATTTGGTAGATTTTTTATACCTATTGTCATACTTTCGTAGAAATATGTAAACGTTAATATTATTGTCGGTTTGCTACGTTTATTCTAAAAGAAAATTTATAATATTTTGACTAATTATAAGAAAAAAAATTGACTAATTATTAAAAAAAAAAAAAATTAGGTGCATAATGTCTTTATGAAACAAAATATAATAAAAATACAAATAAAATTGTTTAAATCACATATATAGGCACGCTTTTGTCAAGTTTAATTAACGATGTTTTTTTTTTATTCTTTTGAAAAAATATTTTTATTGACATGAGAAACATATATAATTTTGCTAAAATCAAGTAATATTATATTTAAAAGTCAATGAAAGTCTATAAATGTCTATGAAAGTTTTTAAAAATGAAAGTCTTTTAAAATGAAAGTCATTTGAAATAAAAGTTTATGAAAGTATTTTAAAATGAAAGTTTATGAAAGTTTTTCATAATTATGTAAAATCTAAAAAAGTCCATAAAAATCCATAAAATCTAATTTAAAAATCTTTTGAAACTACCTTCTTAAAGTCAAAAAGTGATAATTTTTTTTGAGAAAATAGCACTAGACACCATTAATTGGTGGATGGAGTCCCAAAAAGGCCACCGACTAATCAAATTGTTCCAAAATCACCATTTTGATGAAACATTATTCATTGGTAGCCATTCTGTCAAATCTAACTATGACACTCCTAAAGAATAAAATAGCACTAGACACTATTAATTGGTGGGTGAAGTCCCAAAAATGCCATTATTTCCATCTCTGCAAACTATTCAAATCTGACCTATGTCCACATTCAAGTGCACATCTCTAAAAATGCTCAACGTTATTTGCTTAAATTTTGACATAAGAAAGTAGACATGCAAACAAACATTTTTCATTCAGAAAATATTCCAAAAATCGATTTGGAAAAGTGTGAAAATGAGCGATGAACACAGCTCACTCACAGATTCACGTCGCTTCTGACCTTTGACTGAATAATTAATCATAACTTTCAAAATACCGCCCAGAATTTTACATTATTTATATTGTTGGATTCGTATCAAAAAATCGAAGAGCCTAACATAGACGAAAAAATTTATTTCCTTGCCAAAAGATACAGTTTAAGGAAAAAGAGCGATGAACACAGCTCACTTACGGATTCGCGGCGCTTCTGACATTTGACTGAATAATTGATCATAGCTTTCAAAATACCACCCAGAATTTTATGTTCTTTACACTGTTGGATTCGTATCGAAAAATTGAAGAACCCAACGTAGATGAAAAAATTTATTTCCTTGCCAAAAGATACAGTTTTAATGAAAAAGAGCGATGGACACACCTCATTCACAGATTGCGCGTCACTTCTCACATTTGATTGAATAATTGATCATAACTTTCAAAACACCGCCCAAAATTTTACGTTCTTTATACCGTTGGATTCGTATCGAAAAATCAAAAAACTCAACGTTGACAAAAAAATTTATTTCCTTGCCAAAAGATACAGTTTTAAGGAAAAAGTTTACACAAAAATATTTCCAGCGGAACACAAAACCACACAAAAATGAAATGAAAAATAAACCGATTTCTTTTGCTTTATTTTTTTATTTTTTTTGTAGTAGTGACTTGAAAAGAAAAGTGAAAAAATGTGAAAAAAAAACACGTTTTGAACATCTTTGTCAAATTGTGCCCTAAGATGGTGACTTGATGATTTTACAATATTACCCCTTCTTGTTTTACTATTTTAATCTCGATTCTAATAGGTTATGACATAAGCAAACGGTTTGTGACATAAGCAAACAGACTTCAAACAATTAATGGGCAAAGTGGCAACAATTGATACTTTCTTTCAATGGAATGACTAATTTGAGCCATTTGGAAAAATTAATGGCTATTTAGGGACCGCCTCACCAAATTAATGGTTCTAGATATCACTGACCCATTTGTTTTTTCAGGAAAGTGGGGATAGTCTATTGTGGGCTCCTGCCCTCAACAACTGTTCATTATTATAATCAAATGATGTTGAATAACTATTATTTTATAGTATCGATAAATTAATTGGACTATAGTAGAACCCCTCTAAATTAATATTTTTAGGACCTACCCTTAAGTATTAATTTAGAGATGTTATTAATTTGAAGGGTTTTACCTTATAAAGTATTATTTTGTCTTAAAAACATGTGGAAGTCGGTTTTCTTATTTAGAAAATGTTCCTTTTTGGGATCCATTATTTAGTCGGTTTTATTCTTTATGGAATTTTATTTTATTTATTTTAGGATTCCTTGTTTAGGGAAATTTTGTTAAGGAAATTTCCTATTGAAATGCTAAATTTAGTTGAAACATTTTGGTTACAATAAGAAGGTGATCATAATAATTTTTTTAGGACAATTCAAAAGATGAAGGATAAAGTCAAAAATATCAAACATGGTGGTCTTGTGCAAACTAGCATCTTGAAGCAGTTTTCTATTTCTTAAATATTATGTAATATATTTTATAATTTTAATGAAATTATTAATTTATGCCAAAGTCTGGACTAAAATTTTACACTAGGTTTCAAAAAGAAATTATTATTATTACGATAGAGAGGTTTATTAATTTTTTACATTGGTCTGAGTCGGGACTAGGATTTTTTATTAATATGGGGAGGTTATTAATTTACAGAGGTTCTACTACAGAATGAAGTATCATAGAAATACACAATTATTCGATTAAAGTAAATGACTAAATGTTAACGAACCCTTATTTTATTATGAGAATAGATATCTGGATTGTACATGCATAAGGACGAAGGGAGCAGGACCAGGGGGCTATCAACCACAACACCCTTCCCTCAATTTTTTTTTTTAATAATTATATATATATATATAATAAAGACTTTATGAAATTATAAAATTGTTTTTATATATACATTTTTTATTTTTCATTTTGAACCCTCCAAAATTATTTATTTTTATATTTCTAACTTTACCGCAATTTAAATAATTATTTATGTTATATATATAAAAAAACAAATTAAAAAAAAAAAAAAAAAAAAACCTTAAAAAAAATCCATTTGTAACAATTTTTTTTTTAAATACTTATAATAACAAATTTCAAAACCACGTGAAATTTGACTGTAAATATCATTTGCATTGTAACAGAAACTGATTCATAAATGTCAAGTTTTGTTTGTAAAAGATTAGACAAGTCACTGAACTCTATTTTGGGCGTTGACTGGCTGATTCGTCGCGTCGCGTTGACTTCCGTTTGCCTGTTAACTGTAGTTCCTTCTATATTCAATTAGATCCAAGATATAAATCAAACATCAATTTTTATAACAATTATTGAACACTATTGGGGCCGCCTTACTTGACCAACTTCCACCACCATAGACATTACATCTCACCTTCATAAACAAACCAACATGTTTACTTTAAATTAATGCCACTTTGTCCGAATATGGTGTCCAAATCTGGTACCCAAATAATGTGGTAACACTCGAATCCATTCATTTAAATTATGCAAATCTAATATAATTTAAATGAATTGATTATAATATTGTCACATCATTTGAACACCAGATTTGAATACCAAATTTAAACAAAGTAGCATTATTGCTTTAAATTTGCATATGAGAGAGTGTTTTTGCCATCTACAAATATTTCGAGACTACAACAATTTAAAACGTAGATCAAATGTAGGTTCAAAATAGTTATCGGTAAGGGTCCCTTACCTTAGATAATCTCTAATGGGTCTCCTTTTTTGTCAAAATGGAGATCCATTCCACTCCAATGGTTCTGTAAATCACATCAAACGAGAATAATCAAAATAGAGATTAAGTTTTGATCTTTATATTTGGAGATCCAAATCCTCCATCTCTATTTCACTATTTACTTTTTATAATCTCATTTTACCCTCATATTCATGCTAAAATTCCTCATATATCATTTTTACATTTTTAACTGAACTCAATTAATTTATTATAACTCATAATTCATAAATCTAATTACTAGAAAAATTATAACATTAGAAATATTTTCTTGAGATCTTTCAACCGAGTATAATATTGACTATATTTTAATAATTTTTTTAAAAATTATTTATTACACATTCTATTTTAATCAATGAAGGAAAAGTAATTTAATTTAAAACAAATGTTTTCAAATCATCAATTTTTATATGTAATTAACATATATCATAATAATTAACTTTGAATAATTCAGTAAAACAAAATAACATTAACATCTTCAAATTAAAATATTACAATGGAAAATTAACAAAAAAAAAAAAGTAAATTAAAAATTAAAATAAAACCAATAAAAATAACATTGAAATTTAAAAGTTAACATTAGTATTATGATAAGTCATTTCCACTCCAACCATAACAATTCGGAAACGGACCAAAATTACTAAAATTACCCGACGACCCATCAGATGATCTAAAATTAAGGTGTGGAAACTTAGGTAAAAAATTAGATAAAAAAATTATAAATGTTAATTTTTTTTTTTTATCAACATCATTACATTTACAAATAGTTAGGTCAAATTAATTATAAAAAAAATTAGAAAATTTTAGGTGTAATAAGAGTGAGTAAATTATTATCTAAAATAATTTAGAGAAAACAATTTTATTAAAGAAAGCTTGAGATATTATTTATAAAGTACAATAATAATATTTTATTATTTGGAGAGTGTAAAATGGA
Organism: Acer campestre; assembly: GCA_954870605.1. Taxonomy (NCBI): domain Eukaryota; kingdom Viridiplantae; phylum Streptophyta; class Magnoliopsida; order Sapindales; family Sapindaceae; genus Acer; species Acer campestre. The sequence goes on from OX940802.1 coordinate 11,427,972, forward strand.
TAATGGTTGGAGTAGTAAATTTATGGAGATGAAATATTCTATTTTCAGTCTCCAAAATGGAGAAAAGTTTGGAGACTCATTAAAGATGACCTTAATGGTTAGAGGCTTCAAAATGAAGATTCATTACTTGGGTTTGGTGGATTCAATTCAAACCCCTTTATTGTAATTATAGTCTCACATTTGCCGATTAAAACCCAGATTGTAGAGATACCTCTCTTCTGGTGTGGGAGTTGCAATATGGGCAATACTTGTAAAGTTTAATCCCGTCAGGTCCGGACAAACCTCTAACCCATATAAGCTATCAACAAAAAAAGAAATAAGTTATCAGTGATTTTTTAAATTATCGTAATTTGGGATTTGGAGAAATGTGACATTGCTTGAACTCATAATCTCATCGATGTGGATATGATGGGCATACTAGTGGAATAAGTGGATCGACATGTACAAAACACAATTTATTTATAATAAAAGGTGTTTGCACTTCTTATAAATGTGTTCTCAAAACACATGCATGATATCGTAATTTTATGTTTTATTTTTATTGTGTATGCAATGGTATTGGTTACGGGTGTGATAATCAAACTCGTTGTGTCATGCGAGGCGGAGGTAAGGGGGCTAGCAGGGGTCATACCTCTAAATATAATCAAACTCGTTGTGTCATGCGAGGCGGAGGTAAGGGGGCTAGCAAGGGTCAAACCCCTAAATATTAGAGCATCGCCAATGTAAAGAGTAGTTTGTAAAAAAAAAAAAAAAAATGTCATGTAGGATTAATAGACATTATGTTAATAAATCTTTCTCTAATGCAACCGTGTATATTCAATCTCAAGCAGATGTGGTAAAAAAAATATTAAACATTGCATTGTCAACATGACCATTTACTTTCAGACGATCTTTTATACAGCTATTTTTTCGGTTGACTCAGTAAGCATTTAAAACTTATATTAATTTTTCACTATTTTTGTTATGAAAAAAAAAATAAAAAATAAAACAAAAAAAATGGACATATCATTAAAAAAATTATATTTTAGACAGAAGTATTGAAGACCAAATTTTGAATTAATTGTCTGTTAAGTTTATTTTTATACCACATAAGGAGTACGTTTGTTGACATTATTGTCATGTCAAAGATTATTTGAATGCAGGCCACTCTTATATTTTACTATGTTGGCTCCACAAACAAATCTTTTTTGACTGACGGAAGAATTTCTATGGAGATATTAATGTTTATAAATGCGTTCAAATTTGACAATATTGAATTTGATAAAAAAATTGGCAACTGTCATTGTGCATTCTTTCTGACAAAGCTGGTTCATCGGTTTCGTTGTGTTGCGGATTTTAATAGTGAACAACATTGTCCAGGCAGTTGCAGTAATAAAATCAACTCTTCAAAGCCCAAATCCGTAATTTCCTTATTAAAAAATAGCTTGTAATTAATGTGTATATACAAGTATACAAACAATCCTGATTTCGCAGGCCACACCGGAGCTTCGCAGTGACGCAAAATTATTATTTTTTTAAAGGTATGATAAAAAAAGGAAAACTCATGAGTCGCCCACCAAACCCAAAACATTTTGGGTTAGGAAATGGATAATATAATCGATTGTACACTTTAATTTTTTTGATTAGTTTAGGAAAAAAGGTGCAGATGGTCACATGGATGATGGACCTCATAAAGTGGAGAAGGAATCACGTAGACTTAAAATCCTGAATGGTGTTTTATTAGGTGTAATCATTGGCTTGTCTACGTGCAACTAACATTAGCAGTCACTATAATTTTAATTAAATATCATGTCTAAGATTTGACCAACCAGTCACCAGTTATCATATTCACATTACACCTAATAACTTTTATCATGCCCAAACAAGTGTATGAACTATATCTATATGCAACCAAAATGCAGATTTTGTCTTTTAAATAAACTTAAAGTGTTGAGATTTAGTTAAATATATTTGAGAGCGCATCTACTAATTAGGAATCAGAATTAGAGAAACATAACTCTTTGTTAAAAAAATGTAAAAAAAGAAATAGAACTTAATTATTGATTTGTGATTACAGTATTTACTAAAATCATCCGATAATCAAATTACTTGACACAAACCCCACTCACAAATAATACTAGAAAGAGAAGTTAATTCTCTTCTCCCATCTAAGGAATATGATTTCCTTTCTCTACCCACCGAAGGAATTTGTGGCTTGTTTACTAATCACAAATCATCTTATGAAGATGAATTAAGTTATTGATTTATGAATTATTTACTTTTTTTTTTTTTTTGAATTAAGTTCTGTGGACTCTACACATAAATTAGGAATTAAGTTTCTAAAAGAAATAGAACTTAATTCTCCTCATTCACCCTATAAATCAAATTCTTTTTTTCTAATTGAAAAGGGAATTCATGTCTTTTTACTAAATATCTCCACTAAAAATTAATAATTATAATTAAAAAAAAAATTGTATATTATACATACATACATACACTTTCAACACAGGTATCATAGATTGAAAGGTTGATTATGGGATTGGCTTTTGGTCATTGGATCAATCCAGCGGCCAAAGGCCATTCAAACAATATTTTATTTTATTTTATTTTGGCTACCCGAGACTGACAAAACATCAAAGCAGTAGACTTTCTCCTCTCCCTCGCGTCTTCTCTTCTCTCTTGTGTCTCCTCTTCTAATTCATCATTTTCTCACTCAAAAACTCTCCAGAAACTCCATCTCCCTCACGTCTCCCATTCATCATTTTCTTACCCGAAAACTCTTCAGACACTTTGAATCCAGTAGCTCTCCATCTCCATTTTGCTTCATCTAGTGAATATTTTTCTACATTTTTTTTGTCTTCTCTTTGCGTATTTGAAGGTTACTATTTTGAACAAGTAAATTTCACTTTCTTTTCTCGGTGATTGTTCTCTTTTCAAAGGGTTCATTTTTTTTTTATCTGCAGTATATAGTCCTTTTCTCCTCAGTGCGCACTGATATAAAACATTTTTCTACATTTTTTTTGGCTTTAAAGTTTAAATGTCATTTGCTTCTAAAATGTTTCTACAAGTTTCCAACTATTTGTATATGTATAAAATTAACTAATTGATTAAGTAGAAATTACCGGGTTACTATCGTTGTTACTTTGAATACCAAATAGAAGCATCGAACCACTGATTCCAGTCAACATTTTATAAAATGCAGATGATAATGACTAGGAATGTTTATGTAATTGTCATTTTATGTTATTAATTGGTCCACTGGCCCTTCAAACATTGAAGGTGGGTCATTAGGTTAGAGAAATTTATTAGCAATGTAGTAATTTAATTCATTTTGTTCTTTTGTTCAGGTATATATGTTGTTGGCATGAATGTGAACAGACCCAATTATAATATACAATGCTTCAGATTTGTAAATAAATTTATTTAAAGACTTTTTTTTTGTTAATCTACAAGTGAAAATTGAATGATGTTGGCATAGATATGAATTGTTTTGAAGGATCTAAAAAAAGACAATTTGAATCATGTGCAAACTCTAGTAAGAATTCGTCCTCATGTGAGTGATGATCATAAGACAAAGTTAGGTTAAAAATTATTGTTATTAGATAAAGTTAACCAGTTTTATAATGTTTTTGCATAAATGTCAGTTTCAATGTTAGAATTAATTTAGATAAGAAGAGTAAAGACAATAGTGATATTTTTCGGAAAGAGTACGTATGTTCTAAGGAGGGAACATACTTTACATCGATGATTAGTGAAAGAAAAATGCGTTGTGGTATGACACGCGAGGTTTGCAATGCGAAACTTTCAGTGGTTAAGTCAAAAATTAAAGGATATATGGTGAAGCAATTTGTAGAAAGTCATTCCCACACATTAGCAACTCCTTGAACGGTGCATCTTCTAAGGTTGCATCAGAATGTTTCTAATGTAAAAAAATATTTGTCTCAACATTTATGAGCAGTGAATATACCTCCACGTCAACAAATGAGTATACTTGAGGTGCAAGTTAGGGGCATACAGAACATTGGTTGTACTGGAAGAGATATTTACAACTATGAGAGAGATTTGTGTAATGAATTGAGAGGGCATGATAGGGATTTATTATATGAGCACTTTCTTGGAGAACAAGAGAAAAATGTGGGCTTCACTTATGAGATTAAATAAGATGAGGGAGATTGAATTATTCATTGCTTTTGGGCAGATGCACAATCTAGATGGGCTTACGACTTTTTTGGTGATGTGGTCATATTTGATACAACCTATGACACCAATAGATACTGTATGATAGTTGCATCATTCATTGAAGTAAATCACCATAGTCAATCCATCATTTATGGTTGTACATTTCTAAGTGATGAGACCACTGAGTCATTTGTGTGGTTATTTGAATAATTTATAAAAGTCATGCCTAGTGGTCCACCTAAAATGATTATTACCGATCAAGGTCTTACGATGACAAAAACAATTGCTGAAACTTTTCTTAATACAATCTATAGATATTATTTATGGCATATCACTAGTAAATTTTCTGAGAAGTAGAATGGAGTTGTATACTTGGACCACTATAATGACTTTAAACAGTGCATATGGGATTCTCACAATAAGGAAGAATTTGAGTTGGAGTGGATGTAGGCAATTAGAAGAAGTAACTTATGTGACAATGCTTGGCTTCGCTTGTTGTATGAAATGCGCTCAAAATGGGTGCATATGTTTCTTAACCATGTTTTATCAGTTGGAATGATAAGTAGTCAACGAGCATAATGTTGTCATGCATTCTTCAAGAGGTATGTTTAAAAAAAAAATCGTTGGTAGATTTCATTTTTCGACTTAATAGGGCAATTTCACATCAACATCACGAGGAATTAAAAGCTGATCATGTGGATGTAAATGAAAAGTCGATGTTGAAATTGCCACATGAAATGGAGAATCAAATGTCTGAAATTTTTTTATGAATTTCAACTTGTACATTTCTATTGTCTCTAGCAGTTTTTATCTATATATATATATCTACTAGCAATTATTATCTAAATAAAAACATCCACTCAGAGAGTGTTAATTATGCATTACTTATTGGAACAATCACTTTTGAAGTTCATTTTCAAAAGAATTTATGAAAGATGATTAACCACCATTAAATCAATTAATGGTCAGGAAAGCAAATGCATAGCCAAAATCCTAGTGTAATAGTTCTTTTATTCTTGTATTACAAAACATATATAGATCCTCTTATTGTATTACAAAACTAAACTTTAAACATTGTTGTTAAATTTGTAGCAACATTAGAAGACTAAAATCAATATGCTAATAATTTGTAGCCACTGCATGATTTAATAGATTGTATTTAAATAAACATAGCTTAATAAGGTTCAAAACTGTTACAAATATAAAGTACGTAGCAATATTGATTGGTCTATAATGTATAAATAACATAAGTTTATCCCCAAAACCAAATTCGCATCATATTTGACAAGATTTCACCAAGATAAAACCACAACAACAATAATCCACCCATCAAGGTGAAAATGCCTTTGAATATTATTTTCTATAGCATGAGCAAGATTATTTTTGTCTCTAGTTGTTTGAGTAGATGCATGCGCAACTCTATTTTCACTCACAAATGTTTCGGTAACTCCATTTTCATTTACATACTTTATGAACGAAAACATTCCTTCTCAGCTTTAGAAATTGACACAAACTTTTGATATGAATTCTCATAGAATCCGTTGCTTTGTTCTTGACATTCCGGCCAAGAATGATATATACGAACTTTTTGCCTTTAAAAACAGCATAAACAACTTTCTTGCCCATTTCTACACTTGAAAAACCTTCAAATTAACAAATAATGCAATGTTTATCATTAAAGTTAACACTCCTCTAAACTGATAATAAAATTAACCAAAAATAGAGTGTAGATAGTTTGCAAACAATTTGAATGGTGCCAAAAATAAAAACTAATAAATATAAAGTGGTGAGATGCCACATGAACAAATTAATACAGTTATAGAATTTGAAGTCACCAAACATACAAAAGCACAATAATTTTTTAAGTCACAAACATATGGTTTGAGATAATTTTATTTGGCTTGACACGTTAGCATATAGCCCTTAATTCATGGAATCAAATCTACACGACATCAGGTCAGGTATAACAACGGAGAGCTAGGATGCGAATAGCAAGTTGCCCGTCAAAGGAACCAACTCGCCATAGCATCCTCAAATGGCGAATTGACAAGAGCTCGTCACCCACAAAGCAAATAGAAGATATCCACAAAATCATTACAAAATTGGATTTCAACATATCTTCCGTAAAATCCGACCTTATATCAAGCAAGACAATTACCAACAATCTAGCAGTTGACAAATCAAATAATGAATACGAAGATTCAAAAGACAACTCTCATAAGGAATGAAGATTCTTGCATCGTATATACATGAAGACTCGATTCGCCAATAATCTCGCCTATATACGACACTACATCACTTGTAAATCGTAATCATTTTTACATAGTGAACATTTCTCTTTCTCTGTCGTTATGATGACCATTATTTTTTTCCCTTGCTTTAGGTTTATCCATGTACAAATTATGGTGTATTTTATTGTTCTTTATCATTTTCTTTTATTTTTTTACTTATTTCACCGACTCACACATATAGCAGAAAGACGCTCGAGATCATACCTCATTGGTTGATCCAGGCATTGATCTGCCAACGTGTTGTTGTTGACTAGATTAACTAAAAATCGAAGTCGACACGTAATGTGCATTTTTTTTTGTCAAATTTATCTGATTATTCTTGGATCTTTCTTCAAAATATTCAATATCTTCAAAATCACATAAGTCAAAACACAACAAAAAAACCAACAATAATCAACAATCAAGTAGTCAATGTTTTTCAATTTCAAGAATTAGGGTTCCAAATACATATTCATAAACTTGCAACGTCACATTGATTAACATATCTTATCAAATTAAACAAATACTCCAGAAGAATCATCAACAACCACAACACCAAAAACACTTGCGGAGAATCATCACTGTGCCTTATACCCAAAATAGAAGTCAAAATGGTAACCTTCAAATACCCAAAGAGAAAACAACAAAAATGTAGAAAAATGTTTACCATATATATATGATGTTTTCAAAATCTTTGTAATCAAACACTACAAATTAAACAATAAAATATTAAACTACATACTTTGTATGAGAAAGAACTCGTGCAAGCAACAGCTTCAAAACCTTCCTTGTCTGAGAGATGATGGTGATGATCATTCTTTTATATATATATATACCGCAGGAAAAAAAAGAAAAAAGGAACCCTTTGAAAAGAGAATAATCACTAAGAAAAGAAAGTGAAATTTACTTGTTCAAAATGGTAACCTTCAAATACGCAAAGAAAAGACAAAAAAAAAAATGTAGAAAAATGTAGAAATTACTCATGAGATGAAGCAAAATGGAGATGAAGAGCTCTTGGATTCAAAGTATCTGAAGAGTTTTTGGGTAAGAAAATTATGAATGGGAGACATGAGGTAGATGGAGTTTCTGGAGAGTTTTTGAGTGAGAAAATGATGAATTAGAATGGGAGATGTGAGAGAGAAGAGAAGATGTGAGGGAGAGGAGAAAGTCTGTTGTTATGATGTTTTGTCAGTTTCGGGCAGCCAAAAAAATAAACCTTTTTTATTTATTTATTATCTGAATGGCTTTTTGCCGTTAGATTGATCCAACGGCCAAAAGCCAATCCTATAATCATCAAGATACTTGTGTTGAAAGTCTAAGCATCAAATGAGTTTGGCATTGTGGGGGATAGCACCAAGTTTATAATTCAATGTTTTTTTTAGCACCAAACGGGTTTGACATTGTGGGGATAGCATTTATAATTCTACGTTTTTATAGCACCAAACTATGTTTTTTCACAAGGAAAAGGAAGAATCTCTCAATAAAGTTGCAGATGATTTGTGATTTTATCTCCTTTTGTAATTGTTTGAGACGAAGAAGAGGAATCGACGAGAAGAGGGAAAAAATATCGCGAAAAAACATAAATCAAAAGAAAAAACGAATATGAAAATAGTTCTAGAAAATATGTCTTAGATTCAAGAGAATAAGTCTGAGATTAAAGAAAATAAGTCTCTAATATTTTGTTTGGTCTTTCCAAGACTTATTTTGATATTTCTGATACCTGTTTAGGTTTTTTCAAGACTTAGTGGATGTAATGCAAAAAAATAAAAAAATAAAAAATAGTGGAGACTTAATGCCAATATATATATATATATTTGCATATCTTTCGTCGACTTCCAATGGAGGTTGAGTTCCATTCGACCTCCATTAAAGGTCTGTTCTACCTCCAATGATGGAGGTCACGTCCACCAATAGAGGTTTTTAGAAAAAAAAAATCACAAAAAAGATAAAGAAAAAGAATAAAAGTAAAAATAGGGGTATTTTTATCCATCACCATACTTTAGTGTCATTTAAACTCAAATTATTAAGTTGGTGATAGCAAACACCGTAATGGAATTTAGTAACTTAATTTTGATTCACATCCATTTCCTTTTCGGTGGAACTTGATTCCAATTCTCCTTTATTCCCAATGAGTAAAAGCACTATTGATTCCCTTTCCTGGATTCCTTTATGACGGAATTTGATTACCTTTCATTTTCATTTTTTATTAGTAAACAAGCTATGATAACCGAGAGTTCAATTATACTTGGGTCCTTTAAATTTATAGCACTCTTTGGAGAGGTATTTTTGGAACTATCACCAACTTAATAATTTGAGTTTAGATGGCACCAAAGTATGGTAATGGACAAAAATACCCCTATTTTTACTTTTATTCTTATATATATATATATTTTCTTTCAAAATCCTCCATTGATTGGTAGAATAGGCCTCCATTTGAGGTCGTCGAAATGACCTCCAATGGAGGTCGAAGAAGAAGATGACAAAAAAAATAAAAATAAAAAATGTAGTCTCAGGTAACCTACCCGAGACTTATTTCCAGATCTAAAAAAAAAAAAAAAAAGATTTGGAAATAAATCTTGGGTATCCTATCGAGACTTATTGCTTTGTAAATAAGTCTCGGGTAGGTTAGCCGAGACTTATTTCCACCCTACTCGAGACTTATTTCCAGATCTTTTTTTTTATATTTTTTATCTTCTTCTCCATGGAGGTCGATGGAGGTCTTTTCGATCTCCATTGATGGGAGGTTCTTGAAAAAAAAAAACAGTGGAGAGAGTAAGAAAGAAAGAAAAATAAAGAAAAAAATAAAGTAAAAGAATAAGTTGGGGCATTTTGGTCTCACCACGTACTTTGGTGCTATTTCCTCCTATTCTCTCATTATAATTTATAAGATAAAATTTGCTTTGCGTCTACGTAGACTTGTCTAGACCCCAGTTCGATAACTCATTTTGAGTGGCGGTATTTGCATCCCTTTAACACTGTTTGTATGACACAAATTTATATATTTTCAAAATTTCAATTCTACCCTTAAATTAAATTATTAATATTTTAATGGGAAGATATAATAATTTGTATAACTATTTTAATTTTTTGAAATTTTAACATATTAAACTGAATTAAAAAAGAAAAAAAATTAAGTAAAAATACTAAACAAAAACAAAAAAGTGGGAGAAAAGGATGACTCCTAGATCGAAAAAGATGGAGTACCTCCTCACTGAAAGTCTGAAAATAATGTCCATGCAAAACTGGTTATTTGTATAACTAAAGCATTACGCTACTACACAGCTTAAATTGGCCTTGGCTGCAATTTGTGTATTTGTAATTATAAATTTGTAGCAACCGAAGAATAGGGAAGAATGTTGTTAGGTTTTGACTTGTATTCCTAAACAAACCAAATGTGAACCAAACAAGACTCAACTGATATGGAGCTTCCTAGAGACGTGGGATACGTTTGGAAGATGGAATGGTGTAGTTTGAGGGAGGTTAAAGATCATGAAGAACTGAAGAAGTGGTTCGTTTCATCGTATGGATCGCGGTTTTCTGAGCGAAGTAATTTAAGGTGACTTGTAACGGTTTAGGAAGCGGGTGTGCATCCGTGACCTAAATCGTAGTCAATCATAAAGCATACGTGAAACAAGAAATCTTTAATGGAAAAGGAAAGTGTTCTTTTGGGAAGTTCTTGTGTTTGAAGGAAAATGAATACTATTTACAAGAAAACTTGTCATAAAAGGAAATAGTATTTATGTGAAACAAGTAAATCTTGTACGTTTAGGAGTAGGATTTCCTTTTATCTTAAACTCCATGTAACTAGTATAAATAGTCCTAAATTTATGTTATTAGATTTAAGGTTGTGGAGCAAAAAAAACACCATGTAAACATCAGAGAGTGTGAGTGAGATCCGGGGAGACCCAAGGGAATATCCGGGGAGGGATCCAAGGGAATATCCAAGGAGGGATCCAAGGGAATATCAGTGGATCAAGTATGAGATCCGTGAGTGATATTTAGGGGAGACCTAGGGGATATTGTGGGGTTTTTGGTGAGGATCTTGTGAGTGTGGTTTGGGGTTAGGTGTGAGAGAGAATCATAAAGTATTTGGTTATAACAATTTACCATATAGTGGAACTTTTTTTGTCGTCCTGACGGCCCATGGTTTTTTACCTGTTTTGGGTTTTCCATGTATATTTTGTGTTGTGATTGTTTATTTTTCTCTCATCTATTTCTTCTGATAATTGAAGTTATTAATTGCTATGAGTTATGAGTGTATATTAAGCACGGCGTTCCGCGTTCATCGGTTTATATGAATTATCCCCAACAAAAGTGGAAGCTGATCATTTTATCTTTTAACTATATATATATTTTTTATTTTTTTTTCTATTATCAGTTCGTTTTGATAATAAATATATTATGACGAAGAATGTAGACCACTTGATTTACATAATTTGACTCAAAGTGTATGCATTTGTCAAAACTTCTCCATAATCTATGATCCACATTCTTCGTCCTGATATATTTATTGTCAGGACGAGCTGATAATAGAAAGACTATATATATATAGTCTTTCTATTATCAGTTCGTCCTGATATATGGACCATTAAATTGCGAACTGATAGTAGAAAAAATATATATATATATATATAGAAATTTTTAAATGAGGACGTCTTGATATAACTACATGAGGATATTGAATGTGAGCCACTAGTTTTGAGAGACTATATATATATACAATCTTTCTATTGTCAGTTCGTCATGATATATAGACCAATAGACCATTAAATTACGAATTGATAGTAGAAAAACTATATATATATATATATAAATTTTCAAATGAGGTTGTCCTGATATAACTTCATGAGGTCATTGAATGTGAGCTATTAGTTTTATATGCTTTGGCTCAAGTGTGTATGCACTTGTCAAAACTAGTGGCTCATATTCAATATCTTCTTGAAGTTATATCAGGATGTCCTATATATATTTAACTATTTATAATGTTTTTCATTTATAATTTCTATCTACCGGACATATTCGATAAGTTGTAGTGATTTCATCTTTTTAAAAATTTTAATAAGGTGTTCATACAAAAAGTGATGCACGTCACTCTTCATTTTATGGGTCATAATATATACATAAATGTCAATAAGAACATATGAGATGGTGGCCTTGTTGAGTGGGCTTGAGTTTTTTAGGTATCTTTTGGTGGGTCGTGATTGGTTGTCCAGAATATTAGAGTGCCGGATTCTTCAGGAGTACTTATGGGCAGTTTGAAGATCGAAGATAATAAATTCTGATGTTGGCCTGCGAAGTTGATCAGAGGGCAGCGATTACAGGCCAAACATTGAAGATGAGAAACCAGAGGGAGTAGTTGGAAACACGTATTGGGCAAATGAAGACAAAAAGTTTAAACAAAATTTGCACAACTAAACAAACCTCCATATATCTTCAACTTTAACGTTATCTTGGAAGGCAATCAACCAAAAACTTTTTTATTTAGTAACGTGAAAGGATAAAAAAACCCTAATCCCGACATACGACATAATATATATATATATACACGGTGGTTCTTTAGTTAGGACATCCAATCACAACCACACATTCACATTAAGCCCACACATTCACATTAAGCCCACATGTGATTGTCCTGATTTTATAATTTCAGGACGTCCTTACTAGAGAATCACTATATATAAGAGCTCTTTTTTTATATAGCACTGTTTGTAAGGGTATTTGTGGAAATGACACCAAGTTATTAAGTCTTTTGAAAATAGCACCAATTATTGTGCTCTTCCAAATTTGACCCTAATAACACGTTAGCTTTGAATTTGGGGGGATTTTTTTTCAATTCTTTTTTGTTGTCTGAAGAGAGACTAGCTTTTGGATTTTCTAAAGAGAGACCACTGTACTAGACCCACATTGAACTTTGGAAGAGAGACCATATCATTGACAACGACGAATCGAAGAAGGGGTGACGACGTCGAATTGGAGAAGCCGCCGCCACAGATGAATCGAAGAAGCTGCCGCCGACGAAGAAGACGACGACGACGACGACGAATTGGAGAAGCCGCCGACGACGACGATGACGACGATGAATCGGAAGTGAAGGTATGTTGCTTGTTATTCTTCAAATTGTCTATTGGACATGTTTGGTCTAAGATTAGATGTTGATTTGTGTTTGGAAGTGTTTGATTGTTGTTAGAGTTACAATTTTAGGTTTGATTTCTAGGTTAGGGTATTTTTATTTTTTCTGTTGGTTTGGGATCAATATGGAAGGGTCATTTGGAGTAATTGAAGTCATGAGGCATGGTGGTGTCTTCTGTAACATAGCAGAAAACATGTGGCAATGATTTACCCCACTCTGCTGTTATTTTTTGGTGCAGCAAATTCGGTACTTATCATAGGATCTTAAACTTGTTGAACTGATTGATTTTAGAATTGTTATATGGAATAACATGCTGTGAAATATTTCTTTCTTGACGACTCTTTTCTTACTTGGCATACAGTGGTGTGATTGGATTCCTGGTATGCTCGAGAGAGGGGCCTCCTGTTGATTTCATTAACCCCATAAATCTATTGAGAAGCTAGAAGGAGCTGTCAAGCATTAAAGAAAACTTAGGTTCTATAATTCAGATGTAAAAGCTCCTCAATTCAAGTCTAGCTTTCATTAATTTTTTCTTAGATATGCTTAAATTGTTTGTAGGTGTTTTGTCAATGTTGATGTGAATTCCAATTTTCTTGTATTTTGTCTTATTGCAAAAGGAATAAAATAATGCAAAAGGAGGTTGATATGAGGTAGCTAGATGCTGATGATAAACAACAGTTTATTGAGAGGAATTTTAAGGTTGCTGAGCAAGATAATCACAAGTTCTTGACGAAATTCAGGGACCGGATTGACAAGTAAGATTTTTTTTTTTTTTTTAGTTGTCAAGTTAGGTCATTATAGAAGAGTTCAGTGGGTATACTACCTAAACCTATCTCTGTTTTTTTTTTTTTCCCTTCTTTGAAGTAAAGTTGTATATCTGTTGCTAAGATTTTCTTTTTGGGAAATTGGATTATTAACATTTATGGTTTTGGCATATATATATATATTAATAGTATTTATTGAATGTGTTAATAATCCCATACAGTTTGCTAAAGTACTTAATTTTATTGTTTGCGCCACTTAAGCTTGTCGATCTTAGTAGTTACTTGACACGAAAATGATCTCCATGTACATTAATTTCTGAATTTATTATATATTGTCATTTTGATTTGGTCTGTCATCTTTGTGATAAGTCCATTGGTCTGGAATGTGAAGAGATTATCAATTCAATCTACATCATCTACACTGTAGACTATTTGTTTGTATTGCATGTATTTACATTTTTTTTTTCTTTTCAAAATTCATGTCTAGGTCTCAATGGTAGCTAGAAAATGCTACCATTATCTAGCTAGGTGGTGCCTAATAAAATTGAACATTTTAAAGACAAAATATTAAAGGTTAATTTATTTTTGAAATTCTTGAATAGATCAACTATTACAAAAATAATCAAACTTTGTTGGAGGAGTAGAGTAATTAGTAGAGAGTACTTTGGAAGCAAATAATTGAATTGCAGTTTGTATGTGGCTGTTTTGTCTTATGCCTTGGCGTTGTGTTGCTATTTTGTGTTTGTGGTATGTGGCTGTTTTCAAGTTTAGTTTTCTGCGTTATATGGGTTCAAGTACGGCTTTTGTTGTTTTGTGTTTTGGATTTCTGCATTGTTTTTTTTTTCCTTAAAAAAGACAAAATTATTGTGTATCTTCTGCTTGTTAATTTAGTTGTGAACTGCAAATGGTAAACCTGAAGTCGAGGTTGAAAACTCCCGAGAGTTCTTGGTACCCCGTAACAATCACTCGCCACAACCACATTGAACTGCTCAATGTAATTGAGGCTGCAATTAATGAACCAGTAATTAACGGAGTAGTAGATGGGGGTAACGAACAACGGAGGTTCCTTGATTCATGTTTTGGTCATTTTCTACGCATGCATCGAGGGTTACAGTTTTCTGGTGGTATTGTGCATCGGTTGCTACTACGTGAGCTACACCACGACGGACCAACTGATGAGATGCGGTTCATGTTGGGTAGTCGTAGCATCCGATTTTCCAAGATCGAATTTTGCTTGATAACCAGGTTAAAGTTCGGAGTTATCCCCGACATGATGCAAATTGAGGAAGTGGAGAATGGCTTACACCAAAGGTACTTCAGTTCTCGCGATTCAATAACTTTGGAGGAACTTTGGAGGAACTTCAAGCAAGGATTGTACAGGGTGAATGGCAGCAGCAGTACGATGTTGTTAAGCTGTGTTTGTTGTTGGTACTGAATTGTTTTTTGATGAGATTGGATGAGAGGGAGTACATCCCTATATGGCAGTTGCGTCTCGTTGACGACTTGGTTTCGTTTGAAGCATTCCCGTGGGGTTCACATGTGTACAAATACTCATTATATGGGTTCATTAACGCCTTACATGGTCGAAGACAATGATTTCAACAAAGACAAGAAAAGAAGGGTATTGAAAATCACAAAAAAGAGAAATACAGTATTTTCGGGTTTTCATATGCCCTATTGGTGAGGATTTGAAACTTTATTATTGTCGTTTTTTTATTTATTGATTTATTATGTTTTCTAACTGTTAAATTAATTTTCCAATCGACTTTTGTAGATTTTTTCTTTTGAAGTTATTCCAGAACTTGCAACGGCTTTCACCACTCGTAGGAATGTTGACCCAATCCCACGTATTCTTAAGTGGGAGTTTACTAGGCGACCCCGGTCAAACAATCTATCAAAGGTGTTTAAGGCAAGGGTAAGAACCTGTTTGTATCCATTTATTATAATCTTAAGGTGTAATGTAAAACAATAACATTTTTAATTCGACAATTTCAGATGTTGGCGAAAGTACAATTGACACCAATAGATCAGGAGCTTGGCACATGGTATTATCAGGGGATAAATGAGGGTGGCAATTTGTACCCCTCTCTTAATTCAATGGAGAATATGCAAGATGTGTCTATTTAACCTGATGGTGATGACGCCGAACATCGGATGGAGGCCGAGGACATTATGCCCCGCACCAGATCTAGAACAAGGGTGGTCGAGAATCGTGGTCGTATCAAACAGAGGCGTATCAGAGTCAAATTGAACAGGAAACCTGTTGCACCGTCACAGATACAAGAGTGTGATGATAATGGAGATGGTTCTCAGTGTCCTAATCCTGCTTCTGTTGGTGAAAGGTATGATGATGTACAGCATGCACGGTCTCCGCTAAAAGAGGTATGCAAATTGTTTTTCTTTTTAATTTGTCCAATTAATATGAACAATAAGTTTTACATTGGATTTTCTTTTACAGGAAGTACAAGACCATTGGACTCGTCGATTTGATGAAGTGAAGGAGGCCGTACAGAAATTACAACAGGAGTTCCTAGTAAGTGAACGGGGTAGACAAAAACAACATGATGAGGTGATGTGTATGCTGCGTACACTTCAACTGGATCGAGGACAGCATTCTGCACCTCCAATGGACCCGACGGACCCTCCATCATTTACTCAGGACCCTTTAGACATTCAGCGGGATAGCGGACATCATTTTACACCTCTAGTGGACCCGATTGAGCCTCCATCATTTACTCAGGATCCTTCAGAAATTCAGCGGGATAGCGGACATCATTTTACACCTCCAGTGGACCCAATTAATCCTCCATCCTTGTCTCAGGAACCTTCAGACATTCAGCAGGATCGAGAACAACATTCTACACCTCCAATTGACCCGATTGACCCTCCATCCTTTTCTCAGGGTCCTACAACAGTTACGGACTTGATTCACCCTCCAGTCTTGTGTTCAGAGCCTGCACCCTTGTCATTTGATAGCGTACCTGCTGCTCCACTTGTCCCATCACCATCATCCCCATGTTTGGCAATTCAACGATCAATCCGGATACGCAAACGGGGTTGGCAATTGAATACCCCGTACACTGACCCATGTAGGCCAAAGAGGGCTAGGATTGGGGCCTATAAATTTCAACCTTTGGACTTGCTTGATGATGGCCACAGCGCAGAATACGAAGACTTTAAAAACAATCTAACGGCAATGTATAAATGACTACATCTTCTACATTTTCTACATTTGTAAATCAAGTTTTATTTCTTACAATTTAACTTATTGTTCACCGATGCAGGCGAGATGTGGACCTAGAGACCTCAGTCAGAGTACTGTGGTTCAAACAATTGGATACCTGCCACATGGACACCTTCGATACGGTATTTATTTATACATACCAACACTTTGTTTTTTGTTGTAATAGAGATAATTTGTTTTTTTTTTTGTTGTAATAGAGATAATTTGTTTTACATATGTTTTCAACGCTTTCAATCTCAGCACATTGATGCATATCTGCAAATCATACGGAAACGCCAACGTGCTTACCCTGCGGTGTACGACCAGAGAACAAACATTCTTGATTCGCAATTTTATGTAAGTTATCGATTTCTCTAAAACATAGACTATAATGAATTGAATACAATTTCATGATTGTTTCTTGATTGAATGAATGCACAGTCACACCTTGTCATCCAGTGGGATAAGATGATGCCTCCAAGAGTTATGGACACACCACCAAGGGCATGGCCCATGTTGATGTACGAGTGGCCCGATAGTGATCTTGAATGGGCTAGAGGAATGCGTCCCCATGGATGTCGGCCATGGTACGAGGTTGATACGGTAAGTGTTTTGAAACTTGTATTTTTAAAATACTTCAACGTTACTTAATAACAAATATGCCTATTTCAATTAATTGTAGCTTTTGGTGCCATTGAACTTTGGAAATTGTTACTGGATAATGGCCAAAATTGACCTCACACAACAAAGAATCCACCTCTACGATCCATTTATGCAGGAAGTGGAATTCAACCATAGGAATAAGGAGGTTGCATGCCTACGATGGTTTTTACCATCGATGTTGTCGCAGATCGGATTTTACACAAAAAGAAAGAAGGGCGTGAAGGTTAAGGCAGAACCGATGCAAATGTCGATAACACCTAAATCACATGTGCCACAACAGCCCAAGTGGTAACTGCATTACTTTGCTAAAATGAATTTTCATTATGATTTAATATGTTTCCGTATCTGATGGACTTTGTCCAAATTCCAGGGGTAACTGCGGTCCTCATACACTAAAAATGATCGAGTACACAGTAGCAAAGAAAAAAAAGTTTGGTTGGACAGATGAAGACATGTCTCAGATATGATTGAAAATGACTATTGAAGTTTTTTCTAACTCTACTGAAGTGCCCACTGAAGTGGCTTGTTGACATACTTGTAAATTTAATAAGTCTCGGATTTGGATACGCAATGTTATTTACTATATTTGACAGCAGTTAATATTTGATAGTAAGCCTCTTTTATATAAGTTGCAGCTGTGGATATATATATATATATTATAGTTAAAATAAGTTTCATCAAATAAAGAATAATAGTTTGTTTAATATAAGTAAAAAAAAAAAAAATTAAAAAACAATTACCAGATAACATTACTAAAAAAGGTGTTTACAGTTTGAATTTTTTTTCAAATTTCTCACAGTAAGTCTCGGCTAAAATATATAAGTCTCGGCTATCATCAAATAAGTCTCGGGTATCCTCGAATAAGTCTCGGGTAACTAATAAGTCTCGGTTAGTTACCCGAGACTTATTCCATCATAGCTGAGACTTATTTCATCATAGCTGAGACTTATTTCATCATAGCCGAGACTTATGTTTCCAAAAACTCACTTTCTGGTTTCCAATTTTTTGATTCCAGCAAGTTCTCAAACTTCAAAAAAGTCTCGGCTATCATCAAATAAGTCTCGGGTATCCTCAAATAAGTCTCGGTTAGTTACCCAAGACTTATTCCATCATAGCCGAGACTTATTTCATCATAACCGAGACTTAAGTAGTTTACCCGAGACTTATGTTTCCAAAAACTCACTTTCTGGTTTCCAATTTTTTGATTCCAGCAAGTTCTCAAACTTCCAATAAGTCTCGGCTAAAATATTTAAGTCTCGGCTATCATCAAATAAGTCTCGGGTATCCTCAAATAAGTCTCGGTTAGTTACCCAAGACTTATTCCATCATAGCCGAGACTTATTTCATCATAGCCGAGACTTAAGTAGTTTACCTGAGACTTATGTTCCCCAAAACTCACTTTCTGGTTTCTAAATTTTTGATTCCAGCAAGTTCTCAAACTTCCAATAAGTCTCGACTAAAATATATAAGTCTCGGCTATCATCAAATAAATCTCGGGTATCGTCAAATAAGTCTCGGTTAGTTACCCGAGACTTATTCCATTGTAGCCGAGACTTTTTTAACAATAACCGAGACTTATTAGAAGATAGCTGAGACTTACTGGTAGTTTAGACTTGTGTTCCTAAAAACTAAAAAAAGATACCACGCCTTATTGGGTTAATTGTAGGCAAATTTTCATATAATAATTTGATTATTCCACATAATTTAATTGTTCCACATAATAAACTCATACACAAATGTAGTCAAACATAACCATAATTCTAACTTAAGGAGTCAAACATAAAGTCAATAGTTCCACATAATATACTCAAACTCAAATGTAATCAAACATACAACCATAATTTGACATTACAGGAGTCTAACATAAAGTCAATAGTTCCACATTTTAAACTCAAACTCAAACTCAAATGTCTTGCTCTTTATTTGGACAAGTTTGTTTATTGTGGCCCACATTGTGACATACACTACATTTCCTTCGGTATTGGGCTGGGATAGGGTTGCTAGTACTTGCATTGTTGACCATCCGAATCATTGGTGGATTTGGACAATTTCTACTGTTGTGTCCCTGTGCCCCACATTGGGAACATTTTTGACTATTTTGCTTTTCGGAAGCTGAGCGGTGTCGACTGTTACAAGGCCTACCAGGTTGATTTCGAATATCCGGTGGTATGACAGGATGATTTCTGATGTCCTCAGGTACTACCCAACTACTAGGATGCCCTACGGGCATGATAGGTATAGAATATGCATCAATGAGGACTTCCTTTTTATAGTAGTCCGCGCATAGGGAGATATAATCCAAGTGTCGCTCCCTGATAAGTAGAAACGAAAATGAACTTACAAAATTAAAATATAACAAACAAAAGCCATATGTACATAACAAATAAATGTACCTACCTAGCCGCTGCAAGTGCATGAGCACAAGGTAGAAGATCAAGATCAAAAACCTTGCATGTGCATGTCTTTTGTTGCAAGTTTACTGTCCATTGTTCTCCTCTTAGCTTCACCTGAAAGATGTTCCAGTCAACAGGTGTTGCAGACATATAATTACACTCTCCTATTCGCTTCGCAATCTGCTCATGTGCAGCATCAGTTAGTTGTGAACGCATGGATTGGCCAACACGATGACGATTGTAAAACCATTTCTGCATTAAGTTCCTAATGAACTCAGCTAAGGACATTACAGGTAATCGACGGGCAAATCTCATGCATGAGTTAAGACATTCACATACATTGGATGTCATCAAGTTAAACCGCCTATATGGACAGTGGATCCGAGACCATTTAGGAGGCCCGACCTTAACAACATAATCGTATGCTTTCTTGTGCACCCTATGTAACTCTTCCATCTCGAAATCATATTCTTATTGAGTGTATGCTCTGGCACAACGTTGGAACATTTCCGCCACATCCTTTATGTGAAAAGTTTTCTTAACATTCTCTGAAATGTGCCAAATACAGAAAGCATGGGCTGTATATGGGAAGACCTTTTCTACACCAGTTTGTATGCTTTGATGTCGATCAGAAATGATTACCAAATCTTCAACATGTCCAATGGCACCCCTCAAACTCTCTAAAAACCACTCCCATGATTCATTGTTTTCAGAATCCCCATAACCGAATGCTAGAGGATATATTTGTTCATTACCATCCATAGCTGCTGCCACAAACATTGTTCCCTTATAACTCCCCTTCAAATGGGTACCATCCACAGTAATTACAGGACGCATACACCGACGGAAACCTTGAATTGAAGCACCGAGTGCCATGAAGAAGTATAGAAATTTATTGTCATCCGTGAACTGTACGTCTGTTATTGTGCCAGGATTTTGTTGTTCCAACACATAAGCGAACCGGGGGAGGTTTGGAAACAACTCCTCGTGCGTCCCATAAGTCAATGATAACGCATATTTCAAAGATTCATAAGCCTTACTGTACAACATTTAGATGCCATACATCTGCTTCATATCAGTGATGATATCACTCGGACGCATAATACGCCCATCTTCATTGTGGATTCTAGGAGCTATCACTTCCCCAATTACAGCTGCACTGGCCTGCCGGTGTCAACGGTGAACCACCTCCAACGGACAACTATGTTGATTAACAAAACTTCTAACATGAAAATATGTCCCTTCCTTTAATCTCACCGCTCTTAATTTCCACGAAAAATTTTCTATTTTGCATACCAAATGTATAACAGACTTGTTTGACCTCTTCACCTTCCATTCGAAATTCTGTCTCAAAGCATAAAGGCCAGCTAATCTTTTTAAATCCTTTTTCCTTGGAAAAAATTGTCCCTTGAAAATCAGAGTGTTAGAAGAGGTCGATGACATGGTGGTCGTCGCATCACCAAAAGAATATGACTCGGATCCTAGGATAGTCCACTCTGTCATATCATTCACATTTTCCGTGTTCACATTCTCTGTGTTGACATTTTCCATGTTGACATTTTCCATGTTCACGTTTTCCGTATCAGTTGGAGTCCCACGCACATCTCGTGGTAGTGCGCTACCACGGGTAGGTTCTTCAAATGTCTGATGTTCTTGAGGATGATTAACAGCAATTACACGGTTGTCTCCATCATCGAAATTAGGTGCATCATAACTTCTATCAAGGTTGATTGTTTCGTATGGTTCTAAGGAAACATTATTTGAACATTGGCGAATTCCGTTTGGAAATATCGAACTTCGTTGAGTGAACACTTGGTTATTGCCACTGAATGATCCATAGTGCTCATCCCGTATTTGTTGCGGATCTTCGAATCTTCTTTCGACCAAAGTGACACATACTTGCGGAACTGCCTTGTCTTCCCGAAGTACAAATTGAACATCGTCATTGTCACTTATCATCGTGCGACATTTACTGCCTGGAGCAACAACTATTGATTGCATCTCAATAACGTATTTATTTTGATCATGTTTCACAATAGACTGAACAACCCCCAAGAGTTCTTCGTAAGTCAAGTTCTTCTGCACCAAAACTCCTTTATTTACTGCACCAACATACCATTGGCTTCCATGCGGTAGTTCCTCCCACCGTCCATTATATGATATCAACATTCTAACCAAATCCATTGTCCTACCAAAACAAAACGTCAACATTTACAAAATACGGCTGAAAGTATCATAAATTAAAGCTAAAACAACACCATTGGATAGTATCAAATACGTTTCTGGTACTATGAATTTAAGTCTCTGATAAAGTCCAAGATACTAAAATTTAATTTTTGGGAACACAAGTTTTTTCAATTTTTTTTTTTTTTTTTTTTTTTTTTCAGTTTTTGGGAAATAGGTCCACTGATAGTATCAAATATGTCTCGGGTATCTTTTTTCAATTTTTCGGAACACAAATCTGGCTAAACTACCAGTAAGTCTCAGGTATCTTCTAATAAGTCTCGGGTATTGTCAAATAAGTCTCGGCTACGATGCAATAAGTCTCGGGTAACTACCCGAGACTTATTCCATCGTAGCCGAAACTTATTTGACAATACCCAAGACTTATTAGAAGATACCCGAGACTTACTGGAAGTTTGCGAACTTACTCAATCAAGAATTTGGAAACGTGAGAAACAACAGTTTGCTTAACAACAACAGATTCCAAGTGCCAGCACTAATCAAAGAAACAAATGAGCTTGAATGAACTTATAAAAAAGGTTTATTCAAAAGATGAATTACCTTACAATGTGATGAGCTTGTACAATCCTTATTGAGGAGAGAAGTTGCCTTTCTAATGAGGTTTGTAAGCTCCAGATCGACTATTTTCAGAGGTTTGTGAGGTCAACGAAAATCTAAAATAGATGGAGTGAGAGAGAAAGCTTCGTTTTTCTCCAACAAGAAGAAAGAAGGAAGAAGATATCAAGGGCAACGAAAATCTGAAACAAGAAAGAAGAAAGAAGAAATAAGGGAAAATCTGAAACAAGAAAGAAGAAAGAAGAAGAAGAAAGCTTCGTTTAAGAGAAGAGAAAATAAAGAAGAAATAAGGGTATTTTTGTCCACCTCTATACTTTGGTGCTATAAAACATAGAATTATTAAGTTGGTGATATTACCATAAAGCCAAACAAATTTGGTGCTATTTTCCCCTATTTCCTCTATATATAATCTTGACCGTTCATTAATCACGCACTCAAATTTAATGGTCATGACTTAACATTTGATTCTTGTATAGAAATCAAGTTGCCAAAATATTTTTTGTTTTTTTGAACTGAAGTAACCAAAATATTGATCAATGTAACAGGCATTCATTTTATATGCTTCTATTAATATCAAAGCCTATAAACCAAAGTTAATTTGGTAGACATTATTTGAGCGGGTAATTTATTACACAATAATAAAGCCATATGAATTAATTGGCGTTTTCTCTGTGGGTTTTTGATTTTGATACTTTATTGAAGTGTTTGATAGGTTTGAATTGTTGGATTTTTAATTTTGGGTGGAAATGGGGAGAGTATTGGGTAAAAAATCAGTGGAGAAGCCTCCTCCATCCTTCACTGCTTCTGCTAATTTTATAGTGGAGGATGCCTCCACTGTATGTCTGTATAAAATGGAGGTCACATTGATGTGTCCTTAATGTAACTTTTTTTTAGACCTAATTTTGCAATTACAATCCTTAAATATATATATATATATTTAATGTTATTGGTTTGAATTTTATTCATTTCCATGAAATTATTATTTTTAATTCAATTTCTTTACTTTGCTGAAATAATGGTTTATCAGCCATCTTCGAGGTCTTCTACAATGGTGGCCTTCATTGTGTTTATGGAGGCCACCTATCTAGGGATGACAATGGCTTGGGTTCGGATGAATTCTAAGAAATCCTCACATGAACCCGTGAAAGTTAGTAGCTTCGGATGCAAACCCACGGGTTATAGATGCACCCATACCCGCACCCACGAACCCACGAACTTACCAATTTCAGAACACTTAAAAAAAAAAAAGGCTAATTGGCACAGATGCCCCCTGAACTCTTCAAAAAGTTACACTGTGCCCCTTAACTTTTTTTTGGGCACTAAACCCCCTAAACTCTCGTAAATTTGCAATCGCTGAAGGAATCTACCCCCTGGTGAGGGGCAAATTCT